>JARVGS010000001.1:43079199-43091860 GCA_031762315.1 Hypsolebias antenori | reverse complement strand
ACTTCAATGAGAAGTGTCATGGGGTAGGAAAAGAAAAAATATACAGTATAATCGAGAGGCACTCTTCTGGCAGTCCATAAACACTCCAGTTATGACTAATCTTCACATCCAGGCCAGAATGATGAAGAAGCAGTCTCCTTAGTAAGCTGAACAAGCTAAACTAGAATTCCTGTACAGCATTCACTGAGCTAGTGAGTGATAAATGTTGTTAAACTGCCTCAAAGTACAAAAACACAGAACTGTAGGACAAACTTCGAGCTGAAATTGTCCCTTGTAGTCCCAAAAACCATCAAACAAGTGTCCATTGATGATCAATGTGTTAACAATTAGGAAACTTATTCAATTACTCCAAGCTGCAGCACACCTGTTGCCTCTGATGTGCCTGGCTTCCTAGTCAATCTCATCAAGCTCAACCCCTGACTGCTCACACTTCCTTTTGGCTTTTCACAATAAAGCAGAAATAAAATACAAGCAACAAAATGTTATACTTTCTTGTTTTTAACTTACGCTTGTGTATTTTAAACAGCTTTTTAAGCATTTTACAACATAAATGAAATACAATTGTAGCTATATTTACAACATATTTAACTTAAGAGTTTTTAAAATTTCTTTAAACTGTTACATATTTTATGAATTTAATCAATGTTCTAAAATATTAGTCTGGGTTATATATATATACACACACACACACACACACACACACACACACACACACACACAGTGGGGGGGAAAGTATTTAGTCAGTCACTAATTGTGCAAGTTCTCCCACTTAAAAAGATGAGATAGGCCTGTAATTGACATCATGGGTAGACCTCAACTATGAGAGACAGAATGAGAAAAAGAAATCCTAAAATCACACTGATTTTTAAAGAATTTATTTGCAAATAAGGGTGGAAAATAAGTATTTGGTCACCTACAAACAAGCAAGATTACAGACTGTTACAGACCTGTAACTTCTTCCTTAAGAGGCTCCTCTGTCCTCCACTCATTATCTGTGTCAATGGCACCTGTTCGAACACGTTAACAGTATAAAAGACACCTGCCCACAACCTCAAACAGTCACAATCCATGTTCCACTATGGTGAAGACCAAAGAGCTGTCGAAGGACACCAGAAACAGAATTGTAGACCTGCACCAGGTTGGGAAGACTGAATCTGCAATAGGCAAGCAGCTTGGTGTGAAGAAATCTCCTGTGGGAGCGATAATCGGAAAATGGAAGACCTATAAGACCACTGCTAATCTCCCTCGATCAGGGGCTCCACACAAGATCTCAGCCCGTGGGGTCAGAATGATCACAAGAATGGTGAGCAAAAATCCCAGAACGACACGGGGGGACCTAGTGAATGACCTGCAGACAGCTGGGATCAAAGTTACAAAGGCTACCGTCAGTAACACACTACGCTGCCAGGGACTCAGATCTTGCAGTGCCAGACGTGTCCCCCTGCTTAAGCCAGTACATATCCGGGCACGTCTGAAGTTTGCTAGAGAGCATTTGAATGTTCCAGAAGAATACTGGGAGAATGTCATATGGTCAGATGAAACCAAAGTAGACCTGTTTGGTATAAACACAACTCGTCGTGTTTGGAGGAGAGTGAATGCTGAGTTGCATCCAAAGAACACCATACCAACTGTGAAGCATGGGGGTGGCAACATCATGCTTTGGGGCTGTTTCTCTGCAAAGGGACCAGGACGACTGGTCCGTGTACATGACAGAATGAATGGGGCCATGTATTGTGAGATTTTGAGTGCAAACCTCCTTCCATCAGCAAGGGCATTGAAGATGAAACGTGGCTGGGTCTTTCAGCATGACAATGATCCCAAGCACACTGCCAGGGCAACAAAGGCGTGGCTTCGTAAGAAGCATTTCAAGGTCCTGGAGTGGCCTAGCCAGTCTCCGGATCTTAACCCCATCGAAAACCTTTGGAGGGAGTTGAAAGTCTATGTTGCCCACCACCAGCCCCAGAACATCACTGCTTTAGAGGAGATCTGCTTGGAAGAATGGGCCAAGATTCCAGCAATGGTGTGTGCCAACCTTGTGATGACTTACAGAAACCGTTTGACCTCTGTCATTGCCAACAAAGGATATAGTACAAAGTATTGAGATGAACGTTTGTAGGTGACCAAATACTTACTTTCCACCCTTATTTGCCAATAAATTCTTTAAAAATCAGACAATGTGATTTTCAGATTTTTTTTTTTTCCCCCCTCATTTTGTCTCTCATAGTTGAGGTCTACCTCTGTTGTCAATTACAGGCCTCTCTCATCTTTTTGAGTGGGCGAACTTGCACAATTAGTGACTGACTAAATACTTTTTTCCCCACTGTAGGTGCAAGAAAAGTTAAACCAAAAACAAAAGGAACAAAAAAAAGATTGCGTCAAAGAGGAGCTCCTGTCAGTGCTACCATTCTACCGTGCATGTGACTAACTCCGTCTGGGAGTCTCCATCCTAGGTTTTTATTTTTAAGTTATGATCACAATTTGACAATATGTGGATTATTAAGCAGGTGTAACAGTTTAAATAAGCTTCTTTTAAAATTTTTAAATGGATCATTTTGCCCATCAGGTCAGATCTCTAGTTGATCTGCAATCCTCTGATTAGTTTGCCACATTTACTTTGAATTATAGCCAGGAATAGGCACCCAAAAAATGGACCAAAACACACATTTTTCTGGTGGTATTTGGATTATTTTAAATGCCTCTTGCTAAATAAATTATTCAAACAAGTTCAGTTTGATTAAAAAAAAAAGTATATATTAAAAAAAACCTTTGGTTGACTTGAGCAATAAAATTTACTCATCTGAGCAGGTGGGGACGTAAAATGAAAGTTTGACACGTTTGCTTGGAAAAGGTTTGTGCTGCATGTCACTTTTTGCTGTGCTCAGATGGAGGGCATTGGAAACATCAAGGATGATGTCAGACGGCACTTCAGAACCAAACTGAAAAACATCTTCACCAAGTTTATTAGAAAGTTTGGGTAAGCGCTCCAAAACCTTTTAGCCGACCCTTTGCACTTTAACGACACTCCTTCAGTTTTCTAAAATCTCTTCTTCTGTTTTTTATTTTTATTTTGACTCTAGTTATGAGATGGTGAAGAGCATGCTGCCTACAGAACACCACAAGGTGCTGGCAAACATCCGCAAGGCCGAGGCTCGATCCAAGAGGCACAAACAAGCAGCCGAGGAGCACGACGACTCAGAGAGCGAAGAGGAGGCTCCTAAAACAAAGAGTGACAGGTAGAATGGAGCTCCCAGTACAAAACTGTTCAAACTCTTCTACACATTTTTTTCCCCCCCTAGAACTAGGGCTGGGCAATATCCCAATATTTTGTAAAATATCATGATAATTTAATATGCGATATAAGATGGGACTATATCATCATTGATATTTCTATGTTGAGTTATAATTAACTGAAAATCTGCGTAGTTCTTTTTTTAAATTCCGTCTGCGCCGCCGACTGCACGCGGCAACACATGCCAGGAAGGCAGCGCAGCTGAAGAGGATTATTATTTAATTTATGCACATAAATGTCTAAGAAATAAACCATTTAATATATGTCAATAGTTTATTTTTTAGACATTTATTTGTACAGTTACAGCTGTTGGTTAGTAAATGTGGTTGTGTGACAATTGGGACAAAGCTTTGACTCATAAATATATTTTTATTATTTTATGGATAAAAAAAATATTGAGATATATATTGCGTATCGCCATTCATCTTAAAATATTGAGATATTAATTTTGGTCCATATCTGTTCTCCTTTGTAATCCAGTATTGAAGACATCCTTGCTGAGTCCGACAGCGATTTGTCCGAGGAGGAAGGAAAGCCTCGGAAGAAATCGAGCAAACAGCAGAAAGGACAGGCGTGGCTCAAAGAGGGAGAGGAAGATGACCCGCTTAACTTCCTGGATCCAAAGGTTTCCCAGAGAGTTTTGGGTAACGCATCGTCCACCGTTGGGTCTTAATAGCTGCGCAGGACTTGCCTTTTCAAAGTTTGGGAGCATGATCACCAGTTCCAGTAGAGTTAAAACAATCTTTGCTGTTTCTCAGCCACAAACCCAGCTCTGAAGAAGATGTCCAAGGTCAAACATGGCTTTAAAGTGACCTCAGATGGACGGCTGATTATTAGAGATGACGACGATGATGAGGATGTCAAGGACAAAGGTAGACGCGATCCATTGGCGTCTCATAAATTGTTTTACGTCAGAACAGTTGGTGACAACAATCTTGTTCTTTCCACAGACGGAAAAGAAATGAACGATATTCTCGAAGAAGCAGGAGTCAAAAGTGTAAGGTTTTACAAAAATCAGCAAGTTTGTGAACGGTTTAACGCGGTTGTATTTATGGTCCATCCTTTAACAACACTTGCAGAAAAAGTCACAGAAGAGGAAGTTTAAAAATGATGACGCTGATGACGACATGGACATCGAACCTCAGTTTAAATATAAAGGTAACTATAATTTAAAAAGCGTTGACGTTTGATCACCTGACTGCGTTTAATGCTGATGAGACGCTTTGTTTTTTTTTTTAAGCTGGCGGCTCAGGAATCCACAGACCTGTGGGACAAAGCCAAGATATTGGCGGTGATTATAAATCAAAGGTGAGTGTGCTCAAAAACGTAGCTTAGATGTTTTGGAGGTCAGAAATCGTCACTCCCAAGGGTTTTTTTGGTACTCTTGACAGAAAGGAAAAGGAGACGTGAAGAAAAAGGGAAAGCTTGATCCTTACGCTTACATCCCTCTAAGGAAGGATCAACTCAACCGCCGGTATGGGCGACGTATAAAAACGTTGAAGTCAGTTTTAAGACAAAGAATCGACTCGGAACGTTTCTGACTCCAGTATGTTTTGTTCTACATTCACAGGAAGCGTGCCAAATTGCACGGCCAGTTTAAGGGTATGGTGCGTGGAGCCCAGAAGGGGGCGCAGTCTGGAAAGAAAATGCAGAAGAAAAAAAGGAAAGCCTGAAGATCATGTTCATATTGAATAGACTGATTATGTGTGTTATGGCCTGATCTGTAACAAGATAAAACAAGGACACACACACACTGTATGTGTGAGAAGGGCTGTTTTGTTTTTAAAATGTGCCATGATTCAAAAGTTCTGCTCCTAAAACAGTCAAACTCTTTCAAACATGCTGCTCCTGCATGAATGTAAACGGTGAACTCAAATGGAAGACTGCATCAGATAAACCTTATCTGAAAGAGGAACACATTTATATTAAAGGTTATCACTGCACAACGAAGGCAGACAATTCTGTTTTTGCTTGTGTGCGTTTTACAAAATGTCTCATGAACCACAGGGCAGATTATGAAATACATGTATGCAGAAAGTAATCATTTGATGTACATTTAAAACTGATTAACTTCAGTTTAAGATTACAGCCATAATAAGCGTACCTTATGCTTGTAGCGCAGTCAGTTTTACAGATTACAGTATAAACCAAAATTTAGTACGGGACTAGCTAGGCCTGTCACAACAAATTTTGCTGGGCGATTAATTGTCTCAGAAATTATTGCGATAAACAATGATATTGTTTGAAATTTGATAATTGTAAAATTTAAGAAGATATGTTTAATTTGTTTTGTGTGTAGTACCTTTTTTCGACCACTGGATGGCAGTATAAGACTAAACCGAAGGATGGATAGTGACAGGTGTCTCTTAAGAAAAATTGGAGGGAGGCCCCTTGACGTGACATGGGCTGTCTTGCCTTCCTGTCTTCGGTTCTCAAAATGGCAGATGCTCGGTATGGTTTGAGCTCTTTAACATAGCATTTTTCACACAAAGCTTTTAATAAAAATTTAAAAAATCAGTAAACAAGTTCTTTTTGCAGAGAAAAGCACGAAGGCTCAGGTTTCAACCGTGAACTTTGGAGCTTTGACAGGACGGAGGGTTTTTTTTTCCCCCGAGGTCGGCCTGTTAGCTCGTAGCTTCTCAGTTTAGTTGCTTTTAATAATCCAAAAACGTGATTTTGGATGGTTAAAACGGATTTTAAAAAGAAAGGGAAGGGTCTGTAAAGAGCACCAGAGTTGAGGCCTTTGTCATCCAGTGTTTTCAGTAGAAAGAGACGTGAAGAAACGATAAAGCTGATTAATAAAAACGAGGTTGATAATTGTCATTTATCATGCGATTAATGGATTTATTGTTTTTCGCGACAGGTCTAGTACTAGCTTATCCTTGGCTCATATTCTTAGTTGAGGTTTTTGTCTAAAACTTTGCTTTTGGGGTCAGCTTTGTTAGCAAAATATCCAACTTCTGGAATGATTTTAAGCAAACAAAATATTAATTGGATGTGCATTTACAAATTTACTTTTGAAGCCAACTCAATTCAAGATGGCTGCCACAGCCAAACAGCCCTTGACAACATGAAAATGGTTGTTCTATCATTTACAGAAGTTGTACTACAGTTTGGTGTAGTAGTAACAGAGTCCTTCACAACACTCCCAGCTGCCTTGAAAGTTGGTTATAACGCGATCTGCATGTGTTTCTTGAAACAAGGCTAGGCCTTTAACTTCGTGTACCATATGCAGACGCATTTGTTAAATGAGTTGACCATTTCCATTGTTCTGTTTGGCCTCTTGATGTTGCTGCACACTTGAGAGTTGTAAACCGTGAAGAAAAAGCATTCAAAATGCAACAAGAGTGTTAAAACTGTTTATTAACTGAAACATGATCCCACTTTTATTCCGTTTCTCAACAGAGACCCAGTTATTTTAAGCCATTGGTTGTTGCGTTTGGCAGCGCAGAGAACAGCTGTAGGCTGATTTGCTGAGGGGACTTCACATACCCGTACCCTCCTGTGATGTATTTTTCCAGTTAGGTTGCAGTGAAGTGAGTCATGCCGTGACAGGCTGACCTCCTAATCACATTCATATGTGTTTAAGGTTTGAAGTCAGCGTTTCTTTAGAAGGAAATGATTCAGGTTTTCAGACCCGAACTTAGAAACAATGTCAGAGGATTAGAAACAAACTCTGGTTTAGCTCTTTGGTTTCAGTTATATAAATCTGATTCAGTGGTTGTACCTCATTACTGCATCTTTAAAACGCTGCCTAAGCATTACACTAAAAACTCCCGAAATGTCAGGAAATTACATCATGGCAGTTAAAATGGAAAACTGTCCTGCATTAGTTCTCATGGAGAAATTGCACATCTGTAAAACTTCTATCGATGCCTAATGATGCATACAGGTTTAGGAGCAAAATATCCGGCCTAAGTCTTTAGTAAACTACATTCTGCATGTGTGACTGTACATTTTATACAAGATCTGGACTTTTTGTTGTAATTTTTAATACATATTGAATAAATTTGCTCCTTTACTGCAAATAACCCATTACAACACTGTAAAAGCTTGGCTTTGCACCTACTGAATACTTTTTGATCTCACATGTTAATGCACTTCAGGACATTGTGTACACAAGATAAAAGCAGATTTGTTACAGGAATAGTTTCCTGAAATAGGAGTTAAAATATTTGCTCCACATTCGATTCTGCAGGTTACTTGGCTGTAAGTTAGGAATAGATATATGCTGTCCAGACGGCAGTGAAAGTGTAATTTGTGTAATTAAAGATCACCGTTGGGCATTACATCATCAAATGCTACATCCTGCAAAAACCTATTAACTAATAACTACATCGTAAAAACTGGCTGATTTACAATAACTATAAAATAAAACCATCATTTTATTTACTCAAAAAATAAAATTAAAATCACAGTCAGGTAGAAAATATGTAAAAAAAAATTCTTTATTGAAGTCAGACACGCTGTTAGGGAAGAAATAATGCAAATGATCATTTCATGTCAAAATATGTAGTATACAGGAAAATAAACCCCTGAAGATGCTCATTTTCAATGCAATTTTTACTCAAAAGTCTGTCAACGCTCTCAGCCAAAACGCTTTCTAGAATCTGCTGCGGCGCAGCCCCTCACCCGATAATTACAAAGCTACCAGAGTCTAAGCAGAAAAGGGAGTATATTACAATAAATAAAAAAATACTAAAACTGCCCTGCAGTTGCAAAAGGATCACTCAACTTTTACACTAAACTGTAACTGAAGATTGTAGACATTTATTTCATTTGTTGAAAAGGTATAATTACAAATGAATTGTGGGCACTTAAATCTGTAATTAGAAAAAAGCCAACACAACTGACATCATTTTTTTAACTACATGTTGCATTTCACAGCACCTCCTCCTCTCTATTATTGCATGCAGATCCACAAAGTCTGTTTTACTTTTTTATTTCAGCTGTTCAGATGTCAACAATCTAACCCACAATAAAGTCCATGAAGGATTGCACTTACACTCACCATCTCCCTCGACATGGCCTTAACCGAACTTACAAGGCCAAATTAATTAAATACATTAGTTTTAGTTCATAAAATTTGTTTTTTGTGTACGTTTTGTCCTTGAAACTCAGTAGCTGATTTTGACACTGGATGTATTTTGCTGTCCAGCAACAAGACAGAGCTCAACACCTCTGACCTGGAAGTTTTAATCTTTGGTGTTTGGGGATGAAAGGAGGACACTTCAGGAAGAAGCATCTCCGTTGTTTTGGTTTTTTAAAATCTAGTTTCTTACAGCCTCGGTGGGGGTCGAGACGGGGGCGGGCCTGGTGGCCCTGGCGGCGCACGAGCTGGGGGTGGACCCGGCAGGGGTCGGGCCATGGGAGGTGGTGCGCGTGAGGGGGGTGTGATAACAGGTGACGGCGCGGTGCGCGGTCCTCTTGACGGAGGCTTCGTACGGGGGACGGAGTTGGAGACTTCCGGTTCCTGCTCAGCTGATGAAGGAGCTGAGGACGCGTGAGGCCTGGTGGGGGTTGACTTACAAGAGGGGGCCTCATCATCTCTGACCCGCTGAAAACGAATACAGCGACCCTGTGCAGAAAAACAGGTTAAGTGCCCATCAGTTTGAATGACAAGTTGCTTTTCTGTACAAAATCAAAGAGTTTCTTAGATCCAGCAGCTAAAACGGTTCGTGTGAACCTCTGCCCAGCTTTGCAGACAAACGCTCGCGTGTTTGAGGCTCGGGGAGCGCACACAGACACTTCTGCGTTCTGTCCACCTGCAGAAGGGATCGTAGGTTATGCTTCTCATGTGCAAGAATAAACATCTCAACAATAGTTGGGGACGTTTAGCATAGTTTACAAGTCTGGGAGAACGAGGCGCTTCTCGTTCTGACTGATGGATTTTCACCTCTCGTCTCCAAACCATCCTGCACACACACACACATGCATGCATGCACACTTTTGCCTTGTTCAGTGTTGCAGACCCTTGGTGGTCTGATTGTAACACCTTATTAAGCAAAGAGGCACTAAAGTCACACAGGGGCCATTAAGAGGTCCCAGCAGCAGTGGCTTTGTGACTGAAGGGGTCATTGTGGCTTCATGTGTTCATGTGAGGGGTGTGTAATTGATTGAGGGCAACTCAGAGAGGAGAGTGGGGGGGGGCTGTCGTGGTGGTGTTGCTGGGCCGCAGTGCAAAGGCCAGTTTGTGAGCAGCAGCACAACACAAGAAAGAGCATATGGACACAATGAGAACACAAGCTCATGAATACGAGTATTTATAAGTGTGTGAGTGAGAGAGACAGCGAGAGAGAACTTGCCTCCACCAGAGCATATGGCCTGAATGAAACCTCATGAATAAATAGAAAACGAGTGGGAGAGACAAAGGTTAGGAGGTGCGGCGGAGGAGCAAAACCAAAAAAACTGAGTGCTGAGCATTTTTTCAGCCATCGACGGGATGATGTGTACAGAAATAAGCTGCGAGTTCAGCAGTGTGTCGCTGGTTGTGGTCGGGCTCTGCGCTCCCCTCCAGCTGGATTATTTGTCATGGCTTCACTTCTTCTTGTAGCGATTGTTTACTTCAAACCCTCGACTCTTCCTCAGAAGAAAAATAGAACCTCAACTCCTCCAGCAAAACCCTCTTCACGCCACTTGCCTGCTCCGTTTCTCTGCCGAACCCTGAAGACTTTGCCCTTCTTCCAGACACACATACTGTTTGTGGATGTTTACAGGGAACTGATGCCCTCGTTTATATTTATATCTGTCACCAATATAATATAAAAAAAAGAGAGGTGCAAGACGAAGCATAGATCTGATCTGACAGTACGGATGTCAGCTCTAGACATTACAGCACAAAATACAAGCATATGCAAACTGCTAAATGTGAAGCTGCCGTTGCAGTTTTACTGTTTGTAAATGGATACCAAAAAAAAAAAAAAAAAGAATGAGGAAAACAATTAGTATTTTATATTTACATGCACTGTTTTTTAAAATGTTTATGATGATTAGCTGATCTTGCTCTTCAAGTTTTTCATCAAATCTGTCCAGTGGTTTGAGAGATATTTTGCTAACAGACAGCGTTGATTCTAACAGTGGCTGCCAATGTATTAAATAAAGATGTTGCACATGTGTAGCACTCAGTGCATGTGTTGGAAATCTATGGGGTGCCGTTTGTAAAACACAGTCAAAAATTAACAGAAATATTTTGGTTTATTCAGCCTTTCATAAGAAAATTTTTTTTTCGAAGTCATATTTTCACCATGTTATTTATACATTTATAAATGCCATAGTTCCAAATTAAATATTTACTTTACAAGCTAAATATTTAGTTTACAAACTAAATACTTAACTTGCAAGTTAAATTTTTAGCTAGAAAGCTAAATAATTAGCTCCACACTAAATATTTAGTTTACAAACTAAATGTTTATGTCCAAGATAAATGTAAATGTTTAATTTACAAGCTAAATATTTATTGTCCAAACCAAATACATAATTTCCAAACTAAACATTTAATTTCAAGCTAAACATTTAATTCCTAAACTAAATATTTAATTTGCTAATTAACTATTTAACGCAGACCTAAATATTTGTTTTCCAAGCTAAACATATAATTTTTCAAAATAAATATTTAATTTGCTAACTAAATATTTAGCTCGGATCTAAATATTTAACTTGCAAGTTAAATATTTTGCACAAACCTAAATATTTAGTTAATATGATAATTCCTTTCCGAAAAGCAGAAATGGACTACCAAAATAAAATATGAACCTCTATATAGGTCTACACCTCTTGCCAAACCACCAAAATACACCAGAAGTAGAAGACAAAGAAGAAGAGTTGCAGCTGGCCAGACTGAACTGATTCAGTTGATCTTGTATGCCGTATTTTATCGTTGTTCTTGTCTTCTGAACATGGACATGAGTTAACGACTGTATAGCCATTAGAACAGCTCGTCCTATGGTCTCTGCTAACTCGTTTGCCATGATTGGCAAGAGATGTATATATAGAGGTCCGGCTTTTATTTTGATAGTCCACTACTTTTTTGTAAGAAATTTACATTTAATCTAACTATTTAGCTAGCAAGCTAAATATTTAGTTAGCAAATTATGTATTTAGTAATTAAATGTTTAACTTAGGAATTAAACATTTAGTTTGGAAATTAAATATTTAGCTTGGACAATCACTATTTAGTTTGGAAATTAAATGTTTAGTTTTGAAAATAAATATTTAGCTTGACAATTAAATATTTAATTTACACCTAAATATTTAGTTGACTAACTAAATATTGAATTTGCAAGTTAAATATTTAGTTTGTAAATTACACATTTATCTAGACATACACATTTGGCTTGTAAACTAAGTATTTAGTGTGGAGCTAAATATTTAGCGTGCTAACTTAATATTTAACTTGCAAGTTACGTATTTAGTTTATAAACAAAATATTTAGCTTGTAAATTAAATATTTAGATTGGAACTATGAAATTTACAAATAATTGAATAACATGGTGAAAATGTGACTTTGAAAAAAAAAAACTTTTAAAAACCTTATTAAAGGCTAAATAAACCAAAATACTGCTGGCACCCCATAGAATCACTCTCAGCTACTTCCTTACCAAATTTTGGCTCAAAGTCTTGTTAAACTGGATGAGTTAAATCCAGTTCTATGATGGCTAATTAGTTGGATGACCATCTTTAATTAAGCCAATAAGTTGTAAATGTGTCTCCTTTTTTTTTTTTTCTTTTTTAAGTTTCAATAAAATCTCTATTGGTTCATGGTACATTCTTTTCAGTTTTGTTTGACAGCTCTAAAATGGTTTTCCTGTTTGACTTTGAAATAAATAAAAAAAAAATTATGATGCTGAAGGCATTTAGAAAATTCTATTAGGTTAGCTTTTTCCTGAGTACATGAAATGAGTGGTTTTTAGACTTTTTTTTTTTTTTTTTGTGGTAAAACACCACAGACACATTGCTTGAACCCTGAAAAATAAATCAGCTTCCACTGTGTTACGTGGCATGAAGCTATATGATAAATCTTAAACTATTTCTGGAATTATTTGGAACTCTTGAGCAGAAGTGAAAGAGGAAAAAAGAGAACGGGGGCATGGTGCTCATTTGTGCCGTCTGTGCGTTTAGACGGAGGGTTGGTGGCCGCCCTCTGGTCTGTGTGTCGGGGGCCATGGGTGCCTTCAGCTCTGGGGACAAAAGAAGGGAATCTTATCTTTAATTATGTGGCTCGTGGCTTTTAAACTCCCCCATCTGTTTGTGTGGCGTGCACTGGGGAAACCTAACACACACTGATGGATGCCTCATCCCGAGGCGGGGGGGGGGGGGGGGGGGGGGGGGGGGGGGGGGGGGGGGGGGGGGGGGGGGGGGGGGGGGGGGGGGGGG
>JARVGS010000001.1:43004759-43020091 GCA_031762315.1 Hypsolebias antenori | reverse complement strand
GCTTAACCTTTCCTTAATAAATGCACGTATATGTTCAAATAAGCTTTATTTAATTAGTTTCGCTTTCAGGGGAACGTTCGCGCGCACCGCAAGGAAACCGTGCATCTCTTTAAAATTTAGCAAAATAAGCACCTAAAAAAATATATTTGTTGGCTGACATTATAGCAACAGTGTATCTGAGCTGAACATTGACTTTAAAAATGTTCAAATCAGCTGAATTAAAACATTTTCGCTACGGCGGTACGTGCACGCGGATGGATGCGCATGCACGTACCGCCGTAGCGAAAACATTTTAATTCAGCTCATTCACCCATTATGTTTATAAATTAACTTCAGTGCAACATGTAGTCTTAGGGCTCTGTGATGTTTCGAATATACTCAATGTAACACAAGTTTTTATGGCTCCATCACAACCATCGAGTATTTTTAGACTTGAAAATCTGCGTAGTTCTTCTTTTTCTCCCATCGGCGCCAACGTTGCGCAATTATTTTTTAACATTTTGTACAGTTAAAGCTGTTTGTTAATAAATGTGCCTGTGTGACAACTGGGACAAAGCTTTGACTCAGACATAGGTTTTTATTTATAGAAAGGGAAAAAAAATCGAAGAAATATATCGTATATCGCCATTTAACTTAAAATATCGAGATAGTCACTTTGGTCCATAACTCCCAGCCCTAGTCTTAACGTACCACTTTTTAGTCCCATTCTTTTGTGTTGCTATCTTACAACAGAATTAGCAAAGCTTGTAAATTATAGCAGCCTAATTGTGGATTTGGGAACTCTGTGAAGATAAACAGGAGAAAAGCACGCTGGTGTAAACGACTGACAACAGATTGAAAATGCAGCCTGTTTTGTAAATGGGATGTGTGACTGATGCTAACTTTACTACTTTTCCCACAAGGATTCAGGTCAATTTCTCTCAAATATTAAAACATTAATGTAAATTAGTTCAATAACACACTTTAAATTTCAATCTTAAGTTGTAAAGATAAATGGGTTTTTGTTTTTAAAACAGCAGACCAGTCTCCAATTATAACAATTATTTTTTATCTGCTGGGATTTTTGATTGTTAATCAATAAAGCATTTGGACACTGGACTAGATTTCTTAATAGTTTAGCAAACAAATACCGTAATTTCCGCCATACATGTTGCACTGCCGTATGTCGCATCAGTCCAAAATGTCTAATAAAAGTAGAAAAAAAACATTAATATGTTGCTTCTCCGTATGAATCGCATGTATTATGCATCACCGCTGACGACCTGGGAACGTGGGCCAGTGTTGTGCCAAAAATCGATTGGCTGCCAAATGGCAGCCGCGGGAGCATGCACGGCAGGACTTTAACAAGAATTTAACAAGATTAACATCTAAAAACAATTATTTTGTTTACTCTACATTATAGCAAAGGTGCGTCTCACTTGAACTTTTCCTTAATAAATGCACTTAACGGTCAAATCAGCTGCATTTTGTCTGGGCGGTGCAGCAAAATGTGGCTAATTTGACGTTTGCGCCAGGAGTTTCAGAGTGAGATGAAGGTGGCTTGGTATGGCAAGCCAAGTGTCTCATTAATAGCTACTTTTACCTATTAATGAGACACTTGGCTTGCCATATTAGTCGAAAATGGTAGTGTTCAATATTTTCCATGTCAAAATGAATGAAATCTTCATATCTCAGCCTAAAATTGGGTTATAAATATGAAAAAAGAAAAAAAAAAAACGTACATTAGTCGCTTTGGTGTATAAGTCAGAGGGCATGCTAATTTATGCAAAAAGGTGCAACATATGCGGTGAAAAATACGGTAATTAGAATGTAATAAGTTACTAACACACGTTTCTGTCAAATGTGTTTTTATGCCTTTTTATGTTCCTAATCTCAAATTGAAATAAACTTTTTAGAATGAAAGGGTAAAACAGCTACAGGCCATTTGATCTAAAAAAAAATAAATCCATTCAGCGTTTTACCCATCATGCAAATCTTCCTCCCCACCCTCACTGCGTTGCAGGCGTCGTCCAGGGAGGCAGCATCTCAAACATTTGCACTCAGATCATGACCATCTTGGAGCAGGAACAGAACAAAGTCCTGTGGATCCCAGAAGGAGCGCCATAAGAAATTCGTCTCACCACATCTCACCTGCAGCCATCATGTAGTGATTGTTGTCACAGTAGGATTCACCAGACATGGATATTTTTGTGCACTGCAGTCGAGCTCCATTAACAGCCATCAGCACTGATGATGCAGTATTCCACTACAGTAGCGATGAACTGTACTACAGATAGATTTGTTTACACTAGTATTTAATACTTGAAGGTTTTATCATCCATCATATTTTAGAAGCTCTGCTCTCGTTTTTGATGCATGAACGTGTTGAACCACAACAATTCTGCACCAGTGGAAACCAGACGACCATATTGTTGATACGAAGACGGAGCGGCGGACCACTATGTTCTGTTATTATATTTATATGTATTTTACCTCCCATTTAATTTATGTAATCGAATGAACTTTGTTTCTTTAAACCCTTTTATACTTACGTAGTTTAATGTTAGGATATTTATTTATAGAGGGAAAGTTTACTGACGTTGCAGTTTTTGTGTTGATTGTATGATTGTCATTTTCACTTCACTCCTCAAACATGACCTTGTGCCAACTTTTTAAGTTCTTGGAAAGCTAAACGTCACCACTTCAAGCTTAAATCATGTAGCAGGTTTGGTTTAGTTTCACTACTTTTTGTCCTGCTGGTTCTACTAATCTAGGTCTTGAGTCGCATGAAATATAAAGAAGGGATATTTTTAGTTATGGTTCATGGTTGGCTGTCAAATGTAATTACCATATTTTTTGGACTGTAAGGCGCAATATCAATGTTTTCATTGTTCAGTTGTACCACATAGAATCAGTTGTAGGTCAGTAAGCACAACCAGAATTAATACATAAGGTGCACCGGCTTATAAGGCTCACCGTTGGTTTTTGAGAAAATTCAAGGATTTTACGTGCACCTTATAGTCCAAAAACTAAGGTACAGGTACTGGTACCTCTTGAGTTAAGCTGAAACGTTTTACCAAGTCGGAGGAAACTTTTCTTAAATGAAAAGTTAAGATTTTCTAAAATAAAACAAAGTATTACTGTTTGGAGTTTTTGGTTTAAATGTTATACCCCATTGATTTCAAACGCAAACACATTTTTTTATTTGTTGAGCTAACCTCATCAGTTCATGTTTAACCTCAGTTCATCCCCCCTTATCCTCAAACCTAACACAAAAAGGTCCACTGTATTAGGGTCTGGTTCCTGTAAGGACAGTCAATCCTGACAAGGTAGACAATTATACCAGAAAAGGTAATAAAATTATAAAACAGCACATGCAAAATGAAATGAATGAATAAAAAGTCCCTGCTATGAAACATTTGTCCACCAGGGGGCGTAAAGTCATAACTTGTTTTTATTACTGTTACAGCTGCTCATTCATAAATGTACAATTTCACTTCTAACAACCCAAAACATGGACTTTTTTATAATTTGAAGAGACAAACAAGAAAGTTTCATCCTTCTATAAAGCATTATTTAAAAAAAAAAAAAGTTTTGATGTTTGACCTTATTATTTCTAAGCCAAATGTTGAAATGCTTGGTGCCTGGTTATAAGTTCCACTCGACTGTTTGTGTGAGTTAAGTCGTGTTTAATGGCAAGATTGAGACTGATCACATTCACACAGGTCTTGAAAACAAACAGGTGTTTCGCCTCCACGCGCTCTATAAATAACCCGACGCGTCGGTGGCTCCGCCCCCTCCGCTACCTGTAAATCTGATGCCATCTTCCCGCGGACGGATGAGACGGGTCGGCGGCAGGAAAACTCAAACCACCGACATTAACGGCGCATTTGTTCGGTATTTCAGTGTATAAAAAAAAAAAAAAAAAACCTGCGTGTTCGTTGTAAACGGCGCGCGAGCTTTTAATCCGAGGAGCGCGCGCCGCGGACAAACAGGTGGAGGAGGAGGAGGGCGAAGCCTCTTTTTTTTTATGCCCCCTATGAGAAGAATCCAAGCGGGGCAGCGAACCCGCTCGCGCACGATGTGATTTGTATGCGAGCGGATGACGTCATCCTGACTCGAAGTTATTATTTTTTTTTTAAATCCTCGCGTGCAGACGAACTTTGCAGGTGGACGGTTTGAACCATGCGCGAGCCGTTGGGGCGTCAGCGGGCGCTGGCCGGAGCTCCACAAAGCGCCTGAATCGGACTCCTCCGTTTCTGCTCGAGGGGGTGCTGTGACCAAGAAGTCCACAATGGCGAAGAACCGAGAGAAGTTCGTCCCGGAGTCGCCGATCCACATCCCCAGACCGAGTTTCTTCATCCCGTCGTCGGCCGACATGCCCTGCGACAGCCAGCGCATGTGGTGGGCTTTCCTCGCCTCCTCCATGGTCACCTTCTTCGGGGGGCTCTTCATCATCCTGCTGTGGAGGACCCTCAAATACCTGTGGACCGTGTGCTGCCACTGCAACGCCAAAAAGAAGGTGCGTGCTGTTTCTTCTGAGAGCTGCTGCGCGTGGCAACGTGTCCGTGCACTTTACTTGAAACGGGGTTGAATGAAACCAGTGCCGAGGCCCCATCAACTGTTGCACACTCCACCACCGTGCCCACTGGCTGATCTGGAACCAGAAACAGCTGAAGGTGATCACCATCAGCTGCAGCCATGATGTTTCTGTTAATAACCTGTAGTTGTCGTTGATGGAGATCTTGTTAAAAGTACAAATCACATGTTTTCATGGTACACACACCAACACAGATGCAGTAAACCCATCAGAAGTACAAATGATGAGAAACTTAAATTAAAAGTATAAAAGTATTTCCCATAGCTCTTTTGAAAGTCTATTTCTGAACATGGAGCGTCTCAGCTGCTACATTGTTGGACATTATTCCAGCTCTGTTGCATAAGACTTGGATATTTTAATTTCCCTGGCTTTATAAAGGTCGACCGGTGCACATTTACAGTATTTATTTGATGCTCTATGACAATTTAGAAATCAGGGCAGCCAGTGTCTGATATGAAACACCAGTTTTGTCTTTATTTTATTAGAACATCTCTTAGCTTGTTGCATGCACCGTATCTTAATAAACGGTTGATTATTGATGACAAATGTCAAATTATTTGGTCTAAATGGTTGAATTCAGTGCATTTTATGAGATGACGTGCACACTGCATTTAAAAAAAAAAAAAAAAAGCCCTTTTAACCTCTGCCAGTGAAGTTGTTTTAAAATTTGTTGTTTTTTGAAAATGATTGCTGACGACATATTTAAATCATGCACTGATTTAGCATTCTGTCTTGGTGCCCATTTAGACCAGTGAATCTGACCAGTCAGGCTGCTCTTCTAGCAGTAATAGACGTAAATGTTTTTTTTTTTTAATAGCAATTTTTAAAAAATAAACAGACACATTTGGCATGAAAAATGTTCAGATGGATGTTTGTAGTATTGTTTGTTTGTTTGCAGCTTTTCCTGATCTTGTTGTAAAGAAAGATCCACCAGAAAAGGAGCATGTGTGGATTTATTTCTCGGAGTGAAGAGGAGAAATGGCAGAGCCCGCTTGCAGGGTGGTGCTGACCTTTTGCAGGAAGAAGTCTATATTATGTCTGTGCTTGAGCTGAAAACATCTAAAGCTGAAGTTAATTTCTTCAGCGTGGGATAATTCTGCATTGCGTAAATCACTTAATGTAAAATGACTGGACGTACAGGAACATGCATGAATTTTAAAGAAAATGGAGAAACTGCATTTCCTGCGAAAATGCAGTGTGCATGCTTGTTGCAGAAGAACTTGCTGAAAACGGCTGAAATATGGCTGAAATGGATGAACAAGCCTAACTTAGCAGAAGAAAGCAGAAAACTGTTTTGCAGAATGTGGTTTGAATAAGTTGAAATTAGCACAAAAATTGCTGAAGGTAGCTGAAAAGGCAAAAAGACACTTAAATTACTAAAATGAAGCAGAAGGAGCTGAAATGAGCTCAATTAGCTGAAGAATCTAAATTTAGCATAAAACAGCTAAATGGTAGCTGAAAGAGCAGAAAAGGCTGAAATTAGCTGAAAGGAGCATAACGAGCTGAATGAAATTAGCAAGTGCATTAGGCTGAAAGTAGCAGAATTACCATGAAAAACTTGAGCTTATCTAAAGACAGCTTATAGCTAAAAAAAGATATGGTCATTTTCACTGTTTAAATCAGTTTTTTGCATAAATTAGCATGCCTGCGACTTATACAGCAAAGCGGCTTAAGGTGTTTTCCTCCCCCTCATACTTATAACCTAACTTTGGCTGAGATCTGATGATTTCATTCATTCTGATATGGAAAATATTGAACACTACCATTTTCAGACACTAGAGGGATGTTGACGAATATGGCATGCCAAGTGTCATTAATAGGTAAAAGTGGCTATTAATGAGACACTTGGCTTGCCATACCAAGCCACCTTCGTCTCACTCCGTAACTCCTGGAGCAAACGTCAAATCAGCTGCATTTTGCCGCGCCGCCCAGGTGAAAGGCAGCTGATTTGACCAATAAAGTGCATTTATTAAGGAAAAGTTAAACTGAGACACACCTTTGCTATAATGTCGAGCAAACAAATAATTGTTTTTAAGTGTTAATCTTGTTTCATTTCTAAGAACTGCAACAGCGAATCCTCCCATGTGTGCTCGCTTCACTCAGCTGGTGCAGGCAGAGGAACACTGGAGACTTAGCGGCTCTGGCTGCGATGGGTGGAGCTGCGCCACCCAGACAAAATGAAGCTGTTTTGACCATTAAATAAATGCACAATAAACGCAATGGGTCAGCGGTGATGCATAATAAATGCGACTTACATGCCAAAGCAACTTATTTGGGTTTTTTTACTTTTCCTGATGCTTTTTTTTTTTTTTTGACATGTGACTTATACTCCGGAGCGACTTAAACGCCGGAAAACACGGTATTTAGTGCCTGCTGCAGAAATTAACAGGAAGCAATGTAGGCTAGTGCTTTCAATGTTTTTGGCTCAATGGATGCAAAAAAAGAATGCTTCAAATTGGACTAAATAGAACAGCCATGAGAAAATAAAATAAAATCCTTTGAAATAAGGTAGAAGTTCTAATTGTTGCAAATATTGTTACATTACTGTATCATAGTAAAATTCAAGCTAGCTTTAAAATTTCTAATTGAAAGAATCATCCATTTGCTCTTTGTTTCTGTCGGCTGTACTGCAGGGGTTGCCACAGCGTGTGTACTTGCATAAAGGATTTGGTAATTGTTTTATGCCGAATGCCCTTACCGAATGCAACCTGGGCTTGACCCGGCAGTCCCAGTTTTACGGGACTGACTGTGGCACTAAACCACTGATCTACCCCAGAAAGAATCATTTGAGACTCATTAAGATTTAGAATGTTGCTCCAAAAAAAGGTGATTTTTAAGCCATTTTGTCCATTTCTTGTCCTATTAAAACGTGCACATTGTAATAACTATCAATGCACACGTTGCTCTGTTTTGAAAAAGAAAATGCGATGACTATGTTCTGATTGTCTTGCATTACTGACGGTTTCTTTAGCTTTCACAGGGAGGAAATCCTACAAGTTGTCCAACTTGCATGCTGCTAACTGAATTGTGATTGTTGCGGGTTCTGCCTATAGAGGCACATGTAATGCAGCCAAACAGTAGAGACACATTTGCCTTCATATTTTTGGTTAACAAAGACAAATGAGCTTCACATTTGTGTATGAAAATATTTTAGTTGAAAAAAAATGGCCATGTTTAAAAATATGGTGATGGCTGATGAATATGTGTACTAATGGAATCATATTATGGATGCACACACAACATTATTGGCATGGTATCGATATCGGCCAATATTAGCATTAAAGTTAAATATCGGACATTCCATTAAAATAACTCACCGATAAAAAAGACGCTGTTTCTGTATGTCAACCCAGTGACAAGGATGCCTGCAGTGCCAGCACAACGTGATGACGTCACACACGCCTACATGATCTGATCAGGGTGGAATGCGAGGAAGAAGTCAAAATGTTGGCAATATGGAAGTTTTTTTGTTGAGGATATAGGATACAGAAGATTTCTGGACTACTTTGAGCCTCGCTGTATTGTCCTTAGTCAGAGATATTTTTCTGACGTAGCCTTACTGAGTTACAAGCTGTCATTTCTGACGTCATTGAGAAGATAATAGCTGATAGCACTTGGGTGAGTTTTACCACAGATAGTTGGACGTCCTGTTTGCCCCGTTGGCATGGTTAGTCTTACGGCACAATGGATAGACAAAAACTTTGAACTTAAAAAGCCTGTCCTTCATGCACAAGAGTGCAGAAGATCTCACACTGCAGCTATGAACCCAGAACAAGCCTCCATAACTGAGACAGCATTGCAGGTGACTGATGCTAATAAATAACATTTAACACGTTTCATTTAATATAAGTTAAAGTGAAATTATATGGCTGTTACTGAATATATGTCACCAGCTCTTACAGCTGTTACACAATTTTTGTAGCAAATAAGCCTCAATAAGAGGGCTATGTTCTGACAAATGAAAGTACATTATATATAAATATTTGCATCGGTATTGGCCAAACAAGTTTTAACATACCAGCATATTGGATATTGGCCAAAAATCTAATATTGTACATTCCTAAATCATATGACTAAAATGATCAGATAATTAAAGTTGAAATGTGCAAATTTGTTTTTTGGAAGAACTTTGTAGTGTGAACAGCTTAAAGGAGGAACAAAGCATGAAGCAAGAGTTTGTATACAGTTTGGTCAAATTATGTTATTTTTCATCTAAAACAGAACTCTGGCTGCTGGAGTCTCAGATGTTTGATGACTGCTTCTAATGTACACAGTCAAACATCATGTGACCCTACGTTTAACCTTTCATTTCAGCCTGTATCGTTTCATCTTAAATGGCCCAACTCCATATTATCACAAGTGTAAAATATAAATAATATATATGAGTGTTCTCAAATGTGGCAGACTCTTTGTAAAGTGAAACCTCAGTCCTAGCTCAGGTTTTCTCATTCAAAAGGCATTTTTCAGAAATAAATGGACTTCTCCTGACACAGTGAGAGCAGCAGGGACCTGGTGTCGAATGTTTTGTCGTATGTGCTTACTTTGACTGTGAGCATGTATGTATAAGTCTGTGTGCACAAATATTACTCTTGTGATTAACTCCAAGGGCTTAGCCATGGACCGTGTGGTCTTCACACTATAACTATTGTTCACCCTCTCATTCCACCGCAAACTGATTTCACTGTCTTCCAATCCAAACTGAAGGAATTTCAAATGTTTGGACGTTGGAAAACGAGTTTTTATCAGCTTTCATGAGCTTCAGATGAAAATTCACAACAAGAGTGACGTAAGTACACTTTTCACCCCCCTGTACCTCTTGCTACCTTTAGAGAGGAGGTATACACATTTAATGAATTTAAACAGGAAATGTCTGATGTCATGTTTGGCTCCCAAAACAAGAAAAAAAAATTATATACAGTGCAGTAATCCAAATGGAATAGGAAATAAGCCAAACTTTTTAAGTGAATCTCCACATTTCACTCTTCCATAAAATAGGTGTTAATGCATGTTGTCATCATTTGTGCAAGAGTTTTACACTGGAAAACCCATTAAACATCACTTAAATGATCAGGAAATGACTAATTGTTAGTGTCAGCAGTAGCTATGATGTCACCATCAGAGGTGTGGGGCCGCGTTGGGGAGATAAAGCTGTGAGGGGAGCATAAATTGGTTAGGGACATTGTGAGGGGTGAGACATGTGGCACACACCAGAGTATGTCTGCTAATATCCAGGCGCCCGCTGCACCAAACAGAGCTGATTGTTACTCAGGCATGGGCCTTTCCATTCAGCTGTTCTCTGGTCTATCCCTGACCCAAAGAGGACTCCCCTACCTAAGGGTGACTAATGCTAAATGACAGGCAGACAGTGATCAAAGCTGCTCCTGGAAGCCCTCCTGTCACAGTCAGGAGGGGCAGAGGGATACGATAAGTGAAGAGACGGGAGCAGGATGCCTGGTCTGGAGCTGAGCCAAGGATCAGGGATCAGACTGCATCACTGGACTTTATTAGCTTCATCGGGGACAATATTCTCTCCACAGTGGACCTCCACTGATGTCAGATTATCTCATCTCTCTTTTTAGCTCAGGAGTTCAGTGTCACAACACGCTGGAGGTCTGGAGCCAAGCAGGATAGAAACATCTAAATAATGTTGGAGGTGGAGAAGTTTTGTCTACTATTATCTGTTTAATCTGGACGAACAGAGAGAGGAAAAAATATACTTTGGAGTGGTTATCTTCTAAGGCTTTAAAACTTGATGTTGTGTTAGTTTGAATCTTCTTAAATTACAGCAGCTGTGTGAAGTCACCATGCAGCATGACGGGGGAGGTATTCAGCTCGTGTGGAGAATTATTATTTTTAAGAGATTCATTGTGTATAGAAATGTGTTCTGCTTCAAATCCATCAACAGACAAGTATATTAACTGGACACAGAAAAAAAAAGCAAGTTGAGGCTAAAAAAATGGCGAGTGTCCGCCCGTAGGCTGACGACATCCAAATCCATGTAAACAAAAGGGATTTTGGCTGAGGCAAGAAATGCATCTCAAATAGTTTTTTTTTTGATTCATTGTTTTGACTTCTGTTGCTTTATGCAACTCTGTGTTCAAATATTCATCTTTTTTTTGTTGTAATTTGTTATGTGATGACATACACAAAAATTGTGTGAGGGGAATTAGGCACGTATCATTGGTCATGAACTGAATATAACGGCTTTTATTCTGAAAAACAAAAAAGAGGCAAAGACGCTTTGCCTTTCTTATTTAAAAATAATCCTAATTATTTTAGATGCCATTCACATTAAAGCTACTGTCCAAGTAGTTTATAGTGTAATCTATAGCACTCATTCAGAAAACAATATATGTTTGTGGAGTTTAAAATGCCAAGTTGTAGCTTGAAACTTTTCACCAATGTAACAAAGAAAAAACCCAACATGACTCAAAACTGCTTTACTTTTTATTTTATTAGCCTACTTGATGGAAGAATTGCCGCTGAAGTTTTCAAATTCAGGACATAAAGTCATGCTTGGTAAGTTTCTTGGTACATAATTTTAATTTGTAAACAAACTTACTGATTAAATAAAGGACAAATCTGTTATAAACTGAAAAAAAAAGAAATTCTCCTCTACTGAGAGCTTAAATAATCTCACGGTTGTATGAAAGAAATTACAGCTTTTGGTGCTAACAGACTGAAAAGTAAAATCCAGACGCAGAGAAACTGCTCTGAGGGGGTTTCAACCTTAAAAAGCACATTTTATCTTATGCTGACACTACTTTGATGCCCTCCCCCCTTGTTTCCACTACAAGGGTGAGGTTAAGGTATAGGAAGTTCTTTGTGACCTCTTTGGTTGGGCCCTCAAGGCAGCTCTTACACCGAGCGGCATCCAGCGCCGCAGTTCGGTAGCATTAATCGCTCGTATGAGCTCTGCTTTCAAAAAGGCCGTGACGTGATGGATGAATGAACGGCACACTGGGCAAGATTGTGTTACTCTTTAGTCACCACGTTGTCAACACAAACTGGAGACGAAAAGGCAAACAGGAGAAAGACCAGTGCTTTTATTAAAGGGAACGATTGTATACTCAAATATGAGAAAAACATGTTTTTGGCTTAAAAACATTAAATATAACCATCGTTTGCATGAGTGCAGTTGTAGCTACTGCTAACCTTATGCACAAAAGGTATGCATTTTTTTTTTTACATTGCTCATCATATTTCAACACATCATTTGAAATGTTGATATTTTTTGTCATTTTCTCTTTCCGCAAGCGGCAGTGCGACGGCTTAATACTGCATTTGTTTTGGATCTCTTCAAGCCCCGTTCTCTTGAGTTCTAAAATGCAAATGTTAGACCCGAAGGACTGCCGTGGTGCCTGAAGGTCTGCCTGCAGTTTTGATGGAGTGAAATTCAAAAGAATAATCATAGATTTGGGGGGAAAGAAAACCGAAGCCTTAGCCAAGCAGCATCCTCTCTCTCTGAAGTGCTTCCCTATGCTTCCTGAGTCAAAAGCCGCCCATTCTTTGTGTGTCATCTGGATTCATATTGGCATTTAGAATTTATCCATATCAACCTCAGTAAACCATCCGCTCCTTATTTCACTGAAATAGTTCCAGCAAAGCTCGAAACAGTGGCTTAACCTTAACCTCTGCTTGAAACAACAGACCACTGTTATCGTGGCTTCCTGGCTTGTTCCTAAAATAGCACTGAGGCACTAAACGCTCACTTTAATAGTAGCCGTTAGTTGGCCTTTTGAAAATGAACATAATGTGTTGCTCAGGAATTTGGCCTAACTCAACAAACAGCTTATAAAAAATAAAGAGGTCAAGCCTAATAATTGCGCTAAATGTCTGCCTGTTTATGATTAAAGAAAAGAAAAAACAATTCTACTTTCCTTTTTATTTGGATTACTTAAATTCTCAAAATAAAAAGCAACATACTTTCTAGCATTGCAATAGTTGTTGTTGTTTAAAATGTTTTAGGTAAGTCCGTTTTGCTATAACATGGACGAGTAATGGAAATTAAAGTATAACTAGACAGTTTCTGGAGAAACTTTGATGGGAACTGCCACACTGCTGCCAACTTAAATTTTTTTTTTGACAGTACTATGTGTTGGGATTTGCTCTCAGCTACCACTAAACCAAATTTCAGCTGCATAGCTCTAAAAATGGCTGAGTTATCATATTTTTTCCCTTTTAGCGAAGACGGTTGTCTTGGATTTTTGATTTGGATTCATTATGTGATGGGAGATGTTCTCAACTATAACTTCACCAAATTTCCGCTCTATATATGTAAAAATAGCTGAGTTAAAACCCTTTAAATGTGGTGGCCATCTTAAATTTTTAGATTTGAATTCAGTATTTAATAGACACTGCTCTCAGCTATCAACACCAAATTTCAGCTGAATAGCTCTAGAAATGGTTGTCATATTTTTCCCCTTTTAGCTAAGGCGGCCATCTTGAATATTTAATTTGCATATATGTTTGACAACTCGCTGTCAGCAATGATCATACTAAATTTCGGCTCAATATCTCAAAGAATGATTAAGTTATAGTCAATTTTGTTTTTGCTGAGGTAGCTATGGCAGCCATCTTGAACCAAAATGACTCGAAACCTTAATCAGTCCTAAATGTACATCTGATGATTACTTTCTGGGATTTCCAATCAAGTCCAACAGTGACTTTCTTCTAAGTTTTCTTCAGGGAGCTCTCTACACTGTCAGGTGACCTCACAGCAGCAGAGTGTGAGATGTGTTCTGTCAGGCGTTTTGTATGAGGAAAATGGCATCTTTGTTAGCAAATTACGTCCCCATGGTAACTCGAGATGCCATTAAAAGTGATAGCACACATCATGGCGCCATAACATTTGTGGGGCTACATGTTGTGGTTTGGGCTGCAGAGCAAGTTATAAAGTTAAGAATTCCCAAGTCAGGTGGATAATAATAGGTGCTGCCTTATTCATTCAACCTTTATTTAGGCAGGTTAATCCCATTGAGCCTCAAGGACTCATTTACAAGAGAGACCTGTATATATACATTATACTAGGTATTCCTACTAGGTAAATGAAGACAATAAACCATTGAGTCAAACTTCTGAAAACTTTCATATAAAAATTACTTTAACCCTGATTTTTTAAAATCAACACTCCTTTTGATTTCCCAATATTATAATTATGAATAATTAAGGAAAAATACTCAGACTGCTCAGTAATCACTGTCAACTGTGTTTCAGCAGAGTTTGGTGAAAAGCCAGACCACCAGCATTTTTGGGGGGTGTTCTGAAAGAAGTCATTTGATTGTTTTGGACACTGCATCATCAAAAATCTGTCTCTTCCTTGAGCCAAAACTAGATCTCAAGCAGCTCTCCATCTCTGCAGCATCACATCCTCATTGTAGATAATCAGAGGTGCGTGTGATGAGCTCCACAGCGTCTTTTCTTCTGAAACCTGGCTTCTGCACGGTCCCTGCGAGGAAGGAAATGGGACTTTAATGGAGATGACAGCTGACAGATGCATGGCTCTTGTGGCCACTGGTGCCTTTTGAGGATTTTGGACTTGACTGGCGGTTGATCAGCCAGTTGTCATGACTTCCTTCACAGAAGACAGCTGATCCTAGCACCCAGTTTTGCAATCTTGAGAAGACGAGAAACAGTGTCCTTCGTTTTCACGCTCCAGTCACAACATCTTGTAAAGGATTTTGTTTTTGGAGGGCGGGTCACCGAGACCATTCTAGTTCCCATGCGATCGGTTGAATTGCCCACTGCTCCAGAAAGCGATGCAGTTCATCCGTTTTGTTTTTCGTGCTTCACTTACGTGTCACGTGACGTGACCCGCAGTTAATTTGGATTCCTAAAACCCAAAAGACAGCACTCAGATCCTGTCTTTGTGTTAAATGTTCTTTTTGGTCCATTGTGAGGAGTTTTGTCAGGATACTCGCCTCCTGGGGAGGTAAAAAAAAATAAAAATAAAGCAGTGTTGAGTCTAATGAGTGCAGCTTGTTGATTTATTCTACTATGAGATCCAAGTGCTTCACATCTCTCCTCAGTCTGGTGTGTTTAATTATTTTTCTTCTAGTTAGGTCAGCAGTGCAGGTTGGAGAGGATAAAGGCAGCATGTTCATTTTCTAACACACTAATACACACTTTGCCCACTCTCACCAGCTGGCAGCCTCAGACTGTGGAACAAGAGGGTTTTGTGATTGAGGACGGCCTGCTAAGCACACTCCAAAACACACCCACGGTGCTTCAGGGGAGAAGAGCTGGGAAAAGAGAGGCCTTGGAGAACACAGAGGTTTTCGAGACAGAAATAGGTGACTTGGTCTGGTATCATTGTCCCAACATGATTACAAGAGGTTACTGTAAAAAAAGCTACAAAATAAATGCAGTTTGTCTTGTTTGAACAGGGTGAAGACTTGGATGCATCACAAACAACGATGCGTCCAGCTACAGGCAGGAGGTGGAACACCTGGAGAGCTGGTACAGGAAGAACAACCTTCACATCAATGTGAAGAAGACGAAGGAGATGGTGGTGGACTTCAGATGGAACAAACACACCTACCCCTCCTGAACACAGGAGAATCTGAAGTGGAAGTGGTCTCCAGCTACAAGTGCATGAGCATGTGCACCTGAACGGCGACCTCAGCTGGAGCAACAACACCACCAGGCGGCTGAGACGAGCTGGTCTGGGAAGCTCACTCCTCACCTCCTTCTACAGGTGTGCAGTGGAGAGCATCCTGTGCTCCAGCATCAACGTGTGGCATGGAGGCTGCAC
>JARVGS010000001.1:42972638-42985277 GCA_031762315.1 Hypsolebias antenori | reverse complement strand
GTCCACAGGGTCTTAAAGGGAAAGGTATTAACACCCCACACACAAAAGAAACGGTGCTGTGTAACTCGAAATAAGGCAATTCAAAGTCAATGGGAGGTGTGTCGTAAGTACGAAATGTCGTAACTCTAGACCGTTGTAACCCGAGGACTACCTGTATTAAACACAAACTCGATGGAAACAACGATGACCTCGCTAGCAAAATGTTAACAGCATATCATATGTTTCTGTCTTAATAGATTCATTTCTGAATGCTAGGTTGTTCACAATAAATAGGTAAATGTCTTTTTCGAAATAAAATGAAATCATTACTTTTTATAGCAAAAACCACATCTGCAAAAGACAAATCTGTGCATTTGATCCCACTAAACGTCTTCAACTCTACATTTCATGTCAGCAAATCTGTTGTAACTTTTAACCTTATTTTACCCCCTTAAAATTATATGAACAGATGCCAACATGTTCCCTGAGCTAAACTGCAGGGCTTTGGGGATTTTTTTTTTTAAAGGTTGTTTTATTGTGTGAACGTTCTCAAGACCCACCTCTGTTTTCCACACAGGCCTTTGAGTTTTATAATTCACCAGTGAGTAGAAAGTTGAGGCTGCATCAGTAACACAATAGTTCTACATATTTTCAGGGGTTTAAAAAAAAAAAGGCTCGTAAAGCGAAGGTCAAACCTGACAGGAGGCAGTGAAGCAACAAATGAAAGGGGATCAGAATTAGACGGGGATGCTGTGTGAAGAGATTCTGCAGAACAAATTGGTTTCCCGTTAACACAGATCAAAAGAAACAACTTCATTATTTATGTTTCTACGACTTTTAAACCTTTTTCTCAGACTGATCGGTCCTCTGGTAATGATTTTTTTTTTTAAACCAACCGTCTCTCCAGCTCTTCCTACTCATACATATTATATAGAATGTATGCAACTCTGAGCCTTTGGTGCAGCTGATTTACAGAAATCTTCTTTCCCCTTTCTTATCATATTTCAGTCTGGCAGTAATTCTTACTTTCATGAGGTTTAAAAGTCATCTGTTTAATATAATCATATTTCTACTAATGGGAATGACCCTTGAATAACTGGAGTTGCTGTTGTTCTTGCAGTAACTTATCGCAATAACAAGTCCTGAGCATGGAGAATAAGAAGGAAGTAGGGTGGGTGGGGGGTGTTTGTTGGGGTTGGTGTGCTGGTAGAAACGGTGTACAAGGGCAGAGGGACTGAACATAAAGAAAAGTGAGCAAGTAAATCAGCTCTGTTGCTTCCCCAGCTTCAGGTTTATGTGCGCGCAGAGTACGATGTGTGTTTCCAGGGGTTTCCATGCTGTCACAAAAGGCCCCTGTGAGACCAGCTTATTTACCCTGCAGTAAAACCCAAGAGGGAGTATACCCTGCAGTAAAAACGGAGTGGGGGTGCAGTGGAATTAGATTTAGGGCCGCCTTCGGCTCTTCTGTTCTCTGTGTGCCTTTTGGGGGGAAAACCCACTCCGCTGCTCTTGTTCCGTTGTTTAACTTGAGTTATGTTGTGCGTGTTGAGTCGAGGGTAAAAGTGTGTTTTACAACACGCAAACAAATTTCAGAATAGTTTTTAATTAAAGAGAGAGGTATTACATCAGTTATTGGTTACATAGTGGCTGGTAACAGTGACAAGAGTTTAATTTAGCATAAATAAGCAGTTGTGCAATTAAGGGTTATAACAATTCACAATGCTTTTTGCATAAACACTTTGTCTGTACAAGATGCATTTTCACATATGAATGCAAAATGTGCTTTTTGCCCATTGTTTCCAAGATGTGCGGCTGAAAATATTAACAGGGTCCTAAGGAGAGCTTGCACAAAAGTGAGGGTTAGCTTTCGCTGGAGACCAGGTATCCAGCACTGAGTGAGATGTTGCATACACATTACAGAGGCTGATGGTTCTGCACAGCCACCCACACGGCAAACATACAGCACAGCATATGTCTTCCCGGCATGCTCCAAACACTTAGGAAAATGTTCTCAGGTGAGAAAAATAAAAAAGACATTCTGATCCTCCTTCACGTGGAAAGAGTTGCTTTGTTACATTCCATATTTTCATCAAGTTCAAGTAATTCGATCAAACTGCAGGCTTGGATGTCTGTACTTTTTGAGTCTGCATGCAATAAGGAGCTGGTGTGTGTGTGTGTTTGTTAGCAGCTGAATGAACAAAGCTCATAAGCAGTGACATCCAAAATTGAGGTTCAAACCATGAGTCATAAATCATTTTCGATCTGTGACCGTGGAGGTGGAGTTTTGTAAACTTTGAGATATTTTTTTGCATTTTTGTCTGTGTTTGTAATAAAATAGCTGTGGAATACAGATAAAGAGCACTATTGTTTAGTGACTCATACTGAAAAGCCTTGCAATCAATCATTTTAAATTAGATTGTAATTGGTTTTGTACATTTTACAAAATACTTTGTGGTCGTGTGTCCAAATTTTAGTCAAAGTGACTTGAAAAATGTATTATTTGTTATGAGGCATCTTTCATTAGTTGTAGCAGAGTAAAGAAGTTCAGTTAACATCTTTAACCCTTGGACCGTGATAGAAGCTTGTATATAAAATGAACCCACAAATTAAACGACAGGAAGCGTATGAATGTCTTAGCTCCTCAAATACGAAACAGAACTGATAATCATAGGATGCAATGAATCCTGCTGGGTTGGAATAAACCAAATGTTCACCTCAGACCATAAACTGACTGAAAACTTTACATTCAAACCACCGTCAGTTGCTGTTAAATCAGTTTCTCGCTTTTTGCTCCCTACTGCGTACAACCAGTGGTTTGTTGTTGAGCGAGTGGAGTGTCTTTCCAAGGCACTTGATTCTTTTCGTTGCCCTACATGATAAATTAAAAATAGACAGCTAATGCCCCCCTATTCCAGGGTACGAATGCACTTTAAAAAAAATTGCTTAATCAAATGCTTCTCATTAATGACAAACACTAACTTTGGTTTGATGATCTTAAACCTCCATGACACTTTTGGTCAATTAAAGATCTGGAGATTTTTGCATTCCACACTGTAAAAAAAATGGAATCTGACGATTAAAAGAGAAGGAGAAGAATAAACCGAGTTAAATAACTACACAAAAGGCATTTGACTAAAACCTGAAAGGCAAAACAAACTCAGTGGTCTAAGCTGATGTCATTAAAGCACCAAGAAGACATACGCAGACAACAAATACATACAAAAATTAAAGTTTTTGTTGTAGCAAAATAGACTGAAACAGGTTTTATAGCAGATTAAAGGAGCAACTATCAAATGTAGAGGTGTTAGTGAATCCCTCTGCTGTGACAGACGTCGCCAGGGCTTTACAGATTCCTGTAGCTGAAACATTCAAACTACTTTGTGGTCTTTGGGACTGTCTGGTTGCCACTGGTTGCCTTGAAGCTGTAAAATTCCCTGTAAAACATCCAGCCAGACCTTGTAGCAGAAGAGATACTGTTCCTGAAATGAACGGAACAAAAACATATGTTCAGCTTTCATTTACACTTTCATTTTTACCCCCTTTGTTTGCACTCACCTTGGTTTGAATCATCCCGTGCCGCTGAAGTCTCATCTCTTTCACAATGTCGCTCACGTTAATCTGAAGACAGACGGATAGTCGTTACGAGCAGCTAAAGCGTGACTGTGAGCTTGGGTTCCATTTATTTTCAGTGCACAAAACAAATGAACAAGAACTGTTTTCACACATGTGCTGCAGCCCTGATCAGGAGGGCAGGCTAATGTCTGCAGCGTTTGCTTGTTGACGTGCTCCAGACATTTTCACACAGCCACCCAATAAAACGTCTGGGAGCTGAGAGAATAACGGAATATAACAACAAATCTTGTGGTGCAATTAATGCACGGGGAAGAGTTAGTAAGTGTGTAGGTATAAGCTACTTAAAAAACCAGCATATTTCCAAATGGAACTTCCTTGCATCATGTCCTCCATCTTGTGCACTGAAGGTAGACCTAACTTTAATTTAAATTTGCATTTGATTTAGGTATGAAAGGCTCTGTGTGGCACATGCACAGGTATTACCGTATTTTTCGGACTATAAGGCGCACCGGATTATAAGGTGCATTAAGCGAAACAAAACAGTCAGATGAGTGAAACTTTATTTGACTCATTCACAATAACCACATAATATCGGTTCAAGGGCAGTAAGCACAACCAGAATTCATACATGAGGCACACTGGATTGTAAGGCTCGCTGTTGATTTTTAAGAGAATTAATGGATTTTAATTGCGCCTTATAGTCTGAAAAATACGGTACACAACTTTAGATGAAAGAGTGTCTTCAAGAAGGGATTTTCTGTTTGTCTACATTTTCAGAATAACACAAGAAGACAACAGAATGCTACATCTCTGAAACCTTAGTGGAAGATATCTGAGACAACCTCTTCATACATTTTCCATCGACGTTATTCTTGTTTTTATTTACTTTTTTCTGTTTTGCTAAAATTTTAGTACCGATATGCCTTTGTTCATAATTTTGCCTGCCTTGTCTCCGAGTGTATAATCATTAAATGGTAAGAATGTTGCAATACACCTGCAGATTCAACCTTCATGTCCCGATCAAGAGGAATAAGCTTGAAACGTTTTTACCAATATTTTTGACTTGAACAGCTTTAACATGTGCTCTCTTTTCTACCTTAGCTTATAAGATTGCTATTGGATCCAATAATTCTCAGTCGGGTCATTTGGACAGTTTATTTTTTAAGAAACTGTCCAGATGACCCGACTGAGAATTATTGGATTTGGTACCTGGATGATTGAGCTTGAACTTAGGCCTGTCACAATAAACAATAAATGAATTAATCACACGATAAATGAAAATTATCAACCTCATTTTCATTTATCGGCTTTATCGTTTCTTCGTGTCTCTCTCTTTCTACTGGGCACCGGATGACAAAAAACTCAACTCCGGTGCTCTTCACTGACCCTTTCTCTTTTCTCTTTAAAATCTGCTTTAATTATCCAAAATTGCATTTTTGGATGGTTAAAAGCAGCTAAGCTACGAGCTAACAGGCCGACCTTGGGGGGATAAAACCCTCTGTTTTGTTGAAGTTCCAAAATTCACAGTTGAAACCTGTGGCTTTGTGTAAAAAGTCGTTTTCCTCTGCAAAAAGAAGCTGAGAACCTGTTTACTGATTTTTTTTAAAATTAAAAGCTTTGTGTGAAAAATGTTATGCTAAAGCGCTCAAACCACACTGAGCGTCCGCCATTTTGAAAACTGAATAAAGGAAGGAGAGGCAGCCCATGTCACGTCAAGAGGCCTCCCTCCCATTTTTCTTAGAGACACGCCGCTCGTTCCCTCACTATCCATCCTTCGGTTCAAACAGTCTCATACTGCCTTCCGGTGGTTGAAAAAGGTACTACACACTGAACAAATTAAAAATTCTTCTTAAATTTGACAATAATTACTAATTATTGTCAAATTTCAAACATTTTTGTTTATTGCAATAATTTCTGAGACAATTAATCGCCCAGCAAATATTGTTATCATGACAGGCCTACTCAGGAGGGCTGACTGTTGGTGCGTTTGTAGCTTCATGATGAGGTTTTGTGACAGTAGTTCTTGAACTTGTCCATTTCCGACTCGGAAACAAAATGGCAGAAACCTTGGATCCTGACTATTGCTAGCTGAAAGCAAACATCGTTAAGCCAATGCAGCAAGGATGAATTGGTCTAATTCTTTTGTTTCATTCTTACGTTTCACGTTCTGCTTTGAAAAGTTCAAAGAATCAAGAAAGTGGCACAACTAAGGGAAGCTTTGCAAAATGTTAGAACAATAAAAATCACTTGAAAAGCCATCCTTGATCATGTAAACAATGAAATACTTGGATGTTTTCAGGTTTGTTTTCCATCTTCACACTTATTTTATCATTAGAGAATGAATTTGCAGGGAGATTTATTCTGTGTGGACTATGACTGATGATGCTGGGGCATTTTAGTCCAGACCAAAGCAGTATACAACATTACAAATAATTATAGTATAGAAGAAAATGATTAAATGAAAATAACATATGTGCTTCCACTTACAGGCAAGTCTTCTTCAATGAGTTTAAGGATAATGTCGTTACAGATGAGGACCCCTGTCCGTCCGATGCCAGCGCTGCAGTGAACAACGATTGGCCCCTTGTGGTGTATGGCTCTCATGTAGCGGATGAATCGAACCAGCTGCTCTGAGCTGTGTGGCACACCGTGGTCAGGCCAGTGTGTGAATTTCAGGTGATGAACAAAGTGGGTCTCACCAGTCTGGAATGATAGTCGGGTATTTTTACACCAAATTAATTTCACACGTTAACAACAATAAAAAAGTGCTTTTTCATTTTTTTTTTTTAATTAATTAAAATTTTTTTTACCTCCGTTTCCACCATGCGGATGACCTTTATGTGAAAGTATTCCAGGAACTGCTGGTTCTCCAGGTGAAGCTCGTACCGGTCAGTGTTCAAAGGGGCGCCAAGCTTTTCTGGCCAATACTTATGACATTTGATTCTTCCTCGTTCCATTTCTTGGGTCATCATGGAAATGACGTCAGATTTATTTTCCCAGATCATCTGCCAGAAAGCCTGAACTGTAGTTGGTAGGGGCCCCTGGCAGGAGATGTAGAAGAGCTCCTCAGCTCCGACTTGCATGCGGATATAACTTGCATTGATGTACTCTCGATTCTCTCCAATAGCTACACGTGTTTCGTCATCTGCAGGAGGAATTAAAGCACACAGCAAAAACTCAAAATAGTGTGTTTGAAATGGGAAAAAAATTACCGTATTTTCCGGACTATAAGTTGCTCTTTTTTTCATAGCTTGGGCAGTCCTGCAACTTAAAGTCCAAAGTGACTGATTTACATTATTTTCCCCTATTCATGATGCAATTTTTGACTGACGTATTAAATGTTCATTCATACTGACATGTACCAATGAGTAAACATTACCATTTGTAGCCACAAGAGGGCCCTCTAGGCTTTTGACAACTATATGTTGTTCCTCTTCTGCTAACCATTCACTTAGAGACAACTGAGAAAAACTTCACACAAGCAAAATGCCCCTCAAAAGAAAATCCTATTCTGTAAATTACAAACTGCAGGTAATAAAATATGCAGCCCAAAACGGTAATCGAGCAGCAGAAAGAAAGTTCAATAAAAATAACTGGAACTGATGTGGAGTCTGACGACAGCCACACAGAAGAGGAGACTGCGCTTCATCTTCCTCCGGAGTTGGCAGAGTTTTTCAGAAGCGACACAGGGGATGAAGAATTCAATGGCTTCAGTGATGTGGAATGAGATTGGTGAATTTACCGGTGACTTGCTTGTCGGACTCGTTGACTTGTTCTGTTAATTAAGCCTGTTCAGGATCCCAAGTATGTTCTGTGTGTTATTGTTATTTCAGATTAAATGTCTGTCCTTGCACTTTGTGAAATACACTTTTATATAAATGCGACTTATATTCCGAAGTGACTTATATATGTGTTTTTCCTCTTCATGAGACATTTTTAGACTGATGTGACCTATACTCCAGAAAATACGGTACTTAACTGTATCATTTAGAATAAAGGCCCAGCATATGTTGAAGGATTTACCCCATTTAGGTCAAATATTGATAATATTATAATGCACAATAGCATGTGATATAGCTGCTACCAAAACAAAAAGTGAAACTGACTACATTAAAGACATTTTTTTTGTTTGTTAAGGTTGATCAGCCGTGGCTGCCATCTTGAATCAAGTTGACTCCAAAAGTCAATCCGTTATCTGATTGCACTGTTAAAACTTTCAATAAAATAAGTGGATCATGTGATATTGTGATGATAGAAGACACAGGATTGACATGAACAGTTAATGTCAAAGTTTTAAACAAACATCTTGCGTGATCTCAAGTATGTGTTGGGTATGGAGTTTAGCTACGACTGCACCAAACTTTAGCTCAGTGTTTGCGAAACTGACTGAGCTGTAGTCATTTTCATGTTTGTGAAGATCGTTTAGCTGTAGCGACCATCTCAAATAAAATGGAGTCCAAAAGTTAATCAGTTGTAGATGTTTGTTCAATTATTACTTTCTGAAAGTTTCATTAAAAGACATCCTGTGCTTTATGAGATAGTTTGCCAATATGACAGACAAGCACACAGGTACACACTCAAATCACCAGCCTTTTTCCCCTTTAGGCTGCAGGCCATTGTAAAGTTACATCTGCCAGCAACCCTCTACTAACAGATTCATAGATGGCTTTGCAAAGAGAAGGGAACAATCAGAAAATAGTCAAGAATATTTACTGAGAAAAAAAAACAAAAAACTACCGTATATAAATATGTTCATCTTAAAAGAAGAAAAATCTCCAGTTAGAACAATAAACTATTTTTTTCCTGAATACCTAAACCATGCAACATTTGCAAGAAGCTGCAAAGCATATGGTGGTGAGTTCTGTACTAATGCCACTGGGGGGTCAGTTCTCTTTTTATCACACTCGTTCATCTAACTCTGACCCCCTGACCCCCACACACTGCAAGGGTTTGACAAAAAAATTCACTTCTGTATATGTCACATGCATTTTGTGTCTGGCAGCTGAGTTTACACTAAGAGAATTCCTGGGGTCATTTTCTGACAGAATAACGTGCACAAACACAAAAAAGGTTTTGTCATTTCATCTCATCTCTTTGCATCGTCGCCCTGTAATTTCTAACGATTATGCAGCTTGTCGAATCATTTCCTCTTTCGTTTATTAAAGCTATAAATCCTGGATAATTGCAAGAATCATCATGGTCACATACTTGGCAGGCTGAGGGAAAATTATACTGCAAGTGTGGTACAAGTGAATTATTGACTTTTGTGGGGCGTATAAAATGTGCACAATTTACTTAGGCGCAATAAATAAACATATTCACTTTCTGCAGTAAAAAAAAAAAAAATCTTGTAAGCTTAAACTAATTAAATGAAAAGCAGCAACATGCTGTCCATAAAGTCCATGTCTATGGGGAGCCAGTCTTTACAATCTTTAACCTCCGCTCAACATAATAAAAATGAAAAAAGCACTTCCACTTTAAAATCTTCCCATGATAAGTAAAGTCTTACAGGGTAGGATGTCCCTGTAGCGGTTCTTATCTCTGTTCTCAGGTGCTTTCCCCACCAAACAGTTGTCAGAAGGCTTCAGATGCTCCAGAGCCTGAAACAAACAACAACAGCACAGTAAAATAAAAAAAGTCAGGTTTTTGCTTGTTGAAGCTGTTTTCACCCTTTGCAAAGCCATGGGAATATGTGGGAATACAGGTTGTCCCCGACTTACGGCGCCATCGAGTTACGGCGTTTCGGACTTACGGCGCCGCCCCAGTGACGTCATCACACCTCATGTTGCCTTTTTTATGCAGCATTTTATGTTTTTTTTTCTTTTTTCGGGTATTTTGTTAGCTAACTGCTTGGAAACACATTAAAACGGCGTTCTAAGTACACTGTTGTTTTACATTGAAAAAAACATGTTTAAAAAGATGTTACGACCGCCACGTGGCCGGCGCTCCGAGTTACGGCAAAATCGAGGTACGGACGGTCCTTAGGTCTGGAACCCGTTCGTAAGTCGGGGACTGCCTGTATCACAAAATTTATCCTTATCGTCAGAATGCTCTGAAATATCACAATATTTGAGCCAAATCGCCCACCCCTAGTCTAAATGCCGTCAACTGTTATTTAGCTGAATCAGCTGTTATTTAGCTGAGTCAGCTGTTATTTATACTATAAACACAGTCTGAACGCTGAGTCAGCTGCTATTTAGCAGTCAGCTGTTACTTAGTTGAGTCAGCTGTTTTTATACTGTAAACGTCTAAATGCTGAATCAGCTGTTTTTAGCCGAGTCAGCTGTTATACTGTAAACAGTTTAAACGCTGAGTCAGCTGTTATACTGTAAACAGTTTAAACACTGAGTCAGCTGTTATTTATACTGTAAACAGTCTGAATGCTGAGTCAGCTGCTATTTAGCAGTCAGCTGTTACTTAGTTGAGTCAGCTGTTTTTTATACTGTAAACGTCTAAATGCTGAATCAGCTGTTTTTAGCTGAGTCAGCTGTTATTTATACTGTAAACAGTTTGAATGCTTTGAAACATTTTGTTTTCTTGTTTAGTGTTTTTGTTTTTATCACTTTTAAACATCCATACATCAGTCATCAGTTCGGTCACAAATAATTTTTATAGTTTTCTGTTCTAATGTATTCTGTTTTTTAATCTTTAACCTAAATGTGTCACATTCCAACTGAAAACATTCAGAGAACCAGAATGTTGCAGAAAGTCCTAAAAACTGTAGAAAAACGTCTCGGAGGCTGCACCCTCATGGCCTTCATGCCCTTGCCCTTCTTCTGTCCATCTCTTGACATATTCCTCCTCCTCTCCTCCCCCTCGCTCTCCTTTTCTATTTTCTTCCATTGGTTTCTAGGGGCTTAATTACGGGGGGCCGGCTCCGTGGCTGAGGAGGTGCGAGGCGAGCGGGGATCAGCGTGACCCTGGAGGAGAAGCCATCAGACAGCGGTCTTAACAATGATAAATCACCCTGAGCACAGCTCTACACATACACCTCCTCCTCCTCCTCCCATCTCTATAAAATATGGATGGACCTGCAGGAGGAGGAGGTTCTTCTCACTCCGGATCTCCAGATTAGTGATCATCAGGCGGAGAGTTTTCCTAACGAAGTGGGACGCGGTGCGAAGTTAAAATTCAGCTCATTATTCTCAATGAACACTGGAAACTTCCTCATTCATGAAGCGAGCTGGAATTAATAATCCCTGACCGGACGGGCCGCCCTGCGAGTCCGGATGAGGGTCAACGATCGGAGCTGAAGGTGCACACGCTACAAACACGTCTCCACCTCACGGTTCAGGAACCACAGAGAGGAGATTCAGATCAAAGAAAGAAAACCTAAAACGTGTTTAGAACTCTGAATTATCTAAATTATTACATAACTCTGCTGTTTACGGTGGTTTTACAGGGCTGCGGAGCCACGACGACCCCTGAGGGTTCTCCTGGATTCGGTCCAGACCACCAGTCTGATTTCCAGTTTGATATACAACATCTGGAACAGCATCGAAAAATTTAACAACAACAATAATTCTGTTTCTAACAAAGATTCAAGGATTTTCTTTCTGTCAACCGAATGTTTAAAAATTACATTTTATCTCCTGTTTTTGGATGTTTCAAGGCAGCTTTTAATAACCTGTAAAATAATTTAAAACAGATCTTTAAGATGATGTGATGTGGAGCAGATGTGTTTTCAGATGTTGGATGGGCGGTGATCATCAAACATTCAAAGTCGTATTAAAATGGATGAATTAGAAAATGTATCTGAACGATCGTTCATCTAAAAAACATGGTGGTGACGCTCCAGACTGTTCACTGGGTTTTTCCAGTCGGGGTGCTTTATTTTCACACGCCGACCCCCTCCGGAGAGAAAAGAGAAACAACTCGGAGCATCTGTTTCTACCATCGCATTTTATTTTGAAAGTGTTGCACGGAGGAAACTGTGGAACTTTACTATCAGAATGTGTCCAATATTTGAAGAAACAATCAAAAACTTAAATTTAAAACTTGTTTCAGACAACACTGGTCCTCTAAAACCATCCCAGGAGAACCAGTTCAGGCCAACGCTCAGCTGTCCATTTACGTCTCACGGACACTCGAGGACACTCGAGGACAGTAATGTTTATATTTTGGACGGAGATGACCGACGGTTAAAGGAGTTAAATGAGATGAACAACTTTAATCATCTCAGCTTTTCAGAACCTTCAGTGCAGTTTCACTCCAGTTCACATCTTCATGCATGTGACCAAAACTTCTCTCACTTGGACTAGTTCGACAGAAAAGGGAGGGTAAGGAGAGCGATGTGCACGTGAGTTCAGCTCACTGCAGTTTAAAAGCCTGAAACTCCAAAGTCTGATGTGAGATGTATAAAATAAACAAAATGTTCAGAGCCAGTGGTGGGCACAGCCAACTAAGAAGTTAGCTTTGCTAACTTATCATCCGCTAACTAAAACATTTACTTTGCTAACGCTAAACCGCTGACGACTGTCACAGTCTGTGTCTCACGTCTTCATCTTCTTTCAGTTGAAGCTGCATCGACCAGTCACGTCACGTGTACACGTACTCCGCCAATAACGTGCCTAACAAACTCTTTGAGACACGCCCACAACAGACAGGAACAAGCTTGTGGCTTTTGTTAGCTAGCAGACTTAAAGTTAGCGACCCCTAATTTAGAGGAAGCTAATTCCGCTAACAGTTTTCAAAGTTAGCAAAACAGCTAATCCGCTAAACAAAAATTTAGTTCTCCTGTTAGCAGATTAGCGTAACTGAGCTCACAACTTCTAATGTAAGGCCCTTAGCAACTCCAGGTCCTGGTCCTGGAGTCTTGAGGATCTCCACCAACATGTTGACCTGAAAAGAACAATCACGGTCATGGAACCATCACATTTTTCAGGATGAACTTGCATCAGAGCAAATAACATCTGATTAAATGTACATTTTCTTATTTCAATGACAACAGCTGAATGTTTGTATTTTTATGGAGAAATATTTTAAATGATTTGATGAAAAAATGTATTTCCAAAAAGGAAAATAGCTGATTTAAAGCAAAGCTTAACAATCATTGTTTTTTTTTAATATATATATATTAGGCTCTAA
>JARVGS010000001.1:42940105-42951882 GCA_031762315.1 Hypsolebias antenori | reverse complement strand
ACATCTTTTCTTCAACTGTAATGTCACTACAGTAATGCTTTTTGGAAAATTTTCAGAACTGGATTATATCTAAGAGTTCTATCCCACCTTTAGATTTTACTACAATTAAATTCGGTCTGCTAACAGGAAATGAAGTTTTAAACTATGGTAACAAGAATCTTATCCTTATGGCAAAATTTTTTATTCACAAAAGTCGTTCCTGAAAATTTCTCCCTTGTTTCGCTTTTTTTTTTTAATGAAATAAATATATTTAAGGATGTACTTAAACGCTGCAAACTCCCAAAAGCACAATCTTTATACAAATATATTAATAGCTTATCCTAAAACTTGAAACTCCTCTTGCACACGTCACTACTTTAACTTTGTGCTGTGTTCCTGAGTGTTTTTTTTTTGTTGTTTAGAATTTTATTAATAATTCTCTGCTTAGTTTGTCATATCAACTGTTAATTTTTTTTTGTATTGTATGCCTTGCTATATTGTTTTTTTTTTTTTTTTTAATTCAATAAAAAAAAAATCATTGGCAGCTTCTTATGCAAACGAACTGAAATTTTTTGAGTCGTAGTTAGCCACCTTCTCCTGAAGAGGGTGCCATCAGACGAGCGTGGAAAAGTTGCGAACTTCAAAAAAATGTACCAGCAAATATCTGTAAGTTCTGTTATGGAGTGAATCTACAAAAAGCATTTAAAACAAAAGGCTTACCTTCCGATGACAACACTGCCACGCTCAATCACACACAGCCTGTTCATGCCATGCTTGGTCACGTACTTCTCTCCACTGTTGCAGATACAAACCACCTGCTTGGCATTTTTTACCAGCAACTTGTTTCTGGACATTTTCACTCTCTAAAAGCAGCGACTTGAAAAGTAAGCAGGCACCGAGAGGTTCAGAAGCAAAGCAAATATTTGCCTGAGCTCAGAGTTTAAAGTGCAGACAGCGAGGCGGTCCTTTGGGTTTCAAGTCACAGAGGGACGGGAAAAAAAACAACAATGGTCTCGTTTAAGAAATATTACAACAGCCATTTTATTGTGTTGGTCTCATAACAAATCAGGTATTAAGGTAAAGAAAAAAGTTGTAAAACAAACAAAAAAACATGTTTAAAACAATGAAAATGACAAAAAAAAAACACAGTAACTCCACAAAGAGCTATACAGACACAGAACATCAGATCACTCCCTCATTTCTCCGTCTTCTTCTTCCTCTTCTACACCTCGGATGTATAAAACATTGTTGCACCTGTGTAGAAAAAGTTCAAGGTAAAACACAAAAAGCTGCAAAAAAAAAAAAAAAAAAGAAGAAGCTTCATTTCTTTTAACCACTGATTTCTTTAAAACGCGACAATAATTAACTAAAGTTGGTTAAGAGTTAACCACAAAAACCTTCATTCAAAAGGCTCAAATATAGTGTTTGTACAATAAAAGGAGATGATTAAAGATGTGTTCTGTGGTTAAATACCTGACAAGGACTTCACCAAGATGTCCCGCCAATGCTCCATCGACGTATTCTTCTGTGTTTGCAAGCTGTTGCGTGTACAGGAAAAAGATTAAAATGAAAATTGTGTTTTACGTTTCCTCCTTTTTTTCCACAAAAGTGCCTGTCAACATGTTTCACTTCTTAAATACTGTAAAATATAAAAAGGCATTAAAGTGTGAGTGTAAAACTCTGGAAATATGTGTTTTTGTCATTTGAAAACCTCTTTCTGTAAAGCAGAGATGAAATTAAAGACATGTTTAAATGAACACGCATGAACCACCACAACAGCAAATCACAATGAACAAATTTGAAATCCCTCCTGGAAATAATACACAGCTGCAGATTTGTGTCGTCGATGTCTCATTTGAATGACATTTTGCAGATTAGTCAGTAGCATTTTAGCAAAAGAATAAGAAATATCTTTAGTTCTGACAAATCAAGTAAAATCCAAAATATTTCTAAACATTTGAACCATTATGACTGTGCTCTCACTAAAGCTGCACATGGAAGCTTCCTCCACTTTATTAGAAAACATGTTGCCTCTCAGCAAGAAGGTTGCCAGACTGAATCCCGGCTGGAGACCTTTGAGTGGGGTTTCGTCAGAGTACTCAGACCCAAAATATGTATGTTAAGCTGATTAATACCAGCATACTCCATCTGAGCTGGACTCGCTGTTACCTGGTTGCAGGACGTTCATTTTCACACACACCTTTCAGAATCCGCGAGACGCACGACGCAGAGCTCCTGAAGCTCCGCCTGCTGCGATGTATGTTACAGAGAGGGTTTCCCGCCAGGGTCTCCACTCTGTCCCTGCATTCGCAGTTGGGTCACAAATCCATCGCGAAGGAAGCGCCGCACTTTTCAGCAGACGGACTCCTCCATTCACGATGTCTGTGCGATTGTCCATCCAGGACTTTTTTTAAATCATTTGACTAGTTTAGTGTTTGAAGAGTCGTACGGCTAAATGTCCGAACGCACTGACGAACAGGCCCACAAACGTCTGACCAATCACACGACACTTGTCGCGCATTCTTGTGTCGACAAAGGGCGAGTGGAGCTGCTCTGAGAACAAAATGACGACATTTTCATCACACATCTACATCAACGAGGGCTGATTTCGCTGTTTCGGCTGGAGTATGCGTGGCCCTTAAACTGTCCCTATAGGTGAGAGTGGTTGTTTGTTGCCATGTCCCTGTGATGGACTTGCAACCTGTCCAGGGTGTACATGTGCCAACAAGTGATCTAAAAAGGAAGAAGCAGGTCAAGATAATGGATGAATGATAATACATTTTAAAAACATCTATGGTAGAGCGCCCTCTGATGGACAAAGCAACTATTAAACAACAACAACCAGATCGGAGACTATATACTGTACCTTTAAAAATATTTGTGTGTTTCTCAAGAACTGACTAAATAGATATAATTTGTCTATTTATTTGTCCATTTTTTTTTATTCTTGTTTAGAATTTAACTGAAATGTGGATTTAAAGTAAACTGTGTTTAAATGGGTGTCATTTATTCACATTATGATATTAGTTCAAGTGTGTTATTAAACTTATTCAGTCATATTTAGGTTAGTTTTACACCAGAAATTTTGAATGGGGGGAGAAAGAACTGAATCATGGACATGTGAGGGCCATATCTGAAGATTTTATGGACCTATTTATTTTTAAGATTTTTAGAAGCATAACATTTTGTTGTATGTACTACTGTAAAAGACTATATTCTGTACTGTAGTCTTTAAATACTAGATGTTATTGTGGATATTTTAAGATTAAGCTTTAAAAGTGGCTAACTTTCTTTCGCAGCAAGTCTTGCTCCAGAAGAGCTGCAGCTGCAACCATGCCATGAGTCTGCAATCCAATAATCACAATTTGGCCTTAAAAGTAGCTGAGATTGAGATTTTATGCTTCCAAAGCAACTTTAAAATCAGAATTTTAGCTTATTGTTTAAAAAAAATGACTCTTCTGCTAGGAGCCAAGCTAAAAATCAACTTAATTTTCCCTTATGAGATCGTGCAAATAGTAACAAATAATATTCTCTCTGTTCAAGGAACACATCAGCCACAGTTAATAGTTAAAAGATAAACTGGAAAAAGCAGAAACTGTTCCCACCTGCATGTTCATGTATCCATCCACAGACACCAGGTAGCCTTTATACTCCATTCCCCACTTCAGTTTCACCATCACAGGTTTTCCTGTCAGGCCGTTCAGGAAAGGCTTTGGGTTGAGAGGTAAACTCTGCAGATGATGTCAGAAAACAGGCTTTGAAATATCATCACACACACATCTATGAATTATAAAGGCTTACACAAAGACGTGTACACTAGACACAAGATATGACACATAACTTCATCAGCTACTCTTCTTCAGCTGACGGTTCATAATAATAACAAAAACAAGCTGTTTGGCACAATTAGGAGTTGTTAAAAATAAGCAAGTATGCAAACAAATGTTCAAAAGCAAAAAATATTATCACAATCCTGCAGGATTTCTGATTATCTTTCTTCACCATGATGGTTCACCAGTCCTTTAAGGTTTAGTAGTTGTAACTGTCTCTGCTCAATGCAAACTATAATCAATAATTTAACAGAGTAATGTCTGTGTTGTACAAATAATAAATTGTCTCTTATTAAGGATGCGTTAAGATCAGAGAGTCAAGGCCTTTATCAAAGTACTTGCTGATAACTTAAAAAAAAACTGTACGTTTCCAATATCTGGCAACATTTTTTGACTAAGCAGTGGGTTTTAATAGTAGTAACAGTTTTTTTTCCCCAAAAGAAATAATCTTACACTGCTGTAACTAAAAACATCCTTATTACAGATTATCTACTAGAAGAAACGTAAACTTCGGATTCTGTTGTTTATACCATTTACAGGTCTATCTTGTAAATGAGTCCTCGAGTCTCAGTAAGGTTTCATGAATTTAAAAGTTAAATAAAAAGTGAGTTTGGTGTGGACAAAACGCTTCAAGCTACAATAAATTTAGCCAGAAACACAATAAATTAATAAATATGAACTGTATTACCACTCGTCTATTTAAAAAAAGTGTTAAACTAGTTTGCAAAACATGAATGAGAAGCTAACAAAGCTAACGCTAAACAAAATGGATTCCACGAATTATTTCATATATTATTCAGCGAGTTGAAAACAGCTGTTGTGACTTTTACTCACCATTTTTGTTCAAATTAAAGCGGTATGGTTCGCAAAATGAGAAAGTTGGAAGTATTTTCGTCACCGTAACGTTTGAACTTCTCAATCCCAGCAGCAGCACGCTTTAGCGCCGACAGGAAGTCAACCTTTCAGCGGCTTCATGTCACGTGTTTCCTCAGCGCCTCACCGCGCCTCACAGTGCTGCACAGCGCCACACAGCGGCCGGAGTACGAACTGCAGCACCAATCACTGGTGGGAGCTCACTCTAAATCCGAGTGTAATACTGACCAGATGTGCATATGGAGTTTTTGAAGGCCACTTGTGTTATAGTATGCTATTTCTCCAATGTCATATATACCTGCATTAATACTGTGCACAAATCTACCAAAACAAACACAAAAAAATGCAGACATTTTAAAAATTGTGATTATTTTATTTAGTCAATTTTTTTCTATAGCATTTTCAACATGAATGTCTTTTCTAATACAGTACGCTCTTCATCTGCACCGTTTAAGTGACTTTAAAACAAACCTCTCAGGATCAGTGACTAATTGAAAACTGACTGGATCAGAAGCAGAAACTGGTGTGACTGTCATATCTGGGTCATGCTCCTTTACTGGGTCTGCAGCTCTTTTTCTCCAGGCGGATCCAAAGAGTTAAAGGGGCACAGTGCACAGTTTTATGGTTACGCACTTTTCTGAGTCAAAGCTTTTATCTTTTACAAAAGCACCAAACAAGTTCAAACCTGATTTGATGAATAAAACTCAAAATATGACTTTCCGTCATCAAACGGCTGGATTCTGCCAGAAAAATTCTTATGAAATTGCTCTGGATCTTTTGTTGCGTGTTTCAAATACTTGCTTCCTTACATCACTGAGTGTGTTTACTTGACCTTGTCTTGGCTTGTAATTAACCTATCCATCAGGCAGTCTGGTCTCAGTTATGAGATAAAGACAGTGTGTGTAAGTTCAGCAGGGGTCAGACAATTATCCAGTCAGTTCAAGTTCAAAACGTTCACCGATTATTGAAAAAAAAATACCACAAACAGATTCAAGGCATGAACAAAATTAGAGTAAAAAGTGAATTAAAAAAAACAATCAACTCAACTAAAGTGACCAAAAAGGTACAGATTACAAAAAAGATACAAATAAGTTCATTGCTGAAGAAACAGGAAAACAATTTTTGTTTTTGTGTGTCCATCCAGAGACAACATTTTATCCCCTGCCTACAAAATTTACTTTCAAACCCGCATCTTTTGCAAAAATCCCTTTAAATCATAACATTTAAAGAGATTTACTTTGCAATAATTATCTTAACTCCTCCTGCTTCAGCCTTTCTGATATCTTTTACTTGTGGACGTCATCATTTAGAGGAATTTAACTTAAATTTGAAAAGCGAGTGGGAAAACACACATAGATTTTAAACCATCCAACCCAGACTTTAACTTAATACTGTAAAGCTTAAGCTTTCCCATGAGTCTCAGCTCCACTTTGGGCTTAGAGTCAGTCAGCTCAGGTTAGCTCAGTTTCCAACAGATCTGCAGACTGTTGGCTTCATTTAATGGAATCATGGTTCAGAATAAAAAGAACAAAGATATCTCCATCACTGAGAGCAGAACCAAGTGAATAAGTGAGAAAGTTTAACTCGGGTCGCTGATTATTATACGGGTCAGATGCTCAGAAAGCAGGTCATGGTCTGATGGTGTTGAGCCAAATAAACCTGAACACACCAGTAGTGAGCACAAGGTGGCACACTGAAGCTTACCTCGCCATCCGTCAGCAGCATCACTTGGTGAGACAATCAATCTGAACTGTTAGGAGCACTTTGTTACAAATCAGCTTTTGAGGGGGGTGCATGTGGTGAGAGTCCCAAATACTTGATTTGTGGTGGAAATTACACAACTTTTTGTGTAAATAGGTGTCCTTGTTTCAACTCTGCATCGTTTACTGAACAACTATATGCAGTGGTGGGATGTAACTATAAGTACAAGTACTTTGTTACTGTACTTAAGTACATTTTTCATGTCTCTGTACTTTACTTAAGTAGAATTAAGAGTGGGTACTTTTACTTTTACTCCACTACATTTTACATGAAGTATCTGTACTTTCTACTACACTACATTTCTTACCCACAGCACCCACAGCATCACTAATACTCCAAAAATGGATTCCACCACAAAGATTCAGCCAGAAGATATACACCACCCATGGCCTTATTGAAAGATTATTGAAATACTATTGAAATATTATTGAAAGATTATTGAAAGACTGTTCAGTACAGCAGGACAGATTCTCTCCCAAACGAGCCAGACTGGACTCAAAAAACTTTGAAAACCAACTTCTTCTGAACTTGAACAATAAATTCTTGCTGCAATATTAAAATGTGTCAGTTCATGGATGTTAGGAGACAAGAGATGTCTCCAAATGGCTCGACACTCAGGTCCAAGTTTTGAAAATGATGTCGGAAAGTTAAAATATGTTCACTATTGACCCATTACAAGGTTGACTAGACAGTATTTTAACTAGAGTTGATGACAAACTTGAGTTGAAATGATCAGATGTTCCTTTGCTAGGTTTAATGCTCCTTTTTTCAGGCAGACAACTTTTACTTAAATGTTTTTACTGCAGTTAAAATGACACAATGGTTTTACTTCGTGTTAAATAAAAACTTTCAAAGGTATAATCATTCCTCTTTCTTATTTTGCTTAATGGCATTTAACTCTGCAGATCATCCCTGAAATTCTGACGCACAGAATCACAAGTCCAAGCGTGAACTGTGTCACAGAGTAAACACAATAAAAACATGAATTATCTGCAGCATTGTTCATTAAAATGGCACAACAATATTAATGTATTACAGAAAATATACATACAGTAGGCACACTTACTGATTTTGTAGACCATTGCATTAGGTAATACATTCAGCAAGTACTTTTACGTTTAGTACTTTAAGTATTTTTAAACACAAGTATTTATTCACTTTTACTTAAGAAAAACATTAATGTGGTATTTCTACTTTTACAAGAGCACATTTTTGTCTGTTTATTTGTACTTTTACTTAAGTACAGTGTTTGAGTACTTTCTCCACCAGTGTTGCCAGGTAGAGTCGACGTTTTCCTGCCCAAAAATCTGTAAAAACCATCACATCGCACACAAATCTGCCCAAGCAATATATCGTTGCAGCATATTTACTGTTTGAACATGAACGCACATCAGTACAAGCCAAGGTAACTTTACAATATGTGGCAAAAAGCAACAATCCAACAAAAATCTTCCCAGAGTTCCCAGCAAAATCGGAATGAAAACTGCCCAATCTGGCAACACTGTGGGGAACACGTTGGAGGCAATGGGAGGTTCAGTGTCTTGCCCAGGGACACTTCAGCATGTGACTGCTGATGGATTTGAACCCCCAGCTCTCCCATTGGAGGATGACTGCTCTAACCACTCAGCCACAGCTGCCCCATTACGCACAATCTTACTCAAATTTGCAAGATCTCATGCTCAAATGATGTGCTGATGATCACTCTCTGCTACTACAACATTATTATTATTTATATGTAAAATTGAATGAGTTATATTCATTTGTGTGTTGTCTGGGGTCATTTAGCCATGGTTGGCATTTTCAACTGGACTGACCCTAAAACTTGTAGGTGCACATCCACTGATTTCTTTGATTTCTTTCCCAAATGGGCAAAAAAAAAACAACAACAAAAAAAAAAACATCTGGGTTACTGAGCACATGTTATGAAGCTCCTGGTCTTACCTTAGCTTTTCTCTGGCTCAGGCTGAGTGAGGACTCACTAAAGGTGATGGACGGACTGTGAGATCTGCCTGATGTCTTGGGAGATAAGTCATGGTGGGGGCTCCTACCAAGCCAGCTGCAGTTGCTGTCCCTGCGATGCGTCCTGCGAGGGAGTCTGATGGGAGAGAGGTGTAAAAACAATGGACGAGTTTAGCAAAAGCGGTGCTCACCAGTGGGGAAAGTCAAATACAGTAATGTAATTTCCTTCCCAAGTCATTGAAGCTGATAGGGGAAGGAAAATGAGGAGCACATAAATGTATTTATGTGACTTTGTGCTGGAAGTACATGCCTCTCTAATGAAGATTGGTACAGCAGTGTGGGGGAGCTTCGTGGTCTTTGTCTCCAAGGTCTTTGAGGTAAACTCCCTATACCAATGAAATTGTGTATTAGTTCAAAACACAGATGTTATAGCTGAAAAATTCTGCTTGTATTTCAACAGTTATTAAAAAAAATAGATGAACTTCCAGGTTTCTTGTGACGTTCCCGTTTGTCCTGTGTGTACCTGATTTTGAATCAGAGTCCGTTGAGTACCGTCTCCCCTCAGCACTTCCTTCACTGAAGTCTGACAATGGCCCTCTTTTTCCTGTCAGCCGGGTGAAATATGACAGGAAGAAGTTTCATTTCCGTTAGTCTCTGTGCTCCTCTAAGCCTCTGAGATGTTTGAACAGTTTTAGCCTGGAGCATCCTCTACTCTTTGTATCTGATTATTGGCTCGCAGCACAGTCTAATCCTGGGCTTGCTTCAGGTTAAGATTTTAATCCTGTTGACCTGCAAAGTGTCTTGAGTCAGAATAAAGATGACGGAAACTTCTATCTGTAAATATGTAGATGATAATTTCCTAAATTAGTTTGTGCGAATATGGAGAAAAATCTGTAAGTGAATTTACAAATATTCCAGTTTTAGCGTATTTGTCAAACAGGGTTGATTTTATTAAAGTGCTCTCTCACCGTTCTTTTTGCTGGAAGACAGTGTGTGAAAATCTTAGAATTTAATCATTTATATTGATTTGAAACTTGGTAACTTTATTAAAACGTAAAACCCTGTTCAGATCTGGTGTTTCAATTTGTTTTTAGCTATCAGATTGCGCTGAATCCACATGGACAGCCTAAATACGCATAGAACATGTTTTCACTCAAACCACCTAAAACAAACTGGGATCCATGGGCTCTGAACCATATTAATGCCAAAGTATATAGTTTAAAATGTATATTAATTTTTACAGAAACATCGTCAGAGCTGCAGATGTTCTCTGTTTGATGTGGCTGAATGTGTACCTGCATACAGAGCCAGTTCATTGATCCAAAACATTTTGGGATACATGTATGAATGCTCTCAGTCAAAGCTGACCATTTACAATTGAACCAAACAAGATGTATATATAATGTCAGATATGAACGGCACCGACAGATCTGCTGTCAAAAGCTTGCATTTTAAGGATTTGATCATTTGAGCGCAGTCTTTTTTCTTCCTCGTTTGATCATTTTGATTTGATCTGAATATATAGAAGCAGATAGTTTGTGAGAACTTTAACTTTCCAAAATCTAAGTGGTAAAATAGAAAGCAACTGAACTTCTTCTTTAGTTTGTATTTTGTTTTCAAGAAATAATATCTTCTATTTAACCACTTTGGATTGTCATGACTTAGATTTCACTCCCAATTATGTAACATTTATGCTCACTATGAAGTCTTTCCCTGATCATCTGGCTCCTGCCACTCAGAGGGATGTTGCTGTCCGGCAGAGGACTATGGTCCATCTGAAAAAGAGAGAAAGGGGCGGAGAAAAAAACCTGAGGTCCACAACTATTCTAATATGATTAGATTTTATCATAATGCAGATGCGATTCAACTTTAGTTTCTGACACATACTGTATAACATGGGCTGCAGAGAAGCTCTAATGCCAACAGGGAGGAACATGCTGTCGGTAGATATCTACGACTCACTGATTCATGAAAAACCTCCTCCACAAGTTGTTTAATGACTTTGGCGGGGGGCGTCAGGATGGAGGCTTTGTGCTGGGATTCACAGGCTTCCAGGATGGAGATGAGATTTAGCCTGCGGTGGGCCAGATCCTCACACATGCTGAGGAGGAGGCTGTTCAGATGGTCACTCAACTGCACTGGCTGGCAAGGATAGAGAAATATACAACTGAATGGCTGAGATGGTGAAGTGGAATAGGGGCTTGGGTAGTAAAACATGGTTAAGCATCTAGTTTCAGAGGCGCTCACCTGATTTGGAGGTAGGTGAAAATCAACTGCCCAGTAGAGGGTCATCCCCAGTGAATACACCAGCATCTGTATGACATAATGGTTGAGAATAAACTGGCATTGAATAAAACACAAATGCTGAAAGAAAAAAAAAATCTTTTAAAAACATGCTTATAAACAACTGTTTGCCAAACACATCACATTCTGTTTAAATTATTTGATGCATAGGTATAATAGATTTGATAAAGATCAAGTTAGATTTAATTCAATTCAGTTTATTTAAATAGTGACAGTCACAACAGAGGTCATCTCAGGCACTGAACAGAAATGTTCATGTATATATAAAAAAAAAACAAGTTAATGCTATTTATCTGAGGAGCAGACTGCTTTGAGTTTAATGCTATCGCAGAACTCTCATCTTGAGCAAGCACAACTGCGACAGTGGAAAGAAAAAAACTCTCTCATGAGGAAGAAACCTTTAGCAGAACCAGGTTCAGGACAAGCGGCCTTCTGATTCTACCAGGCTGGGTTTGAGAAGTCTCTAAATTCCCACCAAAAAATAGGGTGAATGAATTATTACGCACAGTTGTGACAATTACAGTTGCCTCCCTCTCTGTATCAACCAAATAAACAAACAATAATTTATGCTTTTAAGTATAATGTATTGTCCTTTTCTGGCTGTAGTCATTTTAATTACAGTATATGCAAACATCTGATAAGTTATTTATAGTTCTATAGCGGTCTTAGTGCGCCATTTTTTTGCATGCAGACCTGACGTTTTTAGAATATTAGTTGAAAATGCATGTGGAAATGCTGTTTGCATTAAACAGAGTAACACATAAACCTTTTTTTTAAGCTTCCCTAAATCTGACCAAATGTTTTGCACTTTGCTTCTTAATTGAAGAAAATGTTTATTTCAGTATCATGAGATTTTAAGAGTTGCTCACTAAAAAAAAAAAAAAACAGCTTACAAACTTCAACCAACCTGTTATTGATCAGTAAGTCCAGACAATGTAAACAGAAAAGCAGAAAATTTAGTTATAATTTTTAGTAGGATGCACGATATTATCGGCATGGTATCGGTATCGACTGACATTAGCGATAAAGTTAAATATCAGACATGGGCCATTCCATCAAAATACAGTACAG
>JARVGS010000001.1:42855925-42888784 GCA_031762315.1 Hypsolebias antenori | reverse complement strand
TGAGAGCTTATGACACAAGATGTTATGATCCACAGTGTCAAAAGCTTTAGACAGGTCTAAGAAAAGTGCAGCACAATCCTTTTAGAAGCAATACTTAATTTAAATAGATAAAACCAAACTCTGTGCCTTATTATTTGACCTTACCTTTTTGTTTGAGCACTGATCGATCATTTTGCACGAAAAATATACACTGTTCAACATCTCCTCTTTGAATACAATCAAATATGTCTCCACCACTACCGGAGCACACGGGGATCGGATGCATTATGAGTGCACAGCGACTGTCATGTGGTATTTCCACCCAGAGAAACTGCAAGCAGGACAGCAATCAGCTTCTCTGACGAGGAGCTACAGCATCATGCAAACTGAGAAGGGAGATCGTCTTTCACAGCAAGGAAACGGAACGGAAATCTTTGTGCTAAACTGATTGAGGCTGATCACGCCCTAGACCTCTGATTGGTTGGAGCAGGTCACATGACCTGTGATGTCGCCGTGGCAACAAAGCACGTGATTCCTCTAAAAAAATAAAAAAACGATGACGTCTCTTTACCCGTTATGATATGCTCAGAGCCTTATGCTAAATTTAAGATGTTTTTTACTCGTTGTAAGCGCGTTCAAATGCAACTAAAAGTAAATTATCTTCTCGCAACTTGTTTAGAAACCATAATAAGTTAAAATAAGTACTTTAAAAGTCAAAACCTAATATATGCGTGATGTTTGAAATTCGTTATGCTAGCACATTTGGTAATTTGGTTATTCGTCACAAGGAGCCAGGCTACACTAAAGCTATGTGCATTGGAGGCAAATGTCAGCGTCTTAAAATTGGTAAATATGTTTTAGTTTGATCTTATAATTTTAATTAACCGGAAGCTGATAAAGGTAAAATAAATAAATAAATAATGGCTTAAAAGGAAGCTTGAGGAAAAAAGCATCAGTATAAAGTGGATGTAGCACCCATCTGCCACTAGATGTCACTGTTTACCAACATAAGCTCTGCTTGTGAGGCCATAAATTCATTCGACCACGTTTCCAAATTAGAGATTTTCTATAAACTCCTTCTGTAAATCTTCCTGAGTGTTTTCTTATTCTGCTAAAGTAAGCTGCTTACTTCAGTTTGAAATGCCAGATGATTTCCAATGCTTAACACTTGTAAAGCTTTACACATTCATCTGCCAATGCTTCATGCAAAACAAGTTTTGTAGCAAAATTAAGTTTTATGAAGACAAATTTGTGGCTGAAAGTGCATCATGAAGTTGATACACACTTGTCAACACAGTAAACTTGTCATTCCCTGTACTAGTCTGATTGTTTCAGCAGTAAACGATAACCACCATTTTCATTTTGTTTTCTTTCATGAATCATGGGATCTTGTCAAGGCTGTTACAGCATGCCTGTAAAAAGAAAGCAACATGCTCTGGGAGGGCCCTATCCAACCAGCTAGACAACAGTTTTTCACTTCTGCTTTATGTAAGGAAGTGAGAAAGCACATGACCTGAGCCAGCTGACAAAAGTTACTCTGCTTGTTCAAAGTCTACTTGCTACGGATTAGTAGAGGCAGGCAGTTTCACAAAAGGGGTCTACATAACATGCACTGCATGTCATATCTCAGCAGGTCTCTGCATGTCTTTTCCCTCTGAAATGGGAGCAGAAGCAGTCCTCTGGATTGTTTGGAATAATACAACACAGACAACAGCATTCTCTTGGAGCAGGAACTTCACTGATGGCTCTCACACGAGAACAGGTAAGATAGTTTTCTTTTTAAAGGAAAACTGCTGCTGTTTAATTTGTTTTCTGTTTAAGATATACTTGACTGTATGCAAGGACAAAAATAAAAAGTGAAAAAATGACAAGTAACAATGTTTTGGGAGTGTTTACATTCAGTGGAAAGCCAAATCCCTTTCATTTTCTTTTACTGGCTCTGGCTTATCAAATTATACTGCAGAACAAATTTTCTTCATGTGAATGTCTCACAATGAAATCTGTGCACATTTCTGTCCATATAATGATGAAACAGTACTTAAATATGCAACATTCCTGTTTAGCAACAGATCTCCTTATTGTTTCAACGGCTCATTTTGAAAAATACAGATGTGTAAGACGAACATTAGCGCCGATGCGTGTTTTTTTCATGACACATCTTTAAGTGAAAATTTTAAACATGCCTAAGTACTTTGCAATGATGACTACAGTTTACTCTTGTACCACTGTTGTCCCCGATGAAATATTACTTGAAGTACTTATTATACATGAACAATAATCCAGTCTTATACATGCTACATTATTAGAGTGTAACTTAAAGACAAACTAAAGACTACTGGGAAAAGGACAATCTGAACCAATGTTATGGAAACATGCATGTTAAAAGTTATTTAGAGTGGTGGATCTGAATTTAGAATGAAGGATCCTTAACTAATTGAGTGTTAAGTACATCATGTTAAGTCCCCTTAAAGGTTAATATCCAAAATTTTACATGACTGCCAGTGATCAGCTCCTTTACTGTTCATCAACACGGTGTGTTCTGGGTAGGAGTGAAGAGTTTGATTTAGGACAGGTTTATTTAGGGAAGTGAGACAAACAAAGCAAACATGAGTAATCATGACTCCAAAGACTAAAAAAAACCTCGTGATATCTAAAAAAAGAAAAAATTGGTATGACAAATTATTACTGTTTTCCCTCTAGGACCAAACTATGACAAAAGACAGGATCAATAAGGAAACAGGAGAACTTAGTGCTTCAGGAGAGCTGAGTGTCTCTGTGGAATTAAAGACGGAGAATGTGGAGGGCTGCCGTGGGACTCCTGAACTCCTACAAGTGCTCCAAAAGAAAATACAGGAGTCGGGAATTCACACATACTTGAGCTGTGACGACAGAGTTTCTTGGGAGCAACGAGAAGAACTTCTATATAAAGTCCTGCCACTCTATGTCCAGGTATGGATCACCAGAAGAAGTGAACATGTTTCTATATTTTTTTTTTTGCAATGTAGAACTCAGCAAAATAAAATTAAATAAATAAATAAACCAAAAAGCAACTATGATCTATCAGAAGATCAGAAAAGAATAATTGTAGACCATGTACTGATTTTGGCTTAACTTTAAAAAGATTAAGTGGATGCCTCGAGACAGTGTTGTATCCTGAACCGCATGAACCAACAGTTAAATGGTGTTACAGTCACATGTTTGACCTTTAGCTGATCCCACCACTGACTATTCCTGGACTGAGTCTTCCTGGACTGAGCCTTTAAATTGTATCAGTAAATTTCCAGAATTTATACAACGCTCTTTTGAGACAGGGAGTTGCATCAGATTCATAGCCTCAGCTGAAATGTCTGATTTGTAAAACGTATGTCCCAATTGAGTCATAGTTATGAGGAAACCTCACATTTCTTTTTACCCAAACAAAATTGATTCTTTCTGTGTGCGTAATACCACTAACCAAACCTAAAGCTGCAGATGTAATCAGCCTTTGGTCTCTGTGCAGCTTTGTGTCTGTGTTGGTCTCATGACCAGAGATTTGACCCAAACTTAGAGCCCCACTGAAGAACAGCAAACTCAGTGAAATTCAGCATGTAGCTCTAAGAGATTGAAAATTAAAATGACACCTGGTATTCAAGTTGGAGTATATTTAAAAAAAAAAAAGACAGTTTGATAAGATGTTAAAATTTGAGGCATTTTAAAAGAGTTGATAAGAGTTCAAAATCATCATCCTAATGTAAAATTTAAATATTTTCTGTATTTTTATTTAATAGAAACCTTTATATTCTTATTCTATCAAGCAGCCGTAAAACAAAATTATAAAAAAAATATATATTTTTTAAACTTTTTCATAAGGGGCTTTTTTCTCCCACACCAATCAGCCATAATAATATGACCACAATAGTACTAGTGGCACTATAATGATAATACATTATTACAGTATATCAGTTGTTACACCGGTGGCCTAATACACATCCTAATGAAAATAAGTGATTCATTTCGAGGTGTGTTACTTTTACACAACGCTTACTGTCTCTTGCAACATTGCTCAAGATTACTCATACTAATGCAACATAAATCTGTTGAATAAAAAGAAAAAAAAACTCAGGTAGTTTTTATATATTTTTTTGTTGCACATCTTTTAAATCTGTTGTCCTTCTCAGGCTTTTTTTGTTTTTCTGACTCCAACTTAACTAGTATGTGATATCATAACAACATGCCTATATTGGGCTTTTCAATTTCTTAGGCTTTTTATATCTTTAATTACATTTTTATAAACCCTTCTTGTTTTTTAAGAAATAACATGGATGCAGATTAGCACAGTCCACATATTTTAGGTAGGCCTATAAAGTTTTTGTCCTTTTATGTTATCACTGTGTGTGAAAGTTTCCTTGGTTTAGTTTACAGTATAGTATGAAGTTAAACCATATATTTTTTTTCTTATTCTTCAACACATTCTTAATTCAGTCTTACTTTTTCAACAGCAGCAACCACAATGAATCCTCAGAACTTTTTAAAATGCTAAAGTCCTAATCGCAGTGGCTATGGTTACATTTTTAATCTTTTTATCGTGTTTACTTCAGAAAACCCATTGTGAATTAAAACTTATGTGCAGTAGTTTGGTTCTTATGCCTGATTTAATGGTTCTTGTCTTATTGCAGGTTTGTGAGGGTGGCGGCAGATTAGAAGATGTGGACATTAAGGGGCTTGCAGCTCTCACTGCTGACACTGTCATCCATAATATCCACAGCAGAGTGGCAGGACGGCCCGCAGGTACAAACTACAGCTTATCTCAGCAAATACACTGCCGTTAATTTAATGCAGAGGGACTTTCTAACTCCTCTGACCACTTCTGCTTTTTCTTTGTCCTCGTTTTTTGTACTTCCCATTGAGATTTTACTCGTAGTGTAATTTACCTTCTGCATGTTGTTAAATATGACAGTAAACTGTAAAATCTTCTAATCCCATCCAACCATTTTTGTAATTTCTATATTTTTTCAGTTCTGTTATTCTGTCACTTTTCTTTCCCACTCATATTCTTATTCATATTCTTATAAATAGTACAATGTAAATAAATAGTTATTTTTTTAAATAAATGCTTCTGTTTTTAAGCTAGCTTAGATTTGGATCTTATAGCTAGTAAAAATATGTTTTGTAGTTGATTACTGGTAGTACTTTTTAAAGTATTAGACCCCTAAAAGTTTGTACTATGTCTTACTTTAATTCAGTGTATTTTTTGCACAGATTTATTTCATTAAATAACTTACTAAAACATTGAATACCTTAAAAATAGAAACTTTTGAAAATTCTGCTTTACTAGAAAGAAAAATTCTCAGGTTTATTTATTTTTAGTCTCAGCAGATGGTGAAAAACAGTTTTGCTATGTATAGTAACAGTCTTGCTGTCTTTCACTTTTATTTTTACTTATCAACCTTTTCATCTGCCGTTGCGGTAAATCACTACATCTGTTGTGCATTTACAGAGAAGGCCCGTGAAGAAGTGGTGCACTTCTTCAAAAGGCCAGATAACGACTACACAGGCACAGGTTCTGGATGGCTGCTGTTAAAGTCTCTTTTGCTGCTCACATCTGACACTTTGGTGAGTGATATCTACCAAAAACACAAAACTGTAATGCAATCATATATTCAAAAATCAAACTGGAACAGTCTTGGCACATTTTAAACTCTACGTCTTGACTTTGCTTTCTGTGTGTTTCCAGGATGTGCTGTCTTGTACAAACTCAAGACTTCCTGCTGCTTTGGTGAAATGTCTCTACCTCCTGGTGTGTCTTCCAGCTACAACGGAAAGCACAACCACAGAGCAGACTTTTCAGGAGCCTCTAACACAGGTCAACCGTTATTAAGTCCTTATTTCAAGGCTATCATCTATATCGTTCAGATGCAGCTTTTTTGTAAATATTTTGGCTAAACGGACATTTTCTAAAATTTTAAAAGATCTATAGATTTCAAAGTAGCAGCTAAAATGACAGATAGATCTGTTGATGTGTTTTCAGGTGGAGTATCAGGATTTTGTTAGATTTTAGAGCCTTAAAGATACTGTTTATCTACTAGAAATAATTTATTTTAAGTTTAGCCACTTGTCCTTTTGTCTTCCACGTGTGCAGTTTTGTCTTCTTTTAAGGGACCCACTAAGATGTGGGAAGTTTCTGACTTATTTAATCATCTTCTTGAAGGAAAATAAAACATTTTCTACTTATTAAATTACATTTTTAATGCTTTAATTATTGAAAAGTTTCTTAAGTAGGTTAAACTAGAAACCGCTTGGTTTGAAAATAAGCAGGTAAAAAGAATGGATGAAAAAAAAAAATCTAAAAACAATCAATGGCCAGAGGAAAACTTATAAAAGAAACCGTTAAAACACATAAAAAAGTAGAATAAATGTTGACTCCTTTTACACAGTTTAAAAAGAAACAAGAGGTGGCTCTAAATGTTTAGTGTTGCATTTCACAATGTTTTTATTTACTTTGTATATTTAATTTAGTAGACTTGATAGTAATTTCCTTATCTATTCAAAAATGAAACTTAATCAAATTTATTTCTTGTCATTTTTTTAATAGATTTTTCTTCAGCTCTGCAGACAGCCAGCTAATGTGGAGACGCTGGTGGAGACACAGGAACTGCAGTGTCTCATCATCGGACTCACGTCACTTTGGGACCAGACCAGCTCCAGCTGGAGACATCAGGCCTCATGCATTCTTAAAGCAGTCTCTGCTGTACCGACAATCAAAACTGTTCCAAGTTTGTTAGGTGAGGGAGCCAGTGCTAATGGAAATAACTAATATTTCTGTAAGGTTTACTGTCATTTACAAGTTTGTTTGGTATAAAAAGTGATTTTTTTTTTCCTCAAAAGATTAATATTTTTGAGGAAAAAAGGGTGAGAAATTCACCTCCTAATAAAAGTAACAATATTTATTTTAAATTCGTTTTTTTTAAATAATCTATAAAATATGTTATTATTGGAAATATGAGTCTTTTTTATTTTGACCTTACAGTATGTGACTTAAACCATTTAGTTTTTTTCATCAGGCAAGAACTGCGTGCGAATCTGCATCCAGAACCTGTTACAAATCGATGCCAAGGTGTCAGGATCGTTGTTAGCTGAGGTGGCTGTGGCTGTTTTTAGTTTTGTGCGAGACACTTATCACCACAGTCCAGCCCTCTTCACCGAGTTTGACGCAAACAACGGCTACTTGGCCCTCGAGAACATCCTGAAACGGTGAGGCCACATGTTCTAATCAGAACAATGTAGTAAGTAAAGTTCAAACACAGCAAAGATGAAGAAGTGCTTAGAGAATACACACTTGACCTCAAATCCACAAGGAGTGAACTTTTGTCTTTTTCATCCTTTTTAAATAAAATGCAGAGAAATATTCTTGTAAATTAAGTATAATTTTGTGGTGTGAAATAATACAAATAATTAATCTGCTCTCAGAGTCAGTATGGTGACATGTATCTTAAAGTTGTCTCTGTTTTGTCTTAACACTGCAAGCTGTGAAGATGGTGTGCCCTTGGATCAGTTTCAGCCTGTGGAGGAACTGTTGAACCTTATTGCATCCTTCACCCTTCTTGGACAATCTGAGCTGAAAGTGGCTCTTTGTGTCACCAATCCTCAGCCTCCAGGCTTTAAGTTTGACCTGCCACTTAATGAAGGTAGGTTGAGTCTGTGGAAGTCCTTCTTTAATGTTTTTCTCCTGCTGACTCTACCGTATTACCTCTGATTGTACCATGAGGATAAACTGAGAACCACTCCTGCCAAATGCACTCTCCAAACCATCTAATTAGTATCACTTGCATGGCTCAGCAAAGATGGACTCGGGAAGGCTTCCTCAAAGGGACCACACACTTCATACCTACTTTGCACTTTTGCCCTCATATAATCCTCCCAAACTAAACCAACCCCCTTCCCCTGCTTTCCCAGAGACTCCACCCTCCCACTCCCCATACTGCTGCCCTTCTGCAGTCCACAGCACCCCTCAAGTTAACAGGAAACTGAGGTGATTATGTCTGGGATGATGAAGTGGAGGCTCCCCTTCTAACTCTGTTAGGGTGCCCCACATTCATTCACCACTGGCCTGCAGCAACCAGCCATCTATCACATATGCACACACACTTCAATCCAACACTCATAAATAGAGCATACATAATAAACATGCGCAGACGAACACACTCAACAGTCATCTATCACATTAAAGAGCAGCTTTGTTTCCAGTAGACAGACAAGACACTGTTTTGCTAACTTAATACGATTCTAATAAAGTTTTAGGTGCGAAAATGAAACTTATTACTAACCAGCTCTGTGTTTATTTCCAACAAAGAAAAGTGGGTTTTGGCCTTGGAAATCTAAGATTTCCTCTAAATATTTTGACAATGCAGCAAACAAACTCCATCACAGCGGGTTATGTTTCAATTTTTGCATCCGTGGATGTAAATCTGTTTGTTTTTATTCGATCAATGCACATATAACTCAGTTGACTACCGAAACTGCATGTGCCGCATTGTAAAAGTGACACTCTGCGTTTGACCTTGTCAGAGTAAAATCACGTAAATCAAGTTTTAAAATATTATACCAACATTTGTGCATTTTATAATTGTTATAGATAGTTATAAAAGAACAGAACCTTTTTTTTTTTAAAGTTAAGGCTAATGGCGTGTTTCTTTAACTCCCAGGTTTAACGGTGAAGAACCTTTCTGCCTTCCACCTGCTGCAGACGACTTTGCTACGTTCCCAGGATTGTCTCCTGTGCTGTCAGCTTATTCAAACCCTACAGAGAATATGGGAGAAGAACACAGCTAACTTCTTCCTCTTGGAGTGGACTGTCCAATCAATGGCCCAGCTAGCTGCCTGCGTGTGGTGTAAACCGGCACCTGTCCACAAACTCTTCTTTTCATTGCTAGAGATGGTATGATCTACAGTCAGTGACAGAAAGGTCACTGTGCTCGCCTTCTCTCTTTTTTTTTTTCTCCCCAAGATCTGTTTTCAGTGCTGGTTTACCTTGACAGGTGATATTTAAGCTTAACTACATTCCCCATGAGACCTTGCGTGCTCTTCTGGTTGTACTGAAGCAGAGCTGTGCGGGGACTTTGGCTGGTGGAGTCGGTGGGACAGAATTTAGTGTGGTGACTCTCCAGTTCTTTTACAAGTAAGAAGTTTGTATTTTCCCTGATAGTTCAGATATCTCAGCATTAAAATTATTTAGAAGAACGGTATTATCCATTCCAGTCAGGGTTTATGTTCTCTAAGTTTGAACAAGTTGGTCAGTTTTAACAATGAAGTTTTAACATTTTAGTTGAAGATCAATAAACAACTGGAAAGTGCGTTGTAGTTTTGTTTCTGCTCAGTGTTTCCCTCTTAAATAAATTCTATATATTTTTTTCTTCTGTAGGATGATTATGCAGAGTGCCATGCTGGCAGAGGTGCTAAGTGACTGTAAGTTACAAGAACTGCTGCTTGGAGAACTTCGCAGAAGAGCAAAGATTTTGAGGAAGGCTGGTGGAGCAACTCCCTCTAAACTAAGTAAAAATCAACACATTTTTCCCTCTGACCTCTTATCTAATCCTGATTATACAACTGCAAAAGACAGACAAACTAATTGTAGTTAACCTAAAATTGATGTCAACCTTTGCACCTGCATACTAAACGTCTGATGATATGGCTAAACCTAATTTGCCAAAACAGTATAAATTAGTAACTTAAATACATTTTTTAAAATGTTTTAATTCATTTTAGATTCCCAGCAGCTGCCTTGTGTGGAGGACAGTGAGAGACTTCTCACAGCCTGTATGCTTCAAGTTGTTTCAACATTTACTTTACGTTCTATCAAAAATACAGGTAAAATCGTTGCCAGTTTTTTTAATATATTATATTTTTTAAATCTGTATTTTTCTTTTGTTTACTTGTATTTTTTTCTTCATTTTTGTCCCAGTTTTGGTGCGAGATCTTGGAATGATTCCCTTCGTAAAGATATTTTTGGATGATGATCAGTATCGAGGTCCCACTCTCTGCATTTTGGAGCAGCTAGCTGAAATTAACCCGGATGAATTCATGAGCACAGCGATTGGAGCCCTCTGCTCCTCCACACAGCAGGAACTTGGCTTAAAGCAGGATCTTTTGCAGGTACTTAAAATATGCATGCACTGACAATCACAGAGAGCTGAACACACACACACAGGTCCAGAAACACTTAGATACGCAGTTTCCCTGTACATTCAATTCAAACAAATTGTAATGCACTTAAAGCATGATAAGCTTGTGAATTTATTTTCTCAGCATGTGGGACTTTGATTACATTACAGACAAATGCAGATTGATTTGCTAAAACTGGTTTAGCTGTTAACTCTGGACCGATTTGATTAGGCCAGCAGCTCTGTGCTGTGGCCCTCTGAAGATTACCACTTCTATCAGATCAGTGAATGGGACAGAGATCTTATTAAAGCCTAAATGAGTTACACACCTACTGTATGTGTCCATTTTTATAGATGGCAGCAAGAGGAGCACTTACTTGTGCATGTTCTCCCTGCGTGCAAGTGTCTGCACTTGTGCCTGCATTCACGAGCCTGTGTGTGTATGTGTGTGTTCCTCGTGCTAACACGGTTATAGCAGGTGGCAATCAGATTGGCTACGACCTGGGCTGGCAAGTGTTGAGAGCCATTGTGATTACTCCAGTTTCAGTTAATCACATTTCACTCTACGTTCTGTCTCACACATTACCTACCTGATGGATTAGCTCTCTAAATTCAATAAAGCTAATGTAATTTTGTTCACCTCCAAAAACTAGTTACCAGAAATGATTTATGATTTATCTATATGTTTCATCTATTTTTCATGACATTGTTTTAATTGACTAGAAATGTTTTTTACAAGCCAAGACTGAACAAATCAAAAACAAAGAAATCAGAGTTTGTTACAGTGTATGTATTCTGAGTGCATTTAAGTCAGCGTCTTGGTGGTCTGTCTCACTAGTCTGTGCTGAGGGTCCTGGAGAGCCCCAACAGTTGGGAAGCCTTTAGGAAGTCAGGAGGCTTCACTGGACTACTGTCTGTGGTTGTGGACATGGAAGGAGCACTGTCTAAGCCACCAAATGGAGAAGTGTGGAAGAATGTAGGACGTCAACAGCTGCTGGAACTCCTCCTCCTAGTGCTGCGCATCCTGGCTTTGGCTGTGCATCTGCATGATGTAAATGCACACCATTTTCAGGCTGGTGGCTTTTATGAAAGGCTGGCAGATGCTCTACTCCAACTGGGCTGCTTCCACACTGAAGCCCTCGAGAGTGAAAAATGGGATGGAGGGAGGTTCTCTGGTCCCAGGACAGAAGAGGAAAACCAGACTTCTAGAAAGAGCTTTTTCCAGTTTGTTGAGTTGGCAGAAGCTACCTGTGCCTCTAACTCACCGCAGCCAAATTTGCCAGTCACCCTTCAGATGTGTATAAGACTGCTCTCCTACCTCGACGACTTCGCCTCAGGGACCTATACTCCTCAAAGTTTACAATCTGGGCAAGAGCCCGACAATGAGTACGATGAAGAAAAAGAGAAATTACATGGACCAGCAAGAAATGAAGGAGTAAATTCAGGACAGTTTCTGTCAGGATCAGGTCTCCAGTCCAACGAGGACAAAATCACTGCACCCAGTAGTCCCACAGTCAGCATAGAGTCTCAGTACAGGTAGGTATTTGCAAATGTTAGAAAATAAAAGACACTGCTATAATCCTGACTTATTAATAACATTTATATATCATGTCATGAGTATTTACATAGTTCTCTCTTTTTATAATAGGTTCTCATTTGATCAGATTATTTTTCATCCAGGAGCCATTCGAGTTATTATGACTCTCCTTCCTCATGTGTTCAGTCCTGAAGACCCACAGGTATGTTGCCATAGTAGGTGGAGTCCCTGTTGCTTTAGTTCACTGGCCTTATTTGTCTCATTTATACATCTCAGTTTGCCAAGAGCTGACGTCATTATTGTGTTTTAAGATTTAGTTTAACTGTGCTTTAGCATGATTAACAACACATTCCAATTATTTAGTTTTTTAGTATAAGTTAAGGTTTTTAAAGGTTGAAATTGTCTCATTTTTATTACCCCTTCAATAACGAAAAGATGAACAGTCATGTTTTTTTTTTCCCCTTTCGTCCAGCTCTCTATAGAAGTCCAGTTTTCAGTAGTGTTCCACATTCAGGCTATGGTCAAATCTGAGCGAAACCGCCAGATAATGTGCGAGGGGGGGCTGGTCTCCACTCTGCTGGCTCACTGTCGGAGCATGTTGCTATCTCCAAACCATCTGTTACATCTACCTGTAACAAGAATTCTGGAGAAGCTCTCTTCCCAGGCCATCTCACATTCCGACTTCAGGTCAGCCATGCTCAGTGTATGTTTTTTAATGACAGTGAAAAGTATTATGCATTTGACATGGATTTCTTACTTCTTGTCACTCAGAAAGTTCCTGTGTTTAAGGGGTCCTCTCTTGTGCTTGGAGAATAAAACAACCAAGCAAGTGCAACCAGAGTTTAACCCAGCAGCAAGGACACCCAATTCAAATGGTTCATGCTTCTTTTGCTATAAGTTAGCATTTCTGTTCTGTTATTTTAGTTGAAAAGTCATTTACTCATTAAACTTAATTTGTGTTGTTCAAACCAGTTGAGAGCACAAAGGCAGATGCTGAATCATCAAGAAAGGCGCTGAAAAGGACTTTCAGCTTGTTACAACCTACAACCTCTTTTGGGTATGCAATTCCGGTCCACCAGATTGTCAGTCTGGTGTCCATGACAGCACCACGCACATTCAGACCACACAAAATCTCCTCCTCGCCTGCGTTTGTGGAGTTCGACATGAGTGAAAGTGGATATGGGTTAGTGTTTTTATATAGTTTCTGTGTAGTCCTGCTGTTAAAAAAATGTCTCCAAAAGATAATATCAATACTTTTTTTTAAATCCTTTTCTTTATTGAAAAAAAAAAAAAAAAAAAGATCCAAAGAGTTTAAGTTGTAACTGTGCATTAAAATTACATTTCAAATTTGCAGCAAGACCTACTGGTAAAAGCACTTAGTTTTTAATCTCTTGGCTTTTTTTTTTTGTAGTTGCCTTTTCTTGCCCTCTTTGGCCACAGTTAAAGGAGTGACTGCTGACGCAATCTCAACTGGCGGAATCGGGGGAGGTAAGTGACAAGTCGCACCATTTACCTTTTCATTTTTCTGAATAAAATGTCAAATCTTTCTCTCTTGTGTTTTAGAATGCAGAGGTTTTCCACCCACAGCTGGGCTCTCGTTTTCCTGCTGGTTCCAGATCAACAGGTTCAGTTCAGCTTGTGATTCCCACCCAATCCGCCTGCTGACGGTGGTACGCCACATGTCCCGAACTGAGCAACCGTACATCTGTTTGTCTATCTCCTTCTCAGCCTGTGATGGCTGTCTTGTCATCTCCACAGAAGAAGAAGCATTCTCATATCTTGGTAAGAGAGATGAAAGTTGGTCTCTGTTTACACTTTATGGGCTTCATGCAACATTTGTTTAGCTTGCTTGTTGTCAGATGTGTCAGCTAGGGCTCATTATGGTCTGAAGTAGAACTGCACAATAGTGAGATCATTAAATTATAGCACAATGTTGGCCTCATTTTTGACTGTTTGACAGATATGATGGATCCAGAAGTTTCCACTCCAACGTCTTTGCCTCCATCTCTAAGGCTTCGCTGCTCCAGCTTGCTGGTCCCTGGCCAGTGGCATCATTTGGCCGTTGTCATGGCCAAAGATGTAAAGAAAAGCTGTCTGACCACAGCCTATTTCAATGGCAAGGCAGTGGGAACAGGAAAGGTATAAGATGAAACTTATTTTCTACTGATCAAATTTTAACTCAAATGTAGTGTTTAAAAAAAAATCACATTGTAAAACTTTAATTTTCCCTTCAGATGAAATATATTCAGCCGTTCCCGGGTCAATGCGTCTCCATGGACCCCACAACTGTGACTGATGTGTATGGGCTGATAGGGACACCAGCTCTGTGGAAGGAACATGCTGCTCTAGTGTGGAGAGTGGGTCCCTGTTACCTCTTTGAAGAGGCTTTGAGCTCAGAATCTGTCGGCGTTGTTTACGCACAAGGCACCTCATACATGGGCAACTTCCAGACCCTGCACAACACTGGTAATGTGCAAGATCTTTATTTCACAAGACGTTTAAAACTGGGTTTTCTTCATTTTTAAGTAATAATTCAGGTTAGGGTGCAGTCTGATTTGAATAGTGTTTTGTTTATTTCCAGAATCCAACAACATTTTTCACTGAATTTTGAACAAATGCATATTTAATTGGTATTTTTCAATAATAAGTTGTTTTAGATTTATTTCTTTTGTAAAATACTATTGTAAACCAAGTAAGTTATTTTATACTCAGACATCATTATATTATACATTATATTTCTATTTATTTTTATTATTTTTACAACATTTAAGTAACTTGTTTGTATCCAGATCCTGATTCAAATGCTGAGCCTGTCCCACTCAGGCTGGTTCCGGAAGAGAGGATATCATTTGGCATTAATGCTGCAGCTTCTTCCTTAACAACTGTGGTGCAGATCAGAGAGGATTACAATGAGGTGGATTGCAGACTGATTGCGAAAGAGGTCAGGGCAATGTGAATCCTTTTTGAGCAGATGCTTCTGTTGTTTTGGTACAAAGTGGTAATTGTCTGTAATTACAGATGGCGATAGCATCTCGGGATAACTGCACACCTGTTTTTCTTGTTCATAACATCAGCCAGCACCTGAGTGGGACCGCTCGTACCATTGGAGCCGCCCTGATTGGACATTTTGGTAAACAAAATAGTGTTTCAAAAAGTTATTTTGCACTGGACTGTTATGAGTGCTATTTTGAATCTGTGGGGGCTCTTCATTTTAGGTCAGCGAACGTTCATTCCAAGGTCTGCTTCCAATGGATTTTTGTATGTTGGGGGGCCTGCAGTTGTTCTCAGCCTAATTGCAATGGCACCAGATGACGGTGCTCTGTATGCTGCTGTTAAAGTTCTTCTTTCTGTGCTGGAGACCAACTCTGCGATGCAGCAGGAAATGAATCGCATCAACGGATACAAGGTTTTTCAGCTCGCATGCAGATTTTGATGCAGGCAAAATAAAACAAAACAATCTCACGCTTGTTAACTTTTTTTTATTTTTATTTGCATAATTTACATTTTCTTTGTAGCTCCTAGCTTTCCTGCTGAAGATGAAGAGCAGTCTTGTCAGCCATCGAACTCTACAGATGGCTCTGTGTCTTTCGAGTTCAGCAGAGCTGAGCTATGGTTCTGGTTGTTTACAGAACACCCCTGCTTTTCAAGCTCTGCTGTGTGACCTGGAGGTAAGCAACACATTTTGTCATAAATATTAAGCTAATATAAAAGTTATATATTTTTAATCAAACAGTATTAATTTAGAGAATGATTTGTATCATATTATGCTGTGTTCCAGGTCTGGAAAAATACATCAGACAATCTGGAGCTCTCAGTTCTAAACCATTTTGCTGAAAACCTGAAATCCTCAAGGTAATTTCCTCAATTAACAGCATGTGACTGGATATCACAGGGCGTTTGGTAGTTCTAATCAAATGTATTGCTAAATTACACAGCCAACAAGTTATGTAACACAACAAAAAGGGTCTTGTTCTGAATTAAAGAATTTATTGGCTGTTCTGTCAACCCCCGCATAAACCTTTCATCAATATCACAAAGGTGTAGAGCAAAAATAGTCAAGGGAACGTTCAACAGAATCAGTGAGGGAGGTTGAAGAGAGATTGTGTGTTGGATTGCTGAATTTGATTTTCTGTCTGTGGTATTGGATTGTGATTGATATCAGTGCTTTTTCTGCTTCACTCATTGCATTCTGAACAGTGACAGCAGGAATGCCGTGGTCATGCACAGTGTGGGCCTCCTACCAAAGCTGCTGTTTGAGTTGTCTGATCCTTCTGTGACCGTTCAGAAGGTTGAGATTATTTCTTGCATCATCGCATCCCTCCTGAAGGCTTACTTAAACCCTTTGGACATAAGCAGGTAAATTTAGGTGACAGACTATAAACTAACAAGTTCCTTTTTTATATATATTTTGTATTTTAAGTGATATTTTGTTTTCTAAATTTTTTTTATGTGCAAAGACTTGGGCTTTTCCTTGTTTACACGCTCCCTACTTTGAGTAACAAAATTGAAAGCAGTGAGATATTTGATGATCTTTTACAAGATATCCCAGGTAACAGTATAACCCAGACCCATGCCATACATTACATGTTTTATGTTAGACAGTTTGTTCTCATTCAGACTTTTTTTTTTATCTTGTAGCTCAGAGTTTGGGTTCAGCCAGTCTTATTTGGATCCGCAACAAGTTGCTATCTGTACTGTGCGAAATCCTCACCTCGGACAGCCCAACTAGTGAGCAGAAGGCTGTATTTGAATCTCTTGGCAGTGATTGGTTCCTTCTCTTCCTTCAGGCCCACCTCCACAGTTCAACTTTGAAACTGGGCCTTGTTCTGCTCACACAGTTTCTGTCGAGTCCAGACCACCAGAGCAGTTTCAGAGAAGGAGTGATTCCAGGATCACTTGTAGAGCGCATTGAGGTGCCACTGGCTATCATGGGTGCATAAAATTTAATAATTTCTCCATGTAGCATTCACAGTTGGCATTTTGCTGGAAACATTTTATTTGTTTGCATTTTTGACTGATAGTTCCTTTCAAACAAAAAAATAATAAATTATATTGATAAATTATTATGTTATTTCTATAATAAATTTGACTAAAATTAACAGTAATTGTAGTCATGTGATTCCATTTCTTCATGGTCTTTTTGACTCTATTCAAAATCAACTTCTGATTTCTTGCCTTGTTACCAGGCAACCTTCAAGCCCATTCTTTGTCTCAGGAGTGTCTTAGCGTGCCATGTCCAGGATTTGATGTCCTCCAGGAGCTGTTAATTAAAAACACTCACCTGCCTCAGGTGTATGAAGCTCTAGCTGCTCTTCTGCTTGGGAAGAAGGCGGGCCAAACTGTAGAGGGAAAGGTGAGTTACTGTTTACTGATGTAAATCCTCCCTATTCTTTGTTTTGTCATAATGTTTTTATTCTTGCCAAAATAGGTGCATTTGGATGATGTCCTACAGTTTCTGATTGACAGCCAGTCAGAAGCTCCAGCTCCACAGCTGTGTTTTGAAGCTGCTACAACACTGCTGGAAATGATCAAAGTCGTCATCAATCAGGTTGAAAAAGTCAAATTATATCAAGATCCTCTATGCTTCTTGACAAAATTTAAAAAAATGACAAATATATATTTTAAAGCCTTTTTTCTCAGATAAGCACAAGTCAGGTGCTGATGCATCATGGGATTTGAAGCTCCCAGCAAGTGTGATGCAGTTCCTCTGTCTCCTCCACAACCTCCGACCAAGAGACCCACTATGGGCATCACCCGTGTTCCTGCATTCACTCGCTGGTGTTGTGTTTCCTGCAGAGCTTTATGAGGTTTGTGTGTTTTGCTAGTTATACTGGTCCATCTTACAATTTCTGGCCTGTATCGTTTAATTGTTTGGTTTTCTCACTTCCCTCAGGATGTTTGTCAGCTCAGCAGAATAAGTGAAAGTGCAGAAATCCTCAGCACTCAATCAAGGAGGAAACCAGTGCTTGACTTCATGCAAATTTTGCTAATGGACAGTCTTCTTAATGTGTCTGCAAGCACCAACCCACATCCTATGGTTCTGCTGTTGGAGGTAAGATTCATTCAACCTTTATTTATACAGATCACACTTAACTGCAATCAATTATCTATTGCATTTCCTGCATTTATTAGTCTACATACCGCAATAACATAACCTAAATTCATGAAATACATAAAGCATTTTTACACAACAACAAAAAAAAAAGTGTACAGTAAGCTCTAATTCTGCAAAACTCTTGTTTCTCCAGAAGGTGCCACTCTATGCTCATTTACTAAACAAAGGAATTGTAAAATAATTACACAGAAGTAAAGAATTTCCTCACTCTAAACAAGCTTCACCTGCTTGTACTCGCATCATTTTTGCATCGGAAATTAGACATGGTTTTTTAACTGAGTTATGAAAATAAGAGCTGGCACACGTCCACATTTACTATTGTTAATTTTTATTTTTTATGAATTTCAATATTTTAACTGCTGACCTGCTTTAATGTTATAGTTTTGTCCTGATGGAACATCACTGGAACAGAGGAAGAGATTTCAGTCTGAGTTAGTGGAGCTGATTATGAACATCATCCACATACTCAGCAACCAGGACAACACCACCCATCTCAACTCACAAAGTAACAATATACCTTCATAATTTTCATATATTTTAATTTGGACCCAACATAAAAAAAAAACTGATTACTTTTTTTATTTAATAGACTGCAAAAATCAGAGGCCTGAAGGACAGATGGGCACACTGATGGGGAACGTGGTGCTTTTCAGTAAGACTTTGCTGCGTAAGCTTTATGGCGGATCATTCATTGGAGATGCGAAAATTTTCCTCGAGTTCTTTGCTGATCAGATTATGGTGGTAAGAAAAAAAAAATCATGCATACATTCAAGAGTAATAAAGAAAAATATGTTTTTACCTAAAAAGATCCTTTAAAGTGTAAGCTAAAAAGAAAGTGCTCAATGGCAATTTAGAAAGTTTATTATTATTTTTAATTATTGGGACATGCTTATTGTTTAAATGTAAATCTTACAGCGCTCAAGTCTCAAATTATTAGTTTGATTCATATTTCAAATGATAACAGATTTACTGCTGTATAATTTTAGGCTCTGGAGAATGGTCAAGCTCAGAAAGAGAAGACCGTTTCTGCCCTCTACTCATGTGCCAATAAGGCCGTGCTTTATTTCCTGTCTCAACCGCGACATTCTCGAGAAGAAAAGGAAGGAGTCATCAGGGCGCTGCAAACCTTCATGGAGCACTGGGATGTTCTCATGGCAACTTACAATGCAAATGTGAACTTTATTACTTGCCTTCTTCACAGTCTGTTACTAATTCGCTCTGGCAGGTAATAGTATCATTAATCTTGGGCACTTACTCACTAATATGCCTTAACTTGTCAAGCATAGTTCACATTATCACTTTTTTTTTTTTTTTTTGCAGCTACCTTGAAGGTTTTGGATGCATGGCAAAGAATGTGCACAACAGGAAGAATTCATCGAGCCCCTTACCTACCAGATATCCTGCATGCCTCAACAATGAAGCAGACATGACAGGTTTGAGGCCAGAGTTTATCAACTGTGTAGTGGTATTTAACAGACGAGACAGAAATATATGTTTGTGTATTTCAGATGATGCACAACTAGTGTCTTTAGCAGAAGCCTGTTGGTCAAAAGTAATATTAGAGAGGCAACAGATGCTTGAAGAAAGCTATAAAATAGAGATCTCAGTAAGCCATACAGCCAAGACAAAGCATGTCAGCATGACTGACATCAGCCCTCTGTGGGAGGAGATGGCTCTCAAAACATGGCTGCTATACACAGGTTAGCACAAACTTCCTAATGACGCACATGGAAAAGCTAGACTTTTGGTGTCTTGTTTTTGACGTTTAGCATGTTTCTGCAGAGTCTGAGCAGAAGAAAATGGCACGCAGATCTCAGAGAACGTTTGATATGATTAGCGGCGCTCTTCGCTCTGTGCTGAACAACGATCAAGAGTCAATAAAAGCAGAGGTAGGTGCAAATTTGAGTTTGGTTTTTGCACACCTTTGTCTCCTTGGAGGATTGTGAGGCTGTTCTCCCAGGTGCCTCTGCATCCCAGAGGACTGTTCCAAACACTCAACCCAAAGTCACAAATGTGCTTGTTCTGTGGGCCGTCCAGCCCTGCGGGGGTGTTTATTTACTTTAAATAGATTTGGATTATCACGGCCGATTGCCCCTGAGTGAGTTTTGTAATTGATATCTGTTAGGCCTATCTATGGGAGCACTCGCCACAACACACTGTTTGCTGCTGAAGGTTAAAGACGCATTTATTGTTGTTTTTTCCCCCGAAACACGTGGCCCACATCATTAGTTCCCCCACAACGCTTAAGACGTCGAGCCATCTGGAGCAGGGAGCAGGGACATATTACTCAGGCACACAGGCATGAAATTACAGCGTCTGTGTGTCTGTCTCATACTCACAAAAAGTGTGTGCCTGCTCTTGTTTGTGCGTTTTTTTTGCCCACAGAAATCATGCTGGCAATTACAGTGGTACCAATCTGATGAAAACATTATTCATTTGATGTTATTTTTTATCATATCAGTCCTTGACAGACTATCAGAGAAGGTGATGAATTGTTTTTCCGTCTGAGATGTTGTGAAGCCGACAGAGGGATGTTTACTCTCCTCTTCCTTGCTGCATGTTGCTGCAAAATTGTGACTCCTATAGGGAATGCTTAAGTCAAATATTCCATTATGAATCTGCTATGGTCAGCCAGTCCACCTATTTTTATTTATTCAATCTTGTGAAGAAAAACTAAGTCATGAAGTAATTTCTGAATCATCAACTTTGACTTTAATTTAGCAAATTACACGTTTATGGGGAGTTTCTTTTTAATAAAACTAGATCCATAGTAATGCAAAACAGTTTCTTATTTTCACATAACTACTTAAAAAAATAGAAAATAAGTGTTGTACTGTACGTAGCAAATGATAATATAGAGACTGATAAGCAGACTGTGTCCTCTGTTAAGCTTCAGTGCAATTCTTCTGGAGATTTATTTCATCAGCAAATGCAGTTTCCATAATCATATCTGTGTCCTCATATTAGAAAGATAATTAACAGCACTAATGATCACGTTAAGTTCATTACACATTCACTGCCAGCTCAGAATGAAGTTGACATTATGTTGCCTTATCATCAAAGGTGGCGTATTGTTGGGAAGTCATTAAAATGGAAATGAGTGTGATGTTCTGATGTTAATTGCAGAGGAAAGAGATGAGTTATGTATTTAATGCAGCATTTAAAAAGCCAATGAGGTTCCTATCTGCTAAATAGGGTAATTAATGCTATATATTACTTATGTTTGTCCAAATGAAGGAATGAAATTAGAGACGATGACGCCAACTTGCCTGTTTGTGACAATATTGCTCTGGTTTGCAAACTTCATTATTCCTCTCTTTTCTGTTTCTATAATATTTCTATAATCTCCCCTCAGATTCCTCCCTTCATTCTTTTTCTGCACAACTCATTTGGATAGGCATTCAGTTGTTTAGGGAAACTGTTTTCATTCTCCGAAGGGCTTGTCACTTTGTTGTCAACTGTTACAAAAATGCATTTACTCTGCAAATTTTTTTTCTTCCAATTTTTGCATCTCGCCTTCTGCAGAAGCGCTGTTGTCTTTTTATTGCACATTTTATCAGTTATTCCTTTTACGGCTTTATACAACAGAGCACAAAATTAGCATCTGTAAATAAAACTCAATATAAAGAGTTACTGCATGTTCACTCACTCAATTAAATGACTTTCCTGGGTCAGCTGTGAAGATGGACACATGTTGTTTCACTAGTCTCTCAGCGAGCACTGCTGTGATGATGCGTTTAATGAAGCAGTTAACAGTCAGAATATGATCCCAGTGTGTCTGAACATGAGCGTTGTGCAGTGTCAACATGGATCGGTTTTAGATATTTCATTTCTTCCCCTTTTCAGTCGATGAAAACAACAAACAAACACTGGCTTACACACAGTAAAGGTGTGCACACAAGCTAAACTTGCCCTTGACTGTGGTGTGGCTCAGTAATATTAATGTTTATGTTAATTAGATCACACCAACAAATGATTACATTTGCAGACAGGGTTATTGTAAGACTGTAGCCACTAGCTTATTTTGCCCAGTGAATGCAATTTGAAACAGATGTAATTGCATGAATGCATTGTAATTGCATGAAGAAACAACAATACCATTATGCATATAAAATTTATACATATAAAATCTTTGTAAGCACGATGCGTGTGTGTGCCTGCAATATGAACCCGGAAGAGTGATTGTGCTGTCCCTCTTTTTATTAGCAGCCATTTTCATTCTTGTTTCTTTGCAGGAGTTTCTGTCTTACATGGAGTCACATCGGCGGAGAGGCCACAGCATGTTTGAGAATATGAGAACAAATCACATACAGGTTTGACTACTCAGATGCGTTTTATCAACAGGCAAAATGGAATTGGTTTTAATGTCTTTGTCTCAACTGTTCTCTGAGGCACGGATTTGTATTTGTGTCTCAGTTGCAAATCACCGAGTTGGAGCGTGTGAGTTCCCAGTGGCTACGTGTCGAGGCTGAGCTGCTGAGGGAAAGAGCTGTGTTTGGTCCTGGCCCAGGGGTGATGTTGGGACGAGACTGGGTGCAAAACTCTGCTGAAGGACCCAATCGGACCAAACTACGCATCCGCAGAAAATCCCTGCGGCATTCCAAATCGGTATAGAATTTTGGTTAACGTAGTATTTGTGATGAATGTACTACAAGGGTTTTTATTTACTACATATAGACTATAAAACAAATTATCTAAAGCTGTTTCTGTTCTGTAACTGTTCCCAGTGGGTTTGACCCGTCAGTGCTTTATTGGGCATTTTACGCTAAACAGAAACAAAACGATCCAAAATAAATAAATAAAAATTAAATGTTGTGCTCAGGAAGTTGTGAAATTATCGAGACTTCAAATTTACCATAGAAAAATGCTAACCATTATATAATTTATATTTTGATTTGCTTCAACATTTCTTTAATTTCTGAAACTTGATGGCTTATAATAGCTAATGTCAATAGCACATCTGGCCTTTTAAAGTGACATTTGTTTTTGCAACAGATTCTTGGAATGCTGTGTTTAAAATCTGAAGAGAACAAAGTTAGTACAGAGGGAGATACCGGTAAGTTGTTTCTCATTAGAAACACATGAATTATTGTTATTTTATTACTTCAGAAAAAGCAGTTCACTGTGTATACCTGCAGACAGTACCAGTCTGCAGCTTCACCGTTAGATGCCACTAAATTCTGAACATTGTTTTATTTAATGCAAAATTTCTGTGTTGGATATTTAGTTAGCAAAATATTTATCTATATATCAGAGGCAAGGTTTTTGTGCGAAATTGGTGGCGAGGTTAAAGAGGACGACGCAGAGAGAGGGCAGGACTGTGACCGGCTGACATTCTTCCCTGTTCTGAACGAGACACCATCAGTCACTGAGGGTCGGCCTGACTCTTTCACCCCTGAACTCTGCTCTCACACTCAGAACTGTGCCGACATGCGCATCATCCTTCAGGAGCTACTCCCCGGAGAGAAGGTACTGTATCATAGGATGCTGTTTGGATACGTCTTGCTGAAAATAAAACATCTAAATACAAGTACAACTGTTTCCCATCCTGCTAATAATCTGATTCATTCTGTAATTATCTGATGCAGACTAAGAGATTCCAATAGCCCAGTGCTGCTATCAAAGTTTTATCTTTCCTCATTAGTTTAATATTTTAACGGTGAGGCGCAGCAGAGCTCTCTTCATTGTTACAGTGAGTTAAAAACCACGCACATGTTGACAGGGCCTCTCATCGCTCCGGCAACCAGCCGCGGCTTTTAATGTTTCTGACAGAAGTATTAATAAAAGCAGTAGGAGGTGATGCAAGCTGTCTTACATCCGCTTAGCAAGTGTGTGATGTGTGCTAGTGTGTCCTATTGTCTTGTAGTGGTTCAGTGCACGACTCCTGCTGAGCTTCTTGTCAAATGAACACAGTCATTAGCTCTGAAAAATGCACGCGCGCTCGCAGGCTAACACTCACACAAAGGGAGATCCACTCATAATTAGCTTGCCAGCGCCAATAGTGTGATTATGACAATAATGTGTTTGGGGAGAAATCAATGGTCTGACATTAGGCTTTCAGTCAATAAAAGTCCTCCTTTTCTCTCGTCCTTCCCATCATCATCAGCTAAATCACTGTCAAACAGATAACTCTTATCTGTCTGGACCACAGTAAAGAGATAAGGAAACAAGTTTATTGTTATGTATTTAATTTTTGACAACGATAAAGTCAACTAGTTTAATCCAGTCATTAGTGGTGGCAATTTGTGCTCACTGATGCCAGTTGCTCAGAAGTGGGTGCAGCTGAGACTCGCTCACCTTGACTCGTCTTAAACACCTTCACATGATAACTGATACTATCCATCATAGTGTGTTTGCTTTAAGACAAGAGATTCTGATCACTTATCAGGTTTGCTGCTGTGTGTGTGGCAGTGATTAATTCTCCTAATAACAGCCATGCAAGACCTCCTTGTCCACAAAGTGTGTGACTGCGTGTGCTTGGGTGTAGGGACTTTGATTTGATTAGTATAAATTGTGAGGGGCCTGCGGGTATATAAGGGCCCCATATGGTTTTTAGTGGTTGTGTCCCACAGGGCCCTCATGGGAGCCAGCGCAGAGCGATGGCCAGGTGCATGTGTTTGTGGTGAAACAAAGAGGGACAATAGAATTATCCACACATTATCACAATGCAGTTAGCATTAGCTACAGTCGATGCTAAAATCAGCATGTGGATTCATTTTCGTGCAGGATGAAATGCTGTCGTTGCTGCTGAAAAGGGGCCAGGCCTTCTCCTCCCCATCAATCAATCCCGATAATGAAGAGTTCAACTGTGTCTTTATAATATAGTGATTATAATATGTGATTAAAATGATCATTCAAGTAAAGCATATCTGCCATGTCATGTCCTGAGAGAGAAACAAGCTCGTGTGAATCGCAATTCTCATGTGGGGCTAAAATCTGTTTGTCTGTGCAGATAACAGCAAAGATGTGTGTGGTGATGGTGAGTGGCCTCAGCGTGACTGAAGGCTTGCTGCTGTTTGGGATTGAGAGTCTGCTCTTGTGTGAGGGGTTCACTCTCAGTCCGAATGGGGATGTTTGTTGCAGGAGACACCACCCAAGCAGGTGCAGTAATTCAGTGTGTGCTGCTGTCACTGCAAACACCATGATGTTTATTACTGCTCAGTTATGTTAGATACTAATCATCTTCTGTGTCCCTCTTTTCTAGTGTGCGAGATCCCTTTATTTCCAACATGCTGAATAAAGAGCTGCCATCAGCTTCTTGCAGACGCTGGCTCTATGAGGATATAAAGGAGGCACGCTTTATGCGATTTCTTTTAGAGGTCAGACAGCCAAACAATTCTTGTCATACCTTGTTTTTTCAGATCGTGCAAGTTAGATGTAATTCCATATTTATTGGTGTTTTTATGTAAAACGTCCATCCACCATCTTTACCTGTTTCTTCCTTTTTGGGTTGTGGGGGTTGCTGGTGCCCATGTCCAGCTATCACTGTGCGAGAGGTGGGGGACACCCTGGACAGGTCTCCAGTTCATCACAGGGCCACATAGAGACAAACAATACAAACAACCATCACTCTCTCACTCACACCTAGGGACAATTTAGAGTTACCAAGCAGCCTAACATGCATGTTTTTAGTCTGTGGGAGGAAACCTGAGTAGTACTCGGAGAAAACCCACACATGCACGGAGAGAACATGCAAACTCCACACAGAAAGGTCCCTGGACCGGGCTTTGAACGGGGGCAACTTGCTTGCTGAGAGGCAGCAGCTCTACCAACTGCACCACCGTGCTGCCCTAAAACATACATAAATTAAAAATTTAAATAAAATAAAAAAAATCTGACTATTTTAGGCAAACAAAAAAAACTTGAAAAAAAACTTTTTATGTATATTTTATGTTTATTTTTGTTTGACAGCATTAACCACACAATACCAGGCCAGGCATCACCCTGTGACTTCATTCTTCAGTGAGGATGCGTACCGGGAACCTCTCACTCATGGTGTCAATTTACAGCCAATAACAGAGACTTCAAAATAAATGCCAAAGCACACCTGAACAGAACGTTAACAAGAACAACCCATTTCCACAAACATTGTAAACAGTCAGAAACATTGCACATATAAGTTCCTCAAGGCTATCCAGCATGCTTTGCATCTTTTCTCTATTGCTGTGCAGGAAGTTCTGATAAACTGATCATATCAGTGTGTAATCGCCTGCGAGCTGGACAACTGTTCAACAATTTAACAACAGACTTATTACTGGGGCGAAGCCGGTGTGTATTTAGTAAAACAAAATAGTTGACCACAAATAGAATCAAGTGAGTTAATTCAATGTAGTAAATGACATGAAGGAAACGTTGGAGACACGCATCGCACTCGCTATCAGCCCAGCTGAGTTCTGCTCCGCCTCTTTTGGTTCCGCTCAAAGCTCACATCTGAGTGGGATGTGAATGCTTCACCTGTTGTTTATGAACCGTTTGAGGAAGAACTGGTCTGTGCAGCCATTTCATTGTAAATGTGAATTGGCTCTTAATGGGTCTTAATGGACCCACCTGGAACAGCAACATGTTGGTCATTTGGGATACATCAAATATAGTCAACATTTTTTATTTTATTTTGAAATACATAAAGATTTGGCAAGTCAGATATGGCACAGTAATATTTGTGTTAAATAGGAGGCATAGTGTAAGTTTTTGTTTTTATTATTGTTTCATATTAGAATAGCACCACTTTTATTGCAAGGAAATACAACTTGAAATGTAATTTCAAGGGGTGTCAATTAATGTAACTGTCAATTATGAAATTTTGTTCATGGTGCACTGTACATTTTTGAATGACAATAAAGTTTTGTATTATTATTATTATTATTATTATTATTATCATTAAGCTTTTGAGTTACACTTTTAGCACATGTTTATTGAATTTACGAATCAATGCAGCAAAATAATCAAATTTTAAAGGTAACAGATCATTAGAATATTTTGTTTATTCACATAATGGCTTTAATTGCTGGATGTCCAGCCTCTGAGCTGTTGGCTTTCAGTAACTGTGGCCCCCTGAACAATTTAGTTGAATAGTCCTGCCATCTCTCTAGACTTGCTCACATAGTAGCATTCTAACAATATGAAGCACTCTGCCCATGTCAATGCATGTCTTGTTCCAGTAGCCCATCTCAGTAGCCCAGTTCTATCGTCTAATTTATGATATTTGGAAGAATGAATAAAAAAATCACATGTATCATAACCTCAACATGTAAATCCTCCAACTCATCTTTTTTTCTCTCTCTCAAAAAATGTCAATTACCAAAGCATGTCTTTTTTTCTTAATTGTTTAAGAATGTATGTATGTTTTATGCTGTAGTTTTGGTCATTGAATTATAGAGTTTTAGTCATTTTTTTAATTTGGAAAAATATTTTCTTGATGATTAAAAAAACATGTACATCTTTTGGGCTTTTCAAGTTTCTACAACAAATCACATTTTAATATATGTTTTGCCATAATTCTCAGTTTTGTTTATGATTTTAAAAAACTATCATGGGTATTTTTTTAGTTCCAAGTTTAAAAATAATTTACATATCATATCTACCATAAGTTCATAAAATGCTACTGTGTCTCTGCTGATTTAGAACAATTCTATTGAGATCTTCATGAAAAACGGACACTCAGCATTCTTGGTATTCCTGAATCAGGACCATGTGTCAGCATATAAAAGGTACCAAATGAAGATGTGCTGTTTGTTAAAGAGGAACTTACCCCGCTTTGAAACGATAGCTCCGCCCCAAGACAAGATTTAAAAAATGCAAAGTATGTTTCAAGAGACATGTTGCTATGTTGCTATGGTTGCTATGGTAGGGGCTCACTTTATACTCACACAGCAGAGGCTGTGACACCAGAGTACCCAGACATGTCAGAGTGACCAGTCGTTGACCAATAGGAAAATTAGGCTGCAGTACCAGAGTTCAACCCATAGAGGGAGTATAAACACGTTTTTAGACCAAATATTGCCGATTTGAACAAATACCACAAAAACATGAAAATTAACACAGACATAGTGCTATACAACATTTTACACACATTCCAGGGAGTTTATCAGCTAAAAAAAGTTAATTTTGGGGTAAGTTCCTCTTTAAAAAAAATTTTTTTTGCATTCTGTCTTTTACCTGTGTCCCCTCCCCCCCCACTCTCTTCCAATAGGTTAAGCAGTGTTGTACCAGCATTAAAAGGCAGAGCAGTCACCGAAGTCATTGCTAATGCTAAGTAAGTGTCTTTATTTTTTGTTAAAGTCATATTTAGGCCATTCCCTCAGATATATTAATATTAAGAACATGAAAATGTCATTGTAAATTGTGTTGCTTGTAGCATTTTATATTCATATTTTCATAAACCAGAACTAACAGATATTTGGTCATTTGATTTTCTTGTTTTTCGCCTTGTCTTTCACTCTCCACACATCCTGAGTGACTGAGGCCACTGAGTTAGGTGTCAACAATCCAGAAAAAGCTTTTTTCTTTTTCACATGAAACACAGTACTGCCATCACCGCTCCCTCTATTTGTAAGCATTTCCCTTTGGGCTTTACATTTCCGAAGGCATGTCTGACACAGGCTGCTTTCATGGATCAAGTACACTTCTTCTTTGGGTTCGGCCATTTTCTTCTTCATCCTCTCATTTTTTTCCTTAACATACGTGAGAGGATTACGTGTCACATTCAGCTTAATAAGTTTGCGTAGGATTTTCACAAAGTCGGGCAACTTGACAAAAAGGTTATCAAACAGGCCTAACTCTTGAAGATCAACTAAACGCTCCATGGTGGGAGGCAAGGCATCCAGCTGGTTCATTCCAAGGTTGAGACTCTTCAGATTGGAAAGAGAACCCAGTGAGGAGGGTAAGCTTGCAGAAGTTAGGCGGTTATTTGCAAGGTTTAGGTGGGTCAGTCCCACCAGGTTGCCAATGGACTCAGGCACAGACTCGAGCTTGTTACTATGCAGATCTAGCCATCTGAGTGATGAGAAGTCACCGATGTTATCAGGAAGTTTCTGTATCTGGTTGCGGCTAAGGTCCAGTTCATCCACATTGGTCAGCTTGAAAAGACACTTTGGGAAGATGCTTAATCCCATGTTACTAAGGATGAGTCTACGCCTTCCATCCCGGGTAATTTGTATAGCATTTTTTGCTGTCTTGAGGGTCACCTTTGTCCCTTTTGCTTCTTTTCCTTGGGGCATTGTACTGCAATAAAGAGAGAATTACTCAACAGTTCAGTTAAACATGTCAGCTCAGCCTCCCTTTGTTGACTTCTGATTTACAAAATGTATTTTATCCACACCGTCGCACAGTACTCAAGGAAATAAATGTGTGGGGTGTTTGTTTATGGGTAAATATGCGCGTGTATAGCTGATGGGATTTATTCCAATACAATAGCTTGTGTATGTCCTGGGGCAGTGGGGAAAGCATGCACTCAGAGGAATGAGAACAACGTGTGTGTATGTTGCAGTGTTGTGTCTGCACTGGTGCATGCTCACCCTGTGTTCCCCATGGGGGTATTTAAGAGCACGACTCTCTAATTAAGGCTAATGCTCAGGAACAATAGGAGTGAGGCGACACAGGAAAATACAGCGAAGCACCAGTGTTCATTCTCTCTCACTTTCCACTGATTAAGTTGTTTGGCAAGAAAATATGTGTGTGGGGGTCCTATACATGCAAGTGCGTTGACAGACATGGATGTGCCGTAATATGTCTTGAGTGTGTGTGTGTGTGTGTGTGTGTGTGTGCACGAAGAGTCAAATCAGGACTTTGATAAATGATAGTTGGGGAGTGTTTGGAGTGTAATGAGGGCTTTGCTCTTCTCCCCTCCCTGTCTAAAAGAGCAAGGTGTGTTTTTGTTTGTGTCTATGTTACACCCCAAGGCCCTCTCTCGCCTCATTCATCATCCTCAGGATGAGAGAGGTTATCTACTGGTGCTTGTTCCTATTATAACCTCCTATAGGAAACTATTGCATGAAATTATTGCCTGCAATTAGATAACACATACCAGGCCAAATGCAATGATTGATTTAGTGTGGTTTCACAAAAAATTATGGTCAGGAATTTATTGATGTTAAAAAGTGCCTACCCCTGATTTAGACCCTCGTAATTTGCCCAAAAATCATTTCATGCATCCTTTTTTTCCACATTTTAACAGACATTTTAAAACTTTTATCAGTATTTTTGAGAAATACTGTACTGAAAATTGTACTTACTCTTGTTTTATCTTCTTTTTTTCTTATTTCATGTTGATAAGTTTGATCAAACTTACTCCAGTTGTCGATTTCAGTCCTGCAAAAAGCTACAGAAAAAAAAAATCATGAATTTATTGATGTTTGATTTCAAAATAAAGATAAAATTTAGTCCGCATTCAAAAATTCTTCACCGCTTGTGAATGTGTAGCCTTCCTTCACCCAAGTGAAACTCAAGGTTTCTCTTGTTTAACATTGTTGCTTAGCAACCGGGGTGTAAAAATTTATTGCCCTGTTTTTGTGGCTCACAGAGGAAGTGGAGATTTTACAAGTGATCTTTTTTTAGTTTTACCACATTTGGATGGTTGCTCAAAAAGAAATAAAATCTTGCCATTACGTGTTGCCATTTGGTAATTTAACTGAAGACAACTTAATTTGATTGAACATTTTCTTTGTCTGCATTTTTTTTAAACGCAAAGCTTTGTAATTGTGTAGACATATAACATTCATATCAACATTACAGATTTCTTTTATTTGAACAAACGTTCAACTAAAAAACAGAAAATGGATAGATGGATGCTTTATTCATACCCTTGATGGAAATTATTTAAAGCATATTTTAGATATTACTTGCTTTAACCACAAAGTGGGATTTTTTTAACCTCTATTAGCATATCTGTCTCAAATCATAGCTGAATGTAGAAAACATTTTGATTTCAACACTTTAGTTTCTCATGTCGACTCAACTTAAATTTGTATGTTTTAGCACAACCTACAGTGCATGTGGCACTAATCCTCCACATTGCAGCTTGTTATTTTTACGACAAAGTGTAGCTCACCTCAGTGCCTTACAGCTGTGTACACACAATCCCCCTTTCCTGAGTTTCTCACCTCCATTTTGCTGTTTCTGAACTCTTGGCCATGCTGCAGTTCAACTCTGGTTGCTAGGCAACGGACCTAGCAAATAAACTTTGCATTGTTGGCGCCACTCAATGCTTAGCCTGTGTTGCTAATACGCGTTTGCTTTTATTGTGCTTCAGAAAGACTCCTGTGGTTGACAAAACGGCCCTTGCTAAATGGCAGGTAATGCAATAAACACAGCTTTTTGCACAGTTTTGCCAGAACTGTTTGTGCTTATTGATTCAGCCCTCCCTCCTTCATATCAACATTGTGACTGACTTTTAAAATCACTGGTTTAGGTCTTTGTTTTGTACTTTTATTGCTGTATTTTCATTTTTTTCTTGTGTATTTTTCTGCCCTCTAGAAAGGAGAGATGAGTAATTTTGAGTACTTAATGCATCTAAACACCATCGCTGGAAGGACATACAATGATCTGATGCAGTATCCGGTCTTCCCCTGGGTTCTGGCTGACTATCAGTCAGAGGTACACTCATGCACTTGGACATTATTCTCTTAGACTGTATTATTAAGTGTGTTCCACTTAAAATAAATAATCTCAAACCTCAACAGATGCTCGATTTGTCAAATCCTGCAACTTTTCGAGACTTGTCCAAGCCGATGGGAGCTCAGACAGAGAAAAGGAAACAGATGTTCATTCAGAGATATGAGGAGGTGGAGAACAATGAAGGAGAAGGTATCTTAGATCAATTATTGTTAGTTTCAATGTTATACTTTATAATATGTATATATATTTTTTTATTTTACCCTGTTTTTGTCCTAATATATTTATTGCCTTGAAACAGACTTGTCAACACTTTGCCACTACTGTACCCACTACTCCTCAGCCATCATTGTGGCCTCCTTCCTTGTAAGGATGGAGCCATTTTCACACACTTTCCAGACCCTTCAGGTAAGGACAGAAGAAAATATAAAAAAATGTGTACATTACCAGAAGATAAAACATCAATTAAAGGTCACGTTTCCTGTGATGAAATGACAGCGTATTTCAAGGTTCAAGGAGACTTTATTGTCATTCACATCACATGTGGTACATGAGGTGGAACAAAATTGTGTACTCAAGGTCCAGGTACACCCCAAAAAAAAACACATACAGTATATAAAGTATAAATAAAAATAAACAGTATATAAGGATCTAAACTATAATAAAAATATTAATAAGGTACAGTAAACAGCAACCTAAACAAGATTTCAGTTTCTGACTTGATAACTTTTTAGGATGGACTGAATAATTACAAATATTTATGACCCCCACCTGATGTTTGAATGGTTTGCTAATAAGTGCAAAACTAAGCAAACAGCTTACATTTAACAGACGTACCATCTCTAATAAAGATGAATAGCTTCACATCATATTGAAACAGAAACTTAACGCATTCAAGTTTCAACTGTTTGTTTAACAAAAGAAAGAATGATTAAAAAAAGTTTTTTTTTTTCAAAATTATGATCAGATTATGCAGAAAGTATAGCCACTTTAATCAATAAAAAAAATCTTAGATTTACAGCGCTTTACAGAAAGTGTGTTTTCTGTATGAACTATACATTTGCTAAAAGACTTCACTATCAAACTCACAAACTGTAAATAATAAAGACAGAGCATTTCATATTGTGCACATTTTGTCTTAATTCATCTGAAAAAGTCAGTTTTATCGATCCAAGCGCCCTTTTAAACAAAGGTCTCACACTTCTCATTGACATTCATTGTACTTTTTTCTATTATTTTCAAACAAATTCATGCTAATAATATAAATCTTATAGGATATATTTTCAAAACTCCACATTTTCGGATATAAAATCAAATTATAGACATTTTTAATATATATGCAAATAATTACAAGCAAAGTATAAAAGCCTGTACAAATAGTCACAGATGCAACCCATTTACAACACAGCATCCAGTTGATTATAATGAAAAGGCATGCATATTTGATAGTCAGAATAAAGCAATAAAGATGTTCTTCTGGTGAA
>JARVGS010000001.1:42824467-42843563 GCA_031762315.1 Hypsolebias antenori | reverse complement strand
CTAACTGAATGATTTAATGATTAACACAGAAGAACTAAGAACTGAATAATTGAACAGAGCAGACAGGAGGCAGACACAAGGAGAACAAGGACCAGCAGAGGGAGCCATCCTTACAAAGAGGACTCACCGGGAACTGCCCAAGGTAGATTACTGTCACAGTGACAGCTTCAGGGGTCTGAGGGCAACCGCTGATGAGAAGATGCACCATCCGTCAGTACCTTATGCATTTTTTGACTTCAAGCCAAGAACGTGAGTCTTGCAGTGGAAAAAAGCTTCATTTTCTGCAGTTATTTACTTCTAACAATTGCATTTTGAGCAACATTTGTATCTGCCCATGAGTTGAACAATTGGACCTTGGTGTGACCTCTCAAATGTGGTCCACAGACGAACCATCTTCCGGTTCGGAGCCAGAGACTATCTGCTCAGTTCAGGCGTTCAAGGCTAACTGTCTTTCACACAAAGGATCTTTGTGCAAAACAACAGCTCTGAGGATATTACTTTGACTAACTAGGGAATGTTTTGACTCCCCTCTGAAGAAAACAGCTTCATTCATTCATCCATTATTTAGAAAGGTTAATCTCATTGAGCCTCGAGGACTCATTTACAAGAGAGACCTGGACAAGACTACTCAAAACAGATGTCTCTGAAGGAATAATCACTTTCTGAAAAACAGAACAGAGACATAGGTTATCCACATTGTAATATTTTACATGATTTCATTACAATGATTGAAAACAATAATCAAAATCATTAATTCTTTCAACCTTTATTTAGGCAAGTTAATCCCATTGAGCCTTGAGGACTCATTTACAGAAGAGACCTGGTTTCAACAAAGAATGATGACAATAGCGACAACAATAGACAATCATAAGAGAGACATACAGATTTTCTTTTAATGTTAAAAAAAATATGTCAAAGTAGCAAAAAAGATAGATTATAAGGCCAATGTAGAAAACTAAAAACAGGAACATGTCTGCTTTGAATGAGGAAGTCGTTCAGACGAAAGATGAAACGTTTCTACTTTTTTGTTTTGTTTTGTTTTTTGAATGTCCAGAGGACCAGACTTAGCTTTTTTAGATATTTTCTACCTGTATTATTGAGCATGCATCAGGGTATGACTGCAGTTGTTCTTGCCAGGAGTCCAACAGATTCTTAAAGTCAAATTCATGTTCATACTTGTTAATCAAATAAAACAAACTTCATTAATGATTTGTTTTTCTTTCTTAGAAACAGAGGAAGAATAAGGAAAACATTAGTCAGCGTTTAACTGGCTCTGTGTCCCTGATGAGAAATGTGTAGAAAAACATCAGACATTATTTAAGTCAAAAGAACACGATTCATGGTGAGTCTGAAAGAATATGAATATGGGTCAGGGGTCATAATTAGAGAAGTGCACCTTCATGCTATACACATGAATGAAAAGGATTTTAGTGAGATGCACATGGTAATATTATCTATGAAAAAAAATAGTTTAAAGATGGTCAGTAATAGGGGATTTTTTTATATATGAAACGTAAATGAAAGATTGTAACTTAGCAGTAGAAGTTATGGCAGAAAATACAAGAAAAGAAAAAAAAAACACAAACGTGTTGTGAAAAGAGAAATAAAAGGAAAATTCCCTGATTAGCTAGTTATTGAGCTGACAATCTGGGTTTTCACCATCACAAAGAAGCACCGTCTTGAACATGGTTAGATCACCATGGTAACGGAGGCTTAGCACATAACCTGCTTACAAGCCAGGCTAAAGGAAGAAAGCCATGCTGTGTTAAACTTGCTTCAAACTACAGGTGGTCCTCGGTTTTCGGCCGAGTTCCGTTACAACGGCCCGGTCGGATACCGATATGAACTTAAACCGGACCCACTTAGACAGTACATGTACTGGACTGTACAGTTACAAAACACAGTACCCTACATAATGTTCAAAAAACACATACATGTACAGTACTGTACATTTTGATGAATAAAATACATTTTATTGATAAATAAAAGTATTAATTTCTTACTTTGAGCTGGTCAAGCCTGTCCACCTTTTAGCATGTTAGCTTGTTGCACGTCCGAGTTCTGCAGCTTCACATGGTCCAAACTGTTTACAGGGTGGAGCCAGAAAAAGAGTTAATTTCTTACTGAAAGCCATTTCTCCACGGAGTCCTTCCAACACTGGCTGCACCTGTTGCGTTAGCCAGGCCTGTAGCTGCGCTTGTTAGCTTAGCCCATCCAAACAAAAGGCTGCCGCAGCTGTTTGTCTGCTTTTTAGCATGTTATCTTGGTTCGCATGCGACATCTTAGGCTTCCAGGCGGACATTGAGGCGAGCGCTTGGCCGTAGATGGCCTCGCTGTCGCGTCCCGTTCTGTCCGGTGGGGCTAGCATTGCGCGCACACGGACACCATTACCTGTTGAAGCCACAGAGGAGCTAATACACTGCCGGACCGGAAACTCGCGGAAAATACCAGAAACTAACTAAATCGGCATAAAAACACTAAAGAATAATAATAAAACTAATAATACATTATTTATAAAGCCATTTGAAACAACCACAGCTGCAACAATGTGCTGTATACATGAAAAAAGTATGTAAATTTTAAAAAAATATATATATATTTCATATTTTTATTAATTATTAATTATGATGCGAATGTAAGTCCGGATTTTCGTAAACCAGATGATTCGTAAACCGAGGACTACCTGTTTATCATTTTAAACTCTTCCCATACTCTTGCAATATTCTAAACAATGTTTCTAAACTCTAAACATTCTAAAAGAGCACAGAATGTCATGATTTCAGCTCCCTGCCTCCTCTGCTCTCAGCCACCGGCGAGCATTCTTGGCCACGCCCACTTCTCCACTCTGCACAGAGAACAGCTGATCAGCTGCAGCAGGAAGCTTATCCTGCAGTGTGGACTGCACAAAGGTGCAGCGGGTGCTAAATGATTTAAAATAATTTATTTTAAATAAAAATGTCATGCCAATTGTGTGACTCATCCATCAATCAGGCAACTGTGTGTCACATCCAATCTTATTTTGAAAAACTGCGATAGAGCGAGTCCGCGATAAACGAACTGCGAAGTAGCGAGGGACTACTGTATTAACGTTTTAAGGACTTTTTGTCTCAATCTGTATATCTGTTGCTACTGTTCCACTTAAATTTTCCCTCTCTGGGACAATAAACGCTGTTTCTATTCTATTCTTTTATTTTATTTTATTTATATTACTGCATGTTTTACACCAGAATGTGTTTATTGTCTTTGCAGGACTCATGCAACTCTGTTGGCCGGCGATGCCTGGGGTAGAGTTTTCACTTGGACCTGTGAATGAAAGGTGTAACAACAGCCACGCCTCTCTGTATTCTGCTTTTTAGAGAATGGTAGGATGAGAAAAAAAAAAGTATGTCTCAGGTCTGACATTGGAAGACAAAAAAAGCTGCTTCACTATTTTCATGATTTGCGGATAATGAATCTACAGCAGAATCAACTTTCAGATTCAGTGGAACATTTAGCTGTTGTGTAAAATTTTCTCTATTTTTGTCTGTAAATGTTGAATTTTGTATTTTGATAAAATTGCAGACACACGCACTCAGATTCTTCTGTGTTCCACTTTAAAACGAAACAAATTTGTCTGTAGTTCATTTCATTCAGCTGGATTCTGTTAAAGTGAAACACTGATGGTCTGGCTGAATGAATTTCAACAAGTTGTTAAAAATTAATTAAGTGTTGCCGTTACCGTAGAGCTAACCAAGATTCATAATGGAAGAGTACAAATGAAGTTGTTAGCTTTAAACTGAAAGGGACAAAAATTGTGTTAATACTGAGCAAGAGCATGAATGCAATATTTTTCGGTACATTATTATTGCCAGCCAATACTTTAGCCAACAAAGTAACATATCAGGAGCTGCGTGTTACTCTGCTAGAAAACAGTGCACAAAGTTAGAATTTTACACCTCAAAGACACCACTGATTTCCTTTGTTAAATGTTTGTGGCATGAAGAACCCTGAATGTTTGTGTCAGATCTTTTCTGGCTTTTATTTTCTACAATGTGTTTCCAGATTGCTTTTTAATGTGGCTTTTTAAGAGTCCTTTTTTTCACTCTTCTTTTGGATCATAATTTGTGGTTAAGAACATGCGATGTGAGTGATTTAAAAGTTTTTTGGTTTTGTTGATGTATGCAGATTATTTTATTTTTATTTTTTTTATTTATGGTTACCCAAACACAAATATGCCTTTTTAAGCTGATCTCTGTGGGATTTGACCACAGATTAGAATCCTGCTTAGATTTCTCTCATTTTGTGGAGAGACAGTATGAAGTGTAGCCTCTTTTTTTTTTTTTTTTTTTAATAAGAGCGTTAAAACACTTTTAAAACCTCTGTACTGTATATTCTAATGAACAAGAATCATTGTGGCGACTTGTATTCTGACTCCTGCTGAGCCGCTCATGTGCATGCGCCACTCCTCTCTATCATAAAGGAAGGGGTCCCTCTCTTTAACCTTTGTGTGTGTGGCTAATTGTGCTAAGTGGAGTAGCTTAATAGAGTGGAAAATAGTCCTCATAATTTTCCCAGAGAGCGAGCTATGACCTTCTCTAAAGACAACAGCCATCTCCATTCTCTCTACACGGCTGGTTTTATGATACGAGATGTCAAATCATTGGGTTCCTGAGAATAATTAAATCAAATAAATTATTGCACCTAGGCAGAACCATCTTGTAGCCTAACCCAATTATAATGCACTGTAAAGCTAATTATTAACCATGATTACAATTAGCCTAATTTGAATAAATGTAGTCATTAGTGAGTTCATTCCAGTGAGTGAGTATGAACTGTGGGGGATGATGGTCTCTCTCTCTCTTGTTCTCTCCCACTCACTGAGGAAGAGTGTAGATGTGCATCATTCTCTTTCTCCAGCCACCTCTTTATCTTCATCCCATTTTTCACAGTGACCTTCACAAAATGCCCTGCACCCTTCACTTTTGCCGAATGTAGTGTGACGCCGTCGGGATTTATATTTGCTGTTTATGGCTGTTACATTGTTACAGACATTGAAATCACAAGCGGAGGACTCGGCTGTTTCTGTCTCTTTTTGGTATTTTATTAGAGATTTGACATGAAATGAACTGGAACACATGAGCGTTCGCTCTTCTGGCCTGAGTAACATGAGAAACTCTGACACTCCATATTCTCTTGGTAAAAATGTATTTGTTTTCATTTTGTTCACAACAAAATACACTTTTTTTTGGTTTTACTTTGACAGCGTAGCAAGAGTTTTCATTCATCATTTGTCAGCGCTTGCTGCTGTGAAGTTCAAGCACAGAAGGCACTGTTGTCTTCCTTTTCTGCAAAAATGTTGCTTTAGCAGCAACAAACCTTTTTAGTGCAATCCACCTGAATAAGAACATAAGAATGAAAATTAAAACCAACAACAAATGTACTGATATGGTGTATGAATACAGTAATAATAAATGTATTTTAAAAGTGTTGTCCTGCAGTGAGAGAGTCCGGACAATAGTTTCTTTCTGCCAAGTTTTCAAGGTTTATAGTGAACGAAAAAAGAGCAGAACTTTCAACATCTGGCGCCCAGGACAATAAACTAAACAAAAACACAAGACCCCAAAAACTGTTGTGCAGAACTAAAACTGTGCAGAGCAAACACCCGAAACGCTGACTTTCCACATCCATCCTCAAAAAAAAACACAAAGATAATGTCATACTCATAGTTCATAAATATATGTTTCTTTGAATGATGCTTAGTTTAGTTATGAGAACTGGATTCTTGCCCTCACCAGGAGGTATCGAGCTCCCCAAACTAAAGCTTTTCTTCCTGGAAGAGGATCTGAGCGTACACAGTGTCTGGGACGGAGGGAGCGGCGTCGGGGCTGGAGCAGGCTGGAGGCTGCTGCCTCGGTCGCACCAACTCCAGCTCTGCGTACGTCAGGCTGTCTTCTTTTAATACTCCAGGCTAAAAGAAGGAGGGGAATTAGGAATTAAAACTGAAAACTACTGCACCAAAAGCACATTTCAAATTCTAAAATCCTACAATGTTTCACGTAATCAAGCAGTTTTGTTCCACGTTTCCATGTCAACGTGTCTGTTTTTGTGCTGCAGAAACTGTTCTCTGGGTTTTTTGCAGGAGCTGTTGGAACATTTAGTTTACTTGAAAACATTTGGCACAATGGGAATCGTATCCAACATCCTCAGATCGGCCTAATTGCACTAATCTAATCCGTATGTGCATGTGAAGAAAATGCATCACGGCTTCATTCCTCAACAGAAATCTCAAAAACGGCACAAGCAGAAACAGTGATGTTCCTTAGTCTGTGCAGTTTTCTTCAGAGTATACTCGTTTGACACTTTCATTGTGCACATAAAACCAATGAATGGCTCTAAATAAATAATTGTGTTTTAGAAGCAATAATGCTAAATAGAATTATCAAGCTCATAACTGAATGAAGGGATGGCAATAAACTCTGCTAGACAATCATGCAGTCGTGAAACAAATTCCCTCTTGCGTGTATTTCAATTACAACTCTGCTCCTGAAGAAGGAAACAAAAGCTGCTTTTCAAAACACAAGTGAACACCCTATGAATCGCTGTTGAGGGCTTTTGTTTTATGATCTCTTGGACATATAGCAGGTAAAATGCTTTAGAGAGCCTTACAGTGGCAGATCTTTGCTGAGTCTTCAACCGTCTGGGCTTCTGAGGTCTCTTTGCAGCAATGGGCACTAAAAAATACGTAAGAAGCTTAATTGACTTAAAACAACAACCACGAGAATTGAACCAACAACTTGAAATTGTGTTTTTCAACCATTTTATGAGAAACCCCATTAAGGGAGTTGTTTAGATGAGATACCTTTTCTCATGCTCAGACTGTTTTCTCTTTATCAGAAAACTTGAATGTAATATTGTACATTTCTCATAATAATCTTCAGCTAACTAATTTTTCCAAGCGGTGGCCTCTCTCAGCCCGCTGTGACTCTACAAGCTCTGACTGAGTGTGGAGTTTGCCATGAAACGCAACCTCCAGACAGAGACAAGAACTTGAACCAAGACTGAGCTGGAAAGTGAAGCTTGCTGCTGCAGCGCAGCTGAGCTCTGAGCCAACCAGGGGTCTGCAACCTGTGGCTCTGGAGCCACATGCGGCTCTTTGGTCCTTCTGCAGTGGCTCTTTCAAGCTTTGACCAAAACTGACATAAAACTGAATTTTATTGGTTCTTACAGAGTTAAGTCAGAATCTTGGCAGATCCTACTCATCTGCAACATGCTCGGTTCAATCTTTTGCCTTCTGGCAGAAGATATGGCCTATAGGTGCAGAACGAACAGATTAAAAAACTCCTTCATCCCCTCAGTTATGAGATTTTTAAACAAAAGCTAGGATTAAATACTTATCTCCTTTTTATGTTTTTATCTTAACTTTATGATCTTAAGGATGAACTGTTTGCTTTTATTATGCTGTACCTTTCAGTAATGTTTAATCTTGTTTTTTGTTTTATCCTGTTTATATTATAGTTTGTATGAACGTGCTGGCTGTCACATCATCACTACCTGCTGTAGATGAATTGCCCCCCTTGGGGACCTAATAAAGTTGAACTTGAACTTGAATCTGTTGAGCTGACGTGACTTAACCTTGTGAGATTTTTCTACCTGGATTATTGAGCCCGCATCAGGACTTCATTGGTTGTTATACCAAAAACAAAAAAGCTATCAGCAGTTTTCATATTTCAAAAAAAATTTTTTTTTGGTAATTTCTTTTGCAAATATGTGTATACTAGAACTAATACAAGTAGTAAAACATACTCACTTAAACTTTATGCTTTATTTCTATGCTTTGTTATTTTTTCACAATTAAAAAATTGCAAGTCTGCAAAGTTCATAGTTTTATTTATTTATTTTTAAATAATTGGTAAAAAAAATAATTAAAAAAAATTCCTTCTTTACAACAATGGGGTTTTTCTTAGTTTACATTTTTTTAAATATCAGTAAATGTTAAAAATCATTAGATATTTTTAGCTTTATAATCTGTAGCCCCTACAGACCACAACCCCCATAAATAAACCTAAAGCAGCCCACGGGCCACCACTTGATAATCACGGTTGTAGCAGGTTGTTGCAGCCCTGGATACATTTAATTTAGTGAACAAAGGTGCAAAAAAGGCACTTTTTATTGTAAATGTTGCAGACCCCTGAACTGGACAAATCATTTTTGGAAGTTCACAGTCATCTATCTTAGATGCAGAAGCTCTCTATACTTTTAACTCGTGTCCATATTGAGGTTGTAGCCTCTCATTAAAGGTTGACTGAAGTTAACACAAGAATTAAAACACCATGTCCGGTTCCCACAGAAATCCTTCACCTTTGGCTGGTGTGTGTGGCAGTGGCTGTCTGGGTGGTTTGAGTGGTGTCTCTATTCGACTTCTGTCGCTTTTCTGTCTCGTGTCTTTCCTTGGTGCTCTTGGAGAGGAACTGGAGCAACTGCTGGAGCTGGTTACAGTCTCTCCTGAGCTAGACCACAAGATGCAAACAACGATTACAATTTAAAATTTATAAATTGTCATTTTACTCCTGATGCCAAGTCACTTTAAGAACTTCTCATGCATCTACTCTTACGACCTCTAGAACTCTTGCATTTTTAAAAGTTTAGGTTGTTTCCTGCTTGCATGAATGACACATAGTCATTTTTTTGTGAGAAATGTATCTAAATATCCATAGTGCATAAAGAAAAAGCTAAAATCCTTACAATTTTGGGTTTATTTGAAACAACTATTTTAGCTTTCCAAATAACCGACAGTTCAGATTTTGTTTCTAGACTTGCTCACAATAAAATAAAATGCTTTATTAAAGAATTTTAATAAACATAATACCTGGTTTCTGGATATTTGACCAGAAGATAACTGGCTGTAGAAAAAAGCAGAAGAGAAAAAAAAAATGTCCTGATGAACGGGTTCATTTTAACAAGTGACACTGCAAACAATACGTTGTGCAAGTTGTTTCGGAGAAAGATCTGGATACCTTTGAGTCTGTGCCATCTGTGAACGTACTGGCAAATTAGGATGAGGGTAAACAGGAAGATGGACAGGAGGCCCAGTGCGCAGATCAGCACTGCACACAGAAACACATCTGAGAAAGACAGACAGACACGTCAAATTAACTTCTCAAATCAAGTCCTAATTGAAATTTTTAAAAATGGACAAGAAAAGAAAACCATACCTGCAAATAAAAATGATAATACTTCACCGCTATCATCTTCAGAAAGAATATGCACTGTTGGAAAAAGACAAAAATAAATGAATAAATATAAAGTTCAGGAGGAACAGCTCATGACGAATATAAAACGTCTCTTGGAGTGTATTTGGAAACTGCTGATGTCTGTGGGGATGGGCCCAACAGGAAGTCAACCTCAGCGGTTTCTAGAAATATACAAACCACCAAAAAAAAAAAAAAAAACAAGAAAATCCTTCTAGCCCAAAGCAGACAGACACAACCACACACAAGCTGTTGGTTTGCTGCTGTTTTTGGGCAGAGTTTGGGGGGTTCCCGTTGCTCTGTTTATCATCGTATCATCTTCACCGTTGTTTTTCATGTCCTTTAAAGCACAACGGGAAGTGCAGAGTCAGAAGTGTTTTTAAAAAATTTGAGAGTAAATGGAGGTGAGGCTTTGGTGTCTCAGCTCCCATAAGGATGTGAATAAGCAAACCCACAGATAGTGGAAACAAGAGAAGATGTGAATTCAAAACTGACTTCAAGCTCGTTCCCAAATGACTCGGCTGCCGGTAAACACTGACAAATATGAGACAGATGAAACAACACAATAACTTTGGTGCCATGTCATGAAGCAAAACACATTTGTTTTCTTTTTGAAAATTTCTGTCTTTTATTTTACCGTATTTTTCGGACTACAAGGCGCACCGGATTATAAGGCACATTAAGTGAAGCGAAAGCATTTTGACCGTTTTTTGAGCGCCGTGCACCACATAAAATCAGTTTGAGGTCAGTAAGCACAACAGAATTAATAACACACAAGGCTCACCGTTGATTTTTGAGAAAATTAAAGGATTTTAAGTGCGCCTTATAGTCTGAAAAATACGGTAGTTAAAACATGTGCCTATCTCAAACCAAGAAAACAATATGTAAAACTGACAAACTCAAGCAGAGCAGATGACAGCCACAATCGTGCACGTCTTGTCAGAGTCAGCAGCTATACCTTTCAGACTAATGCAAGTAAACCAGACATCTGAGCAGATTCACTCTGTGGTTAACCATGAGCCGAGCCTCAAATCTGATCCGTGCACGCAGTCTGAGGTCAACAGGTTGGCTGTCAGAGCTTTAAGATCTGCATGTGTTCTACAGATGTGCATACAAAATACTGACAGTACACCAGTAGCGCCACGTTCATGCAAGAAATATACAGCCCAGGATTAACAGGTGTGTACACATCTGCTCTTCTCATCAATGAAAAGAAAAAAAATTGTGGTAAACAACTGATGGTGCTGTAAACCTGAAGCAAAGAGCAGTGTTTCATGTTATTTTTCAGTAAAGAAAGGCCAAAGAAAGAACTCGAACATTAAAAATCTGATTTGGAGTTGTGGAAAATGGCACGTCTTCTTTTAATTCAAACAAAGAAATTCATCTGCTGTGTTAAAAATAACTAAAATGAGGGCTTCCCTGGATTGCATCTTATTCGTTTTTGTTAATCCTCATAATGTCAGAGTTTGTGTTTCTGGTTCTGAAGTCAGTGCATGACTAAGATGCCTGAGGTTGTGCGGCTTCCTTGCCGGGCGCAGAATATAGGGCAGGGCGTAGTCGTATGGCTCTGTCTGACGCTCCAATGGTTTTCAGGCATTAAACTACGGTGCAAGGTAAACTGTGTAACTGGGTCACACATGGCCACAGGAGCAACACACAACAAATAAACACAAACAATGTGAGGTAAATCTGGATTGAAAACAGTTTTATGAAATGCAAATGTTGCAATTTTGTGTTAATTTTTTATGCTTCTAAAATTTGAAGTTTTTTGGTGAAGTCAAGTTTTGCACTTATAATACATAAAATTTCTGTAAGTTATTGACTTCTGTAGAAACTAAATAAGTTGCAACCAATTCCCCCACCCCAAATACCTCTAGAGGCCTGCAAAAAAATGTTTTTTTTTTTTAATGACATAATGATTAAAAGTGCTTAAGACTGCCAGCTCAGCAACACTATTTTTCCTCCTCACTGCTCCTACATAGAGTTATATTGTTGACTGTGTGAGATCATTGTTTTGGGATGGAAATGCCAGAGGACTGGGTTCATGCTCAAATAATATTGCAGCTAGAGTCAGAATACAGGAAAAACATTTGTGTGTTTTTCTGGCTTTTAGGTGAAAGAAATTTAAAACTGTGAACCCTTCATTCTTTTTATTGTCAGAAAGTGTTGAACAGTGTGTCTCCACTGAATGCATGTGGCTACAAGAAGAGGAAGGTTTTTTTATTTTATTTCATTTTTTTTTTTTTTAAGTTTTTTCAGAGGAATCACACCAGAAATCACTGTAGTTTTTTTTTTTTTTTTTTTAGCTTATGTTGAGCAAAAATAGTCAAAAAAAAAAAATTTATAAATAATTTTAAATATATTTTTGCTTTTTTAACCACATGGTTATGACACATAAGTTTTTGACCATTATAACATTTACAAGTAACAAGAGGCAAAGAACAAATAAAATCTTGAATTGTTTCATTTGAATTATTTTCTTCCTATTATTACTTTTATCTTATAATTAAGGAACATTTGTCTTTATTCACTGTACACTATGTTCATGGGTGGGCTGTCCTTCAGATGTGAAGGATACTGGGTTCAAAAAAAGGTCTTAAATTCAAAATTTATACGGATTATATGTTAGATGACAAATGTTAAGAAGGTGAATAGGGGACAAATAATACCTGATTGTTAGAGCTGAGAAATGAAAAGGTTGGGAACTATAATACTCCAAGGTGCTAGCAGTTGTCAATGGGGGGTGGAGTTATGGGTGAAGGGTTCTGTTGACAAAGCGGTGCACCCTCCTTGGATCACAGTAGGGGAAACACTGCTGACATTATCCTGGAGAAAGCATCTTCAGTGTAGGGCTGGGCGATGTGGACCACAATTAATATCCCAATATTTTTAAGATAAATCACTTTATAAATATAAAAGAGGGCCGCGCTGGCAAAAACCAATGTAGACATTAGTATTTTGCATTGCTTTACAATTTAGCTGTTTTTTTAATGTAATTTTCTTCAATTTTATTTTTTTTCAATTTATATACTTTTATGATTGTCCACAGTTGTCACCATTCTTTGTTAAAATCAGGTCTCTCTTGTAAATGAGTCCTTGAGGCTTAATGAAATTAACCTGTATAAATAAAGGTTGAATGAATAAATAAGCTTTTAGGCTACTTTCAGTGAACATGGCATTGTAACAATTTCAAGTTTGTTCTATTTTTGTTCTTTTTTTCTAATAGTATATATTTCTAGTATCAGTTATCATTCAAACTTTTTTTTTAGACAGGTTAATCCCATTGATGCTCGGGGTCTCATTTACAAGAGAGACTTGAATTTTAACAGAGTGATGACAACAGTGGACAACAACAACAACAATAAACAATCATAAAGAATGTGTACAATTTTTTTTTTACAAGTGAAAATAAAATGGTAGGATAATTAAAAGGAAAAGTAGTGAAAAAGCAGACAGAAAATAAGGCGGTGTAGAAAAGTAAAAACAGGAACATGTCTGCATTGGTTCTTGCCAGGAACTTAACAGATGTTTGAAGCCACTTAGAAAGGTCAAGGTCAAGAGCTTCAGGTCTTTTTGTAAGATATTCCAGGAAACAGGAGCGGAGTAGTAGAAGTCCCTTTTGCCTAGTTCAGTCCTCACTGAGGGGACACTGCATGTAACAATGTCCTGAGAGTGCACGCTGTAGCTGCACTCACACAGTAAAATGTAGGAGATGTATGAAGGCAGCAGACTGAACAACCAACGGGCAGTACAGTAGTGCAATGGTTAGCATTGTCACCTCACAAGAAGGATGCAGCTTCTAACCCTGGTTGTAATGTTTGTGTGTGGAGTTTACATGTTCTCCCCATGCATGTATGGGTGTACTGTAGTTTCTCCAATTTTCTCCTACACACCAAAAATATGCATGACAGATTAGTTGGTGACTCTTGAGTTGTCACTGAGTGTGAGCTGAGATTGTGAATGGTTATTTGTCTTGTTTGTCTCAGAGGCCCTGTGTTCAGCAGTTTGGATAAGTAATTTGTCCAGGGTGTACCCTCTGGAGATAGGAGCCCAGCTCCCTGCATGGAAAAGAAAGTAAAGAATATGGATAGAAAAATAATCAACTCATTTCAGCCAGCAAAAATAACTGTCGTGATAATTGTCTCTAAAGTCCCAGATTTTGTCTGATTCGTGTTTATGTAACAGATTTCAGGAAACAAAAAGGAAAAGAGTCAGCAAAGGTGGTCAAATGTTGACAGCATGCTGTACGAGCTAAATGTTTGTGTCCATCTCCAGCGATTATTGTGCGAGAGGCAAATACAGGGCATCATGGGCTCACAGAATCAAATAAAAAACAGACACAAATCACAATCACACTTGTACTGTACATGTGCTCTTAATTATTAGTTATTCCACACATATTTTTGACTACAACTGGTAACAAAGATGTTCAGAAATCCTCAGAGCACAGCTTCATGGTGGTAAATGCTGTTTCTTTTATTTATTTATTTATTTATTTATTTTTATTGTCCTCCAGTGTTTTCTCCAAAATTGTGGTGAGTCAAAGTTGAACTGGGTTGTTCAATGGGAAGTATTTAGGTGGCAAACTAAAAGGTCTTTTGTACAAATTGTCTGGGTTCATAGACATTTTGTTTCAAATTTTACAAATGTTTTGCTGTTGAACTGATATGTTTGTCAAATCTGTACACGTCTGCATCACACACACAAATTAAAAACCACCAGAATGTTCAAACATGAATTCAGAGACTCAAGGAAATCTATGGAAAAATTATGCAAGAAAATTCTCCAACCATCCAAATCCTCTCTTCTCTTCTTCTCTGGGGTGCCAGCATCAGAGTTCACAACACTGTCAACATATTCTGAGGAATTCAATTCAATTCAAATAAAATTTTATTAAAAAAGTTATTAATCCCAAAGGGAAATTAAGTGTTGTTGTAGCACATCATCCTGGTTTCATTCAAAAGTTGTTATAGATGCTGATAGCTGTGGACAGGAAGGATCTCCTGCAGTGAATCTGAAGAATCTGGCCACAGATACCAATCCGTCCACCCAGATCCAGTTTGCGGTCAGACCCGGCAGGCCTCTCGGTCCTCCTGGGCAGCAGGACTGCCCGAAAGCTCCTCGTCACCACAGACAGACAGCTGAAGGTGCCGGGGTGTGATCCTGGTCCTCCCGTCATCACAAGCTTCCCACCAGTTCCAGGATCTTGGCGGTCAGGTACTCGAGCATCGTCACCAAGTTGACGGGAATTCATCCACGGCGCCTCTTTTTCAACTCATTTGGGATTTGGGGCTGTAGCTGAGGTATTTGAGCTTTTGGGGTGTTAATCAGCTGCTCCTGGTTGTTAATAAACACCTTGTTGCCATGGTTACACATCATGACAAAAGCCCAAACGTAAACAGGTTTCAGTAAAAATTCTTCCAGCTGCATAGCATCCAATATCAGAGGATATAATCACCCAAATAAGTGATTTACATTCAGAAAAAGATACATTAAAAAGCAATAACAGAATAAATGTGAAAGCTGCTCCAAAATGCAACCACCCCGAGCGGCACAATTCTAGAACATGGAAAATGGTCCTTATCGCCATATTGACTCCTGATATAGTTTGTTGCCAGTTGCCAGAGCTCTGATTTTCACTTCTTTTCTCTATGTCTTCATTAACAAAGAGCCAAGCTGAACATGTCTCCAACTCACCTATGATGTTTCTACTTCCCGTCCTGGAGACAGAGCAGGTCAAATAATCTCCGAACTTAAAACTTTTATGTGTTTGTACTTCCTGTCTTACAAATTAAGCATTAAGAGTTTTTTTTTCTCTACTGTAGACAAAAAACGGACACCTCTGCTGATGATTGTTATGGTCGGTGGATCAGGAGACCAGGTTTCCTCCTTCATGAGAGGAAAAGCAGTGAGGCCTGCAGATGATGCACAGAAAGGGAGGCAGAGCTAATTTGCTTAAGTGGATTCATAAGTACAAGTTTTGTTTCTCCAAGTTGTCAGCATTCATTTCACTATTATCCAAAATTGATTCTTGAACTTAAAAATTTGCAACTTTTAGAGGAAACCATCTTTTATTATTATTATTATTTATTATTATTTTTTTTTTTGTAATTTACCTGTAAGCAGTGTGGTGCTGGTACCATTGGAGGAGGCTCTCCATATGTTTTTGTGCTTTCGGATCTCCTGAACTTTACAGCTGTAGAAGCCCTGATCCATCCCCGTCACACTGAGGATGAGCAGCTGGTACGCCTCGCCCCCCGCCTCATCGTACAGAAAGAACTTCGTCTGGGGGAAACCGCGGGTGTAGTTCCCATACAGCTTCATCTTCTTTACCCCCATCCTCACAATCAGAAACTGACCGGGTGCAGTGGCGGGGGAGGTGGGTGGAACAGAAGATGGAGGCACGAGAGTTGGAGATGCGAGAGGGGTGAAGAACCAGCGAAGAATGAGGACGCTGCTGCTCCTCTTCCTCTGAGACACCAGACAGGACAAGGTCAGGTTGTCGCTCTCTGTTACTATGGCAACGGGCCCAGGTGTGACTGTCACGTTCAGGGTGTGGCATACTTCTGTTGGCGCACAACACAAGTAACATTTAACTTTTTAAATTAAAATAAATCTTCATTTGGTTCATTTCTATATAAATCCATTCAATATGTGCATCTTAATTTAACATGCGTGAGACATGCTGCGTTTGATATTTAGTTTCAGATGTTTTGGTCTACTGATTTACGACAACATATTAAAGACGAACCACAAAGCACATTCTTCTGCAGAAACATAAGTCACACAGTCCCAGCGTGCGTGACTCCTCTCAGCTTTGTTGAATTTGTAAACCATAGCTGAGCCTCTCAAGAGTTCATTTTAACAAGTTTAATTCCCAACAACTGCAGCTAAGTTTACACGCGATGTGTTAAGGCTTTGGAGTTCAAACTATCATTGATAAAATATGCCTCTATGTTACAAAATGAGGGGTCTCAGAGAAACAAATCCACTAAATTATAAAAAGAGTTCCCTTAAAGTGCTTTGTTTAACATGCCAGAGTTTTATTCTGATTTAATTAGGGGCATATCTGTTGAAAAGACAAAAAGGAGCCAGTATGTGCAAGAAGACATGCAAAGAGAAGCTACAGGTGGGAAACATTCATCCTCTGTGCTGTACAACCCAATACATGCAAGATAACTGGGACCATCTGGTGCATTTCACACACACACACACACACACACCCGTTATGTGTGTGTCACTTAATAATCTCCCTCTGGGTCCTCAGTTTCTGTCCTACGTAATTTAATGCAACAACAAAAGCAGAAAAAGTAGCTAAAAAGTAACAATGCGCAATGAAGCATATGGGAAAAAAAACATCAAAATCATTTTATTTTGTCAGTTTTTTACAGAATATATGAAAAAAAGCACTTGTACAAACTTTAACTCTTAAATTCTTAACAAAACATGAGTTATTTCGCTAAAACAGAACAAAAGTTAATAGTTAAATCACATCTTGCAGAGACCAGAAAAAGCTCTAATAAAACTTAAATCCTTTATTTCTCAGTGGTGTGCAACAATCTTTACTATTATATTTTATTTTCCCCCCATCAACCTGTTTATTTGCTTCCTTAGTGTGTAGGTTGCTGTAAACAAAGGCAAACTTACCTGTGACCAGAGCCTCAGTCAGGACAAGGACCACTATAGAAAAGTACATTTTCCACAGTCAGCGAATCCATAAACCCAGACAACAACTGCACAGCACTTATTCAAGCAGCTACAGTCAAAACAGACTGCACAACCCACCAGAGCCCTTACCCACCATTAACTCTTCTCCTCTTTCTCCTCTTTTCTCTGTAATATGAAACAGTGAAGGCTCTGTTCCCATTTAGAAACTCCCACTCTCTCCCTCACTCTGCCCTCCGACTGTCTCTGTCAGCCTCTCTCTGTTTTTCCCTGTGTCCTGCAAAACGTAGGAAATGTCATTTCCTGTGTTCCTGAGAGTGGGTGTTGGGTCAGGGCCCAGCACCCCAGAACTCTGAGGTGATGGTCACATCCCATGGTCTGCTCATCTTGTGTGTCACAGCAAAACTAAAGCACGGTTTTGTGTTTACGGCAGCGTTCGCTTCTGTTCGGGCATATACAGATGTGTTTGTGGTGGGATGTCTCCCTGTCGAGCTGCTGGACAGACTGGCATGGGCTTGTCTCTGGCTGTGGTTGTCGGACGGCCCCAGCGGTATGAAGCCTGCTGCTTTATTGGGCAGGCTAAACTGCTGAGGCAGGGCTTCTGCTGGTGCTCAGCCAAAGCCAAATGGAATTACGCAACACATTTAACCCTTTAAATAGCATGTAAATTCTCCTGAAAAGTGTGGAATCAGTGGAAAATGAACAGGCTGGATTCCCTGGAAGGTTTAATTTTTTTTTCTTACGTTGGAAAATAAAACATGTCTTGAAAATGCATCACACTGTATATGGTTTAACCAAGTAAAAGTTTATAAGTTGAGGGTCATATTTAAATATCTAAAATTAATGTTCATTTTGGGGTTCCTTTCATGTTGTTCTCCTTAAGTTCAAGACTTTGCTTCAGAGGAGGAACTCTCCTCTGCCCTGCAGTGGTCAAAGCAGGTTACTGCTGCAGGGATCAACAACACACTGAACTGAGGAGGTACAGTACTACCGTTCACAATTCATTTATATATTGAGCATAAAAATAAATAAAATAAAACAGCATTCAAATAGGTTTAATGCAACAGAAGTGGATGCAAACACAAAAGTCTTGAACAAAATGTATTTTTCTTTTTATAGCAACTTTAGATTATCTTATGTAGGTTCATCGGTTTTGTTGAGATATTTGTGTTAGGATTAAATTCCACAAGTCAAAAAAGTACATAATTATTTATATAACATTATTCCCAAAACTTTGGCACTCTGTGTAAATGTTTAAAAGAATAAGTGTGTGGAAACCTGTCCAGAGTGCGCTCCAGCTTATGCATGTCAACCAGTTTCCAGTCCTGACCCAGAGCTTCTTGCCGCATGAATGTGCACGCTGTAATAAACCAAACTGGAATCAGAAAGTCATCACATTTCTTCAGAGCCCAGTGCCAAACTGATGAGCTGACCCATTTATTGAATTTGTTGTGTGTGCAAGTGCAAGGCAGAGGGTCGTCAAACGCTGCAATATTGGTTTCCGCCTTTCCTTTGTGCACTAAGAATTCCCTTAAATTATTTTATTGATGTTACTCCACTGTAAATTATGAATTCCCCATATTCCATGAAATATTACCTCGAGGAACATGTTTTAAAATAATAAAAAATAAAAACTGACGTGCATTTATTCCACAGAGTGGTAAAACCTTCCCCAAGACTCAGGCAGGGCAAGATGTTTTTACATCCCATTAAGATAATGAGCAGATGAAAATGACCTGACATTAACTTAACCAGTGCTTTTAAATTACATTATTCATAACACATAGGGTCAACACAAGCATGTATATTTAAAAGTAATTACTACTCCTCAAATCAAACATTTTGTCTTTAAAATTGTAGTTTATTTAATGCTCAGATTTTGATATTCACATTTTGCAAAGCATCCTTACACTTTCAGTGGTTGGGTTGACATAATCATTGCTTTTAATGCTTAAAGTAAAATCAAAGATTTGCAGTTATTTTTTTATTTTTATTTACAACCTTAAATATTGGAGACATTCAAACAAAAAGAGACGGATGCAGTGTGGTTTGTATTGTGTGAATAAGTTAGTTATGCTACTTTCACAGCGTTGCACAGTGTCAGAAGTGTCCAATTAAAAAAATGGACTGTTGCATGAAACTAAACCATAAAAACTACAACAATTACCCCACCATGTGCTCATTTTTACATTGTTGCTGAACTT
>JARVGS010000001.1:42803584-42824261 GCA_031762315.1 Hypsolebias antenori | reverse complement strand
GTACTGTGTTAGCTAACTGCTTGGAAATACAGTACTGTACATGTTTAAGGTACAGAATGTACGCTGGTGTTGTGTTAAGTTGAAAAAAAAAACGTGTTTAAAACGCCGTATACCGTTCTTTTTTCGACTTATGGCAAAAATCCAGACTTACGACCACCACATGCGCTCAATTCCGACTTACGTTAAATTTGGGTTTCGATCGGTGCGTAGGAACGGAACTCGAACGTAAGTCGAGGACTACCTGTATTTATTTTAGTTTTTGTTCTCACCAGTCTGATGTCTCCATGAAATCCTCCAGTTCACTCATGGTTATAATGTCTCGGGGTCGATACAGAGAATTAGTGGCGTTATCTTTTTCACGAACTGAACTTCCCGTGAGCTGGTTGTTGGAGTTACGCTCTGAGAGTGAGTCATTCGACTCCTGTGTCCTTTTAATATCATTAACCGTGTCCATGTAGTTTGTCTTCTCTGGGCTGTACCGATGCCCCTCGGAGCTCTGCTGTCCTTCAGTCAAAGTGCTGCTCTCCCCCGGATGATGTTGGAGATGACCATCCGACCTGTTGGGGTGCACAGAGTTGATAACAGCTGGCTGGTAGCTTTGGGGACAACTGTGGTAGCCTTGGTAAAGCACAAAAGGCTTGGCAGCGAAAGATGCCTGCGAGAGGGGCTGCTGTTGAGACTTGATCTGCATCTGGGGCTGGAGCTGAGCCTGAGGGAAGGTCTGCTGGGGCTGAGTGCGTGAAATGCTCTGACCTGACTGTCGCACATTCAGCTGGACATACTTTCCTGTTTCGGGGTCGAAGAAAGTTTTTGTCTTCACTTGAACAGGCACGTCTACAAGAAAGTACTGACCAGAGCCCAAGTCCTGCAGGACCTTGCGCTGGGTCAGTGGGTAGGACTGATGATAGGGGCTTGACTCCACATGGTACTGTGTCATTGGAGCAGAGTGGGGGTTGGCGAGATGGGGAGTGGACGATGTAGAATGAGCAATTGTCTTAGGAGCAGCAGGTTTGGAAGCCTTGTTAGAAGCGTGAAGAGACGCAGAAGGTGGGGAAGGTGAGGAAATGGGAAGGGAAATTGGACCAGTGGCGTGAGGAGATGCATGGGAAGACTGATGAGAAGACGGATGCTCTGTATGAGAAGAGGGCACGCTAGATCCCTGAGCTGGAGCATGAGCAAAGGCGACAGGTGCAGAAAAATGAGGAGAAGCCACAGCGTAATGATTGGAGGAGCATACCTCAGTGGAGGAAGGACAACTGGAGACTTTGTTTTCAGCCCCTGCAAGACTTCCTGCTGCGGCTTTAGTGCGTTCTTTTTTCATCCTGTGTGACGTCAACCTTTGGGCCCTGCGCAAAGCCTTCTCACTTTTTGGTGGAACTGTTGGAGGTTTGCCCAGAGAACGAGACGCATCACTGCTGAAGCTACAGGCTGACTCGGGTCTGTCGCAGTCAAAGAGGCCTCGTACGTCGGCCACGTCCGCTGCACTGGTCGCAAAGCTCTCCACATCCTCTGACATGTTGCTGATGATAGAGCGCGACTCGTCGTCATCCACGGCCGTGCTTCTCCTGGAGAAAGGCCTTTGATGGGGGATGGAGGTTGAAAAGTCTGGTGATGATGCTGAGAGGACCTTTGTGGATTCACTGATGGGAGCGAACTGATTTAATCCCTTTTCAGGACTGACAGGAGTTCCAGCACTTCGCCTCGTGGTCTCCTGTTCATCCTCCGCTCTGTCTGAGGGTGACCCCATCCAGAAGTCCTCTCCAAAGTTCTTGTGGAATCGTGGTTTGACTGACTTGGTGAAAGTGGAACCTCTGAAGGTGTTGTCCTTTACTCTGAACATTAAAGGTTTGGCTCCCAGAGCAGGAGAGGAAGTGTTAGAACGGGGCAGAGGCGGAGCTGGAGATGCAGCAGCACTCGGTTTGTGAGGCCTCGTGTGGTACAAGAACTCATCAGCTGATTCAACCACTGACGGGTTGATTGTTTTACGTGAAGACAACGGGGAGGATAGACGTCTTTCGTTGAGCTTCTTCTCTGTGTCAGCTGAGCTTATAGCATAATACTGAAGAGCATCCATCTTCTGTGCTGCTCTTTTCTGCTTCTCCATGTGAACATTTCTTGCCGTATCCCTTTCATCTTCTTTCTTTTCAGCCTGTGCATCCTTTCCTCTGGTAAGAAGCATCAGTTCTTGTGCAGCCATGTTTTCCTCAAGGTGTACTGAGCTCTCCTGTTTGGATTGTTTTTCTTCTCTTTGTTTTAAAATGTTGTGTTCAGCAGCCCTTTTCTCATCACTTTTCATCCATCGTCCTTCTCGTTCTTCAATCAGCTGTTGCACTTTGCCCTGGTCATGGATCAGTTTGATCCTTTCCTCCTCTGAATAAGAATCAAGTCTCTCCTCCTCTCTTGGTTTTCTTTCTGTCTCCTCTTGAACATCAGCAACTATCTTCTCTTTGATCTGTTGAGCTTGTCTGTGCTCTTCAATCAGAGCTGATCTCCTTTGCTGCTCTTCTTCCACAGCATTCCTCTGATGTTCCTCTTCAGCTCTTCTCTGTTGTTCCACATGTTCAGCTCTTCTCTGTTGCTCCTCTTGATCAGCTCGTCTTTGTTGCTCCTCCAGCACATCTCTCTGCTGCTGTTCCTCTTGTGAACCTTTATTTTGCTGTTCTTTTTGTAATGCACTTATCTGCTCCTCTTGAGCAGCTCTTCTTTGTTGCTCCTCTTGAGCATCTCTCACCTGTTGCTCCTCTTGAGCAATTCTTCTTTGTTGCTCCTCTTGAGCAGCTCTTCTTTTTTGCTCTTCTTTTGCAGCTCTTCTTTGTTGCTCCACTTGAGCAGTCCTCTCCAGTTGCTCCACTTGAACAATTCTTCTTAGTTGCTCCACTTGAGCGGCTCTACTTTGTTGCTCCTCTTGAGCAGCTCTCCTTTGTTTCTCTTCTTGAGCAGCTCTCAATTGTTGCTCCACTTGAGCTGTTCTTCTTTGTTGCTCCTCTTTTGCAGATCTTCTTTGTTTCTCTTCTTGAGCAGCTCTCACTTGTTGCTCCACTTGAGCAGCTCTTCTTTGTTGCTCCTCTTTTGCAGCCCTTTTTTGTTTCTCTTCTTGAGCAGCTCTTGCCTGTTGCTCCTCTTGAGCAGTTCTTCTTTGTTGCTCCTCTTGAGCAGTTCTTCTATGTTGCTCCTCTTGAGCAGTTCTTCTTTGTTGCTCCTCTTGAGCAGCTCTTCTTTGTTGCTCCTCTTTTGCAGCTCTTCTTTGTTTCTCTTCTTGAGCAACTCTCACTTGTTGCTCCTCTTGAGCAGTTCTTCTCTGTTGCTCCACTTGAGCAGTTCTTCTTTGTTGCTCCTCTCGGGCAGCTCTCATCTGTTGCTCAATTTGAGCAGTTCTTCTTTGTTGCTCCTCTCGGGCAGCTCTCATCTGTTGCTCAATTTGAGCAGTTTTTCTTAGTTGCTCCTCTTTTGCATCTCTTCGTTGTTGCTCCTCTTGAGCAGCTCTCCTCTGTTGCTCCACTTGAATAGATATTCTTTGGTTCTCCTCTTGTGCAGCCCTTCTTTGCTCTTCTTCCATTTTTTTCTGATGTTCTTCTTGTAAAGCTTTTCTTTGCCTCTCCTCTTGAGCTGCTCTCCTCTGTAGCTCCTCAAGTGCATGTTTCTTCTTATACTCTTCTTGTGCAGCTCTTCTTTGTTGCTCCTCAAGAGCTCTTTTCTGCTGTTCCTCTGCCAATTTTTGCTGTTCTTCTTGTAAAGATTTTCTCTGTTGCTCTTCAAGCAGTTTGTTCTCCTCTGCTTCTCCTTTCTGTCGCTCCTCCTGTGCATACTTTCTCCTGTGCTCCTCTTGAGCAAGCCTTCTTTGCTTCTCGACTTGAACCAATTTTCTTTGCTCGTCTTCCGCACCTCTTTTCTGCTGCTGCTCCTCCTGAACATTTCTCTCCTCTTTTTGTTGCTTTATCTTCTCGTTTTCATTTTCTCGTAGTTTGTCCGCTCTTTCGTCCTTCATCGTTCCTCTCCCATCAGTTTCTGTCATTACGGGTTCTATTTGTTGTTTTGTTTGTGCCTCTTGTTTCTTCAAGACGTTCTCCTCTTCTCTCTTTTGTGTTGTTCTTTCTTCCTCTGCTTTTATCTCTGCTCGTCTTTGTTTTTCTCGCCTCTCCTTGATCATGATAGCTACGGCCTCACGCTCCCTTGCTCTCCTGTCCTCCTCTCTCCTAGTGGCTCTCCTCTCCTCTTCAGCCAGAGAAGCCCTTCTCTCCTCTATCATATTTTTTATTTTTATGTCCTCTTTATTTTTCTCCTTTTCATGCATGGACACCCCTTCTTCCTCAGATTGTGGTTTTGGATCCTGCAGAGTCGTCTTAATTTCTCTGCACTGACTTGTGAGCTTTTCCTGTTCGAGTCCCCCTTTCCTCCCATCCTCAGCCTTAACTCTCGTTTCTTTCTCTCTTTGCATTTCAGGACTTTCATTTTTCACTGGACGAGTTGAGTTTTCCGTCCCCAAAGCTGGTTGTAGATAAGTCAGTACTTCAGATGAGTCGTCTGTCCTGCTGGCTGCAAAAGATGAAGCCGTAACTTGACGATTCTTTGACTGAACATTAACAAAATCATTGTTTTCTTGACCCAGTTCTGTCTGAGTTGATAACTTGTTTATTTCTTTCTGACTGGAATACTCATCTTTACTTTTGAATTGATCTAAATTCATTTTGCCGTCCAAAACCATTTCCTCTTGTTTATCTTTGTCTCCCAGTTTGAACATCCCTGTTCTTTGGTGCTCCTTTTCCACAATAGGAAACAGTATTGATTTGGGCTCTTTCTTCACTTTTGCGCTTCTCTCTGTCTTATTTGGCAACTTCTCTTTCGCAGAAAGCTCTTTCGGGCCCTCGGTGAACACAGGGGGTCTGCTGTGACGAGTGTGTATCAGTGGGAAGAATCCATCCTTTTTGTTGCGAGGAAATTCCTGAACCGGGGTCTCGTCTTTGTCCTCCGCAACAATAACCTTTAATCTGGCGTAGTCTGCGAGTGCTGATATCTCAGGGATTGTGGAGGTCCTTCCTTTTGGTTTTGGTTTAACGTCAGGCTTTTCTGGAACTGGATTTGTCTTTGTTGGCTGTGGCTCTCTTGAACTTTGTCTTCTCACCGTTGACGAATGACGCTGTTCCTCTTCGCGTTTGTAGTCGGGATCCGATTGGGCTAAACCCCTTTTTTCTGTTGTACTCCGTCTCTCCATGGGACCATCAGTCTGACTCTGAGCCAAAGTCGCTTCACTTTCCAGTTTTTCCTTTTTGATTTTCTCCTCTTGATTAATTTTTGAGCTTGCTGCTTTGTTGCTTTGATCCAGACTGAACACAAAAACGTCACTTTTCATTTCCTTGCGTGATTCGTTGCTGATAGCCGCTGCGTTTGGTAATAACCCTGGAAGTTCCCTTTCCTTTAATTCATCTTCAGTAGTCGTTTTATTGCCATGAGCCTCGCTGCTTGTTTCTGTTACTCCTTGTATTTGGAAGTAGTCTCCTTCCACTGAATGCATATTAGATTCAAGCTCATCGTTTTCAGCTTCGCATCCCTCGCTGCTTGTGTTGGCGCTGTTTGGTTTACTGCTTGCTTTCAGTGAGTTGGACAGTTTTCTCACACTGGACAACACATTTTGAACAGCTACTTCGTCTTCCAAACTTTCGTCCGTCCTCTCACTTCTTAGAGTGAAGCCTTTGGAACAATGTTCATTGCTTGATGCGTTTGCTTCTTCTCCACAACTTGACAGCACATTTTGTTGATGCTTCATATCAGAAGAGAATGATTTATCGTCGCTGTCTGCTTTAGTCACTGCTGGTACAACTCTGATTGCAATGCTTTCAATACACACGTCTTGAAAATCTTTGCTGTGCTTTTCATTAAGCTGCAGCGAGTCCATAGAAGGATTTTCATGAAGCGTTTTATTGTTCTCCCCTTGCAGTGGTGCACTTCGCCCATCTCCATTACTGCTTTGATGAATATTTGCAACAGTTGTGTATTCTTTCACAGACAGCTGTTCTGTTAAACTTTCAGCTTTGCCGTCTTTTGTTTTCGAGTCGACGGCACTTCTCGTAGAGTTTTCATTGATTTGTGCTGTGTGCGTTTGCTGCTGGTTACTTTCTTTGTCTGTCTCTGTTGAGCTTTTTGAAAAAATGTCTGTGGCCGTTCTTATCGTGACGTCCTTCGGTTTTTCTGCTGTTGCGATCTGTTTGTAAAGAGGCGTTTGAGTTTCAGACGTTTTGTCCTTAGCAGGAGCGGCGACTGAGACGGACGCGCCTTTTTCAGCAGCTGGTTCTGGCCGAGTTTCACTTTGGGGATCTGGGCTCACTTTACAACCGTCCTGCTGAAGAGTTGTTCTTTCTTCTGCGACGCTTCTTGTCTTGTGTTTCTTTTTTGTCTCCAGAGATGAAGTTTGTTGCACATTTTCTAGGTGACTGTTTTGATCAACTTCAGCAAGGTCTTGTTTCACCTCAAATAGAGGTTTCTTCTCCTCCTCCTTTAAAATGTTGCTTCTGTCTCGTCCTTGGCTTGGACTGTCTTTATTCAACTCTGATTCATTGCACTCGTTTTCTGTCCCAGCAGTTGTTTTTCCTGTGACATGAGTAACGTTTTCAGATGGCTTTCTTTCTCGTACCGTCACCACCACGCCCACGATTTGCAGGCTGTCCTCGGTTTCAGTCGTTTCCTTTGAACCGTTTACAACGTTCGTTGGGGTTGAGTTCATTTTTGCTGCTTCTTTAATTTCAACCTCTGCGGTCGCAGATTTGTCGTGTACAACTTCAACACGTGCACCTTGTTTTTGGTCTTCTTTCCTTCCGTTGAAATTTTCGCCTTTGGTTTTTTGTTGACGTTCATCGTTTTGTTTCTCTGGGACGTCTGTGCGATCGGCTTGTTCTTCGTCTTTCTGTTTTTTGCAAACGGCTCTATTTTCCGTCTGGTTTGCAGACTTTTCTAAATGCTCTAACTGGGCAGTGGCAGCTGCAAACTTCCCTGTTGTTGCTGCACAGCTCTGCGCTGGAACAAGCGTGGCCGGTCCTGTTCGTGTTCCCGAAGGCTCCGTCTGATGCTTTGGTAAAGCATCGTTTGACGCTGCGTTTTCATGGTTCTTGGGCACTTCCAGTGATGGTGGCCTCTGCCGAACATTGACACCCTGACCACTTGCTAAGTGCTTGGTAGAACTTTTACCTATGAATCCGTCTCGTAAAGCGAATCCCTTTTCTTTAATTGCTGAAATCTCTTTTTCGGCGTGAGCTTTTATCTTGGAAGTCAGAATCTCCTGCTTGGTCTGAGCCCTTTCCTTTAGCGACGAAGCCCTTGCAGGGGTGATGGTCACGTCTTTAGTCAGGTCTCTGTTCTCGTTTGACTCAGGTTTTCTGTGAAGGGGGAGCCATTTTTCCAAATGAGACTCTCTTTGCTGTGAGGTTGTGTTAATTGGTGAATCCAGTTTTCCCATAATTTGACCACTTGTCTTTAACTTGTCTGGAGAAGTGTCTCCATTTGGTTCATTGCATAAATTAGTAGGACAAGAATTGTTAGACAGTTTGAACTCTTTAGATGATTCATTGTGGACGGACTGAGTTTCTGTCACGTCTTTCTTATTTTCAGTGTTAGCTGCAATAAATGAGCATGCCAGACTGTGCCCGTCTTTTAACTTTGCACTATTTTCTGTCCCAGCTTCATTTATTTCATTGACATCATCTGAAGTAATGCTTCCTGTTGGCATGTTTGTTGCTGTTGCATTTGTAAAACCACGTATCTCCCCGAGTCGTTCGCCATCGTCATCCCCTTCACGAGTTTGATTTTCATCTAACTGATCCTGCTTTTCAACATCTTTGTTTTTATCCACATTTACACTTGAAGGAGTATTCACCTTTGAAGCACCGCCGTCCTTTATTACAGGATTGTTTTTGACCTTCTCTTTTTGTTCCCCTCTCATTTTCTCCTTTATTTTGGCCAACTCGGCTTTGGCTTTAGCTAACTCCGACTTAACTAGCTCAACTTTATCTGGTTCTCGCCTGACGTGCTGTGACGCTGTCAGTTTAGCCGTGAGGTGATCTGACCTCTCCAGCAGGTTTTCTGTCGTTGACAGCTCCGCTCTGCATCGGTCCAGTTTGGTTTCTTTCAGAGTTGACGGCTTCGTCTTGCTCTCTGCAGGTTTCGTGTCTTTGACCGTGCACGTTGGTCTTGTCATTTTTTCTGCAGTTTTTTGACCTGCTTGACTTAAATCTGTGTTTTTCTCAACTTCTCGGACACCGTCAACTTCCGTTTTGATCTCTGTCACGTCATCTTCAATTACCTTTACGTGCTTTGTTTTGGTTTGCAGCTCCTTTACTTGTTGTTCTTCTTTTCTGTATTCAACCTTTTCTGGTTTAAGATTTTCTGCTTGTTCTGCCGCCACCTGCTCTCCTTCAGTTGGTTCTGTACGCACCTGTTCCTCCTCTGGATTCATCTTTTTCCTTGTAGGCTCTTCAGCTTCAGCCTCCTCTGTCTTCGGCAGATCTGTTCTTACGTGTTCTCCTTTTAGCTTCTCTGTCGCAGCTTGCTCTACTTGGGCCTGCTCCTCTGTCATCTGCACGTTCTCGGCTTTCTCTGTAAAACATTTCGGCTCATCTGTCAACTGCTCGGCTCTGCTTTGTTGTGCATTTTTTGTCTCTTTGTCTGCATCCCGCTCCAGTTCTTTCTGCTCGTCCTCTTTAATCTCTTCCTGTTCAGCTTTTCGTGGCCTCTCCAGCTTCGTTGGGTCTAATTTGAGCTCGCCTCGTCTGATATTTTCCGAACCCGTCTTCTGAGACGAACTAAGCTCAGCGGCATCTGTTTTTAGTGGCCGTGCCTGAGATGTTGTCGGAGCTTTTGTCTCCTCTGCTTTGGCGTCTCGTGCGTTTGAGGACTGTTCACGCTTGCGTCCAGCGACCTGTCTGTCTTTTAATTGATGGGAAGGGAGACTTTCTGGGTTAGAGGACTTTTTATGAATTTCAAACTGCTTAACATCTATTTGCTGTTGACTTTGGTTTTCCTGCTTCTTTAGTTCTGGCATAAATTGATTAATCTGATCAGTATTTTGCGGGGTTTCTGTTGTAGAAGAAAGACTGTGTTGGGTTCTACCGTCTCGTTCACTGTATTTACTTATCGGTCCTAAAACGCCATCTTTGAGCTCGTTTGCCTTTTGTCCTCGTTCTAACTCCAGCTGGTTGGAAACGCTAGCACCGACTAAATCAAGAACGGATTCCCCCAAAAACAAACTTTCATTCAACTCTTTCTCGGCGCTTTTACGTCTTGACTGATTCTCTTGTCTTGGCTGTTCCAGTAAGCGTTCTCTTTCTTGTTTGGGTGGATAGATATCTGTTTTCAGACGGACATTTTCTGTGTTTTGGCTGTTTGTCCGCCTCCACTTTTCCAGCGAGGAAGCGTTTTTATAATTCTGTTTGCTTTCTATGAGCCGCTCGTATCTATTGACCTTTGAGGATACTCCTCCCACTGTTTCATTAAAAGCTTGCTCCGTATTGGTCCGGCCTATTAAATACTCTCTGCTTTGATTGCTGCCAGTGTTTAACCTTGCTGTGTCAACAGCTGAATAAGATTGTTGAAGTTGCTCCATGGATCCAAAATAATCCTGCTTATAGGGAGTAAATGATCCTATATATTCATAGGGATTTTGTCCATTAGCCAGCTGATAGTTTGTGTAATTTCCAGGTATGAAGCTGCTGAATCCAGCGTGAACTTGTGTCTGAGCCCACGTGTTTTCAGGATACTGGCCTGTAGTTGTTCTTTCAGGTTGACAAATCTGAGCATCAAGTTGTCCAGGATTATACTGGTTTGCAGCAGCGTTTGTTCTTATGGGTTCTTGTATGTCTGGATCTGAAAATGCAGGGAAATCTATCACAGTCTCACGTGGATCCTGTTTATTTCTCTCCGGAGCGTCCAAGCCTTTAAACTTTGTGGGACTGTAGGTGCTTTTCACTCTCTTCCTGTTGTCTTTCAGGTTAAAGAGCAGGCTTGTGGCCCGAGATTTGTAGCTGGACATCCTGACGTCAGGTGTGGCTCCTCTGCTTTCAGCTCGCACTGGAGGATGCTCCACGGGTTGAGGAGAAACGTCGCAGTGATGAGGATTTGATGCCTCTGCTTCCTGGTGTGCATAGACTGAAGGTGTGAGCAGCTGGCTGCTGCCAAAGGAACTTCTTGTGTTACTGCTAAAAACATTTGGCTCTACAGTTACTGCACTGTTGACAGTGTTATCTAGATGTGCCCTCCCATACAGCGCTCCTTGCTGATGTGCCGTCTCATCGGTTGCAATGTTCTGCACTGACATCATTTTGACTTTTTGCTGGAGAGCCTTGACGGAGCTGATGGTGTCTCTGACCCGTCGAGACATCTCAACGGTAGGCGATGCGGTGGACGGACGCTGGGCTGGAAGCTTGTTAGCTCCCAGCCGTTGCGTCCACCTCGTGTGAGGATAATGACCTGCCAGCTCTGACTCGCAGCGTTTCTCCACAGCTGAAGATTTTTGCGTGACGGTGGAAGACGAGATGGCGCGAGTCGAGTGAGAATCGGGCGCCTGAGCGTTCCTTTGGGGTCTGAGGTCCCTGTAAGGGTCTTGCGGTTGATTTGCAAATGAAAGCTCGTTACACACGGGCGTCTGATACCATTTAGGAAACTCTGAACGTTGCATAAAGCCTGAGAGTTCTCCTCGCTGAAAGGGAAACCTGTCGCGATCCCTCCATAACCTGAAGGGGCTGAACTCGCTGTGCATAAAGACGTTAGAGGTGACCTGTGCACGCTTGCTGTCTTTCATGTGCGAGGAGCTCAAGTACGCTGTTCCCGCTTGAGAGGAGTAGAAGTTTGTGTTTTGTGAAAACGAGTTTGCAGAGGGGAATTGGTGGCGATCAAGATTTTGCTGGTACGACGCTGAGAATTCAGAAAGTTCCCTCTGGATGCTCATGAGAGCTGATCTGTCCCAGCTTGTCCCATCACTCCACTCTCTGAGCCCATCATCCGTTCCTGCCTCGTCCCTGTGACCATCTGAATTGAAGGCCTTGACGAGAGAGGAGACTCTGGAGCGGCTCCTGCGTTGCTGTGAACTTAACTCTGAAGCTCCGTTGCTGAAGAGGGAAAGCTCCCCCTCCCTCAGAGGCTTTCCCTGTTGAGAGGTCCCCACAAAGGAGTGCTGGAATGTGGCAGAAACCATCCCCTGTGTCCTTCCCCCATAAACGTCCCACTGAGGATCTCTGTGGACGTCTGCTCCACTCGTTCCCCCAAATATCCATTCCTGCCCGTGCTGCTGCACTCCGAGGCTGAAGCTCTCCTGCTCTGCTCGGCTTTGTTCCTCTCTGGCTCTGTCCTGGCTAAAGGCCAGTTGTCTGTCTCTCTGAGCGCTTGGCGAAGACAAACTGAGATCGGAGTCGTTGTAAACCGCTTCGTCTCCAATGCAGAGGCTCCTGAACGCTCTGTCCGTCAGATTACTGACCTCGCGGTCCGTTTCATCCAGGAAGGACCCGCCGTTGGAGGAGCCGCTGAAGCCTCCATTGCTGTGCTTTCGATGCCCTCTGCTCCTCCGACTCGAGCGGCGCTTCTCGACTGAGGTCATGATGCAGACTCGCAGCTATCTTTAGCTGTTCAGTCATTCATGTAAATATAGACCTCAGAATCAGGCTGTGGAACTGCTGGTGGAGCTGCGGCAGTCGGAGTTTGTGGCCTCGGGAGTTGCTCCAAACGCATTGTGTGTTTTAGTTTGTCTTTGCACAGTTGTTCCCGCATGTGCTCGTCTCCCTAAAAGAAAAGGAGAACAAAATCAGACTGAACTTGGTAGTTGACATCGCTTTGTTCAGGAAACAGATAATCCAAACACAAAGTATTTCACAGTTAGTAGGAGATATTTTCAGTGCTCTTATTGCCATATTTGATTTATGATAATTAGTGTTTTCCCCTTTAGCTGTCAAACTGAGCTACTGTTGTACATTAGCAACTGGGTGCAAATCAGTCATGAGCAAGGTGTCTGCAACCTGCGGCTCTGGAGCCACATGCGGCTCTTTAGTCCCACGTCTGTGTCGCTTTGAAACTTTGACCAAATCGTACATGAAATTTAATTGTATTGTTTAAGTTTATGGCATTTTTAAGTTAATTTGTTTATTTTCTGCAACTATTTGAACAATACTACAATTTTTTTTGTTTTATTATTTCAAAGTAGGAAACAATTTATTTTTTCTGTACAGAAAAGGACTCACGCAGGCCTGCAGAGTTCAGTTTTTCTGTTTTTTTTTTTATCTTTTTGAATTTTTTTTTCTTATGATCCTGTTTGTCCTAAAATCTATAAATAGCATTAAGTTTTTCCAATTTATCACTCGTTTTTTTGTTTTATAGTGCTACTCCCACTGACCAGAAGTGCTTCCCTCTAACAAACTCAAAGTGGCCCATGGGCCATTGGTTGATCATCCCAGTCGTAGCAGGTTTTACACACATTTCATTGAGTGAACGAAATGAATCTTTTGATCAAAAAGGTTGCAGAACACCGCTCATGACAACGTGGCACCGAACAGCAATTTTCTGTACGCGGTTCTGAAACAGTTCTGTAAATCCTTTCACTCAGACACTGTGGCCTTCAAGGGCATGTTGTGGGTCAAACGCCACTGTTGCTAGCCTCAGTAAAGACACATTCACATGAGTTATTTTGGGTAATCAAGACCCATCAGAACAAATTAATCAGAGCTCATGTAGGTTGACTTTAAATTAAAGAGACATATTGATGTGATTTTAGTCAGAATGGTTTGATTTGGCCCTTCTGCACAGATCACCAACGCAAACAAACTCAATGAAAGAGTTGGAAGTAGTTTTACGCCAAGTGTTCTTCCTGATGCAACATGGGCTCAAAGTCTTCAGAAAGGAGGAAACTTGAATTAGACAGTCTCTCGTTGAGCCAAATACTATGGTCGGGATCAAAGTATTACTGAGAACTAATCTTTTAAAAGTGTTTTATTTTGTCTACATGGAGAGCAGGTGACTAAAATATATTTTACTAGAAGTGCTTCTACGTTTAGACTTTGGAGGTAAAATTAGGAAATAACCAACAGATCAACACGCAGAATGATTCCTTTAAAAAAATGTATTCAACTTCTTATTGACACCAATTAAAATATTTTATCAGATATGAAGCAAGTTCTAATAAATCAAATTATTTCTTGGTTTTAAAAAAACATAACATCTACATGTACATGATGATTTTGATCATGGCAGCACACTTTTTTTTTCTCATGCCATTTATCATCTTTAAGCCTGGACTAATATGGACTTTGATTATAATATTAATGTTCAATTATCTTTAAACCTAGCGTGCATCAGTACAGTTTTTGCTTTATTGCAAACAAAATGTTTATATATTTAGAATACTATGCATATTATGTACTTAAATTCTGCCGAGCAGTTTTCACGTTGCTCAGAATATCCTGCAGAATATTGTCTGACAGAATATTATATTTTACATGTCTGCATCCAAACATTGCATGCAGGCCAATGCATGTGTAAAAACATCTTAAAATGATGAGCGGTTGGAGGATATGTTCTCATCTGAGCCACTCTCTATGCAGCGGTAATGTCATGTCTAACTGTCAGGATGATTTCTTTTCATTCTTGCATGTGATGAGTTTATTTTTGTCCAGTGATGGGCGCTCCAGCTTAAAAACCTGACACCGAAAAGGAGTAAAATTCAACTCTAGTCCAGCAGCTGACTTAAAATCTGTGTCTGTTAAGTCAGTTTATAAAATCTGTCACTTCTGTGAACAGGAACTGTTTGGAAGAGTCAGGAGATCCGCAGACTTTTATAGTTTTGAGATATGTTATAATATCAAAACTTTCTGTGTGAACGGCTGATGCTATATGATGTTTCAACATTTCTTTTTGAATTTAATATTTCTTAGTGGATATTTAAAAAAAATGCACACCATGCTTAAACTCTTACCTTCCAGATTTATAATCCATCATTTGAGAGCTGTTCATTAAAATCCTTAAATGGCTCCTTGGCCCAACAATGGTTCTATCTGTCTGGTCCTGAACTGTCACCTTACACAACCGCTCCCTGGCAGCCCCAAGTCCTTTATGTCGACAGCCTTCCAAAGTACAATCCTCCACAGGGAGCTCTGTGAGCCTCTGACCAGACACGGGCAGCAGGATTTGGGACAGGAGACCAGACGGAAATAGAGGAGCTGTCCCAGAGAGAGTGTCCACCATTGGGGGGGATAGGATGAGGGCTTGAACTAGCATCTGCAAGTTCCCTTGGTGTCAAGTGTCAGAAGGATGAAACAAACAGCCACTCAACTATTTATAAATCTGGATAGCTGCTGTTGGTCATTAGAAGAGAGAGCTACGGGTGCAGTTCACTCGTGAGGTTGTGGTTTAAGATGAAAATAAAAACGGTGACCAAGTGTTTGGTTCTGGTGAGAAACGGTAAATTGGAAGACAAGTTGTCTCGCATCCGAGTCCAGTCCTCCACACTGAGCAGAACTGAGGGACACTACAGTGTAAACAAGTGGCTCTTCGTCACCACCCTCCACATCACATCAGACTTGCCTCGTGTTTCCCATCAGCTGTTTTGTAGAGAAACACGTCAGAGTTTTGTCTTAAGACAAATTCTCCGCTGGCTGTGCTGTACATTTCCATGCCTAAGCTCCCTGAATACAGCTTTGCTCACCCCAACAGAAAAGGCCGTGTGGCGGTGGAAGGGGAAGAACTGTACCTCCCCCTTTGACCCCTCTCGTTCCCCTCTTCCCTCCTACTGCTCAAAGCTATAATAGGAAATTGCTGTAGCGGATAGTTTCCAGGGACTGTTGGCGGCTGCAGCGCCGGCTTGGTGGGATGATGGACACACACACATGGGCCTTAATGGAGACACACTCTTTCACATATGCACACACACCTCATAGAAACAGAGGCTGAGGTAAATCCCTTTAAACTACTTCCTTTCCTTCTAAGAAAACAATTTTTTTCATCCACACACATTTTTCTTTAGATATATATTTTATGCTGAATGAAAAATCTGCTGCACAGATCTCAATTTAAAACCTAAATTTGCTGCTATATCATTTTTGTTTTCTTCAAATTTTCAGTGCATTGCACTTTTTTTAACAGTGTGTATTAATCACAAGTAAATATGCATGAAAACAAACAAACAAAAAAAAAAGATCAGAAAAAATTATTACATGTCCAAAACCTTTCTTGAAACTATACAAACAAAAAGTATGGACACATTTCTTGCTCACTACTTCCCTCTAGTGGCCAAAGTTGGACAAGACATCTGAGTTTTTAAATGCTTTGCAAAATCATGTAACTTTTTTTTTATTATTATTATTATTATTATCATCATTATTTGGACATTTTATCACAAATCAACTTTGCAACTTCAACATAGTTGCATTGCCGTGGAGGACTGTAAGCATTGATCACATGCACTGAGAATGCTCTTCCCTGTGCTGAGTAAGGAAAAGCAGAGCTGTGGTTATGTGGCAGACTGCAGACACATTACTTTCTGCATTAAGACATGCTTTGTTTGTATAATCTTCTTTCAGACATGAACTTAACTGATTCTAATTGATTGTGTTATTGATCAGCGCTGCAGCAGGAATCAAAAGCAGAAATGATACTTCAGTGTGTCGTTTTGGGCCTTCGCTTTTTGTCCAACTTTGAGTCCAAGTTAGTAGTTCAGTTTATGTGTTGCACCAGATCTGTGAGTCTTCTTTGGAGTGCGCAGGCTGTTTCTGTGTTTCTTACATTCTCTGTGTGAGTGTGCAGATGAGTGCATATATGTGCACAGGCCACATTTTCCCGCATCCTTGCAGAAAAATATTTCATTACCGCAACAAAAGAAGCCCATTAACTGCAATGTAAAAACAGAGTTCAACTACTGTCCCCCACATTCACCACGTTCATCTGCGTTTCTGGCCGCTCTCCAGCTAATTTGATGTGACAATGCTCGACAAAACCGTCGCAGGACTTTTTTTTTTTTCTTTAGGTGACTGAGAGATTATCAATGATGCCACATGCTCAGCTGAATGTCAACACCAACTTGACTTGTTTATAAAATATTAAAGCCGTGAATTATGGGCGCCATGCAGAACTTAATGATGATCGGAGTCATTACAACTTCAGCATCCTTTGTTTTGGGAAATGATTCAATTCCACTGTGACTGTAGTCAATTTTGGAGAGACTGAATGTGTTTTCCACATCTTTTGTTTGAGGTGACTAGATTCAGCTGTCCATTCTGCTGAGTTTTAGAAGAGGAGCTAATTTATATATGGATATTGTTTTATTGTTAGTTGCCATATCACCGTGATGCACAATATGTCTCTATAGAGAGATAAGGATCTTTTATTCTGTTAAACTGAGTGCTGAACTAATTATGATTTTTTTTCCCTGTGTAAAATGTACGCCAGTAAAATAAAATTAAACGAGTCTTGAGGTTTCAGCTTATGAAAGCATCACTTTATTGGTATAGCCTTGAGATATTTACAACATGCACACACATTGATGCAAAATATGAAAAAAAAAAATAGTGTTTTGTGTACAACCTGGCACGACTTCTGACATTATCTCCCTCTCCATGTCACCAGGGTGTTGCCTCATCAATTATTGAACCAGTACTTCATGGTAATACATAATTTCTCATCTATTATTCATGGTAATGTGTGTGTAGTTTACTTAATTGTGTTATTGACTATCAAAAGTAATTTCCTGTAAATCCTCAAGGACGCAAATTGAATCAGCCAAACTACTGGCCGCGTGCTCCGAGGTTAAGTATTATCAATCCGATCAGCTGATCCTCCAACTAGTGCAGAGACATATTCACTGTATAGGAATAATGAATCAACATTTATATGTTTTTTGTCACGATCAAACTTTTTGATCAGCCCTGAGGTGAAATTTCAATGTATAAATTTAAGCAGAAATAGCATATATATAGGCTTTAATTGGATTTAACAATAAAAATGTTCGGGGTGAGAGGAAGGGAGAGCGTTTCTAAAGGTAAATAAATAATAAGAGTAACAATGGCTCTCCACTCCTGGCTTTAAGAGGAGCTGATAAATAATGTATCAGAACAGATGGCGGCAGCGAGCGGCAACAGGAGAGGAACATGAGCGACTACATCTTTAATTGTTTTAAAGGACGTGTCACAACAGGACTGATGTGTTTGCTGTCTGCTGGCACCACAGATGTGCTAACAGTGAGGGGACTGACAGTTTCCACCTTCCGTTCGCGCATAAACAAACTGTACATTTTTCACAACAACAACAACAACAAAAAAAATGCTGATTAGTGTTAAAGTGCACATTCACTTTTAAATAAAATGAAAAAGAGGAGGCCATGTTTTGCCAAATTCTTGCAAAAGTCTTCAGCCCTGCCCCCAGTTCAACACCCACAGTCTTCATGCATCGACAGTCACGACGTAAAGAACAGCTTTCTTAATGAAAACAAGCGATTTGAGGATTAATTAAATTCACATTGTCAACAAGGGCCTTCACGGCGCGCGTCTAATGTCGTCCGAGAGTGCGTGGAGGCACGACCCCCCAGTTATTGAGTAATTCTGATCATCTAGTCTCATAAATATTTTATTGGTTGCATCCAGTGTCCCAGGATGCTTCTGGAGTCAGCCATGTTGTGCTTCGTTGCTCATCAGAGCCCAGCAGATTAGGAATAACACAGATTATCAGTACATCCACACGGGTGTCCGGCGCCTCACTTTTTCTCCAGCAGCTCCTTGGAGCAGTGAGCATGTTTGTCAGGACCGCCGCCCGGCACTGGGACTTTCGTGGCCGTGCTGGGACTGGAGCTGTCCCCCGTTCTCACGCCGGCGCCGGGCGCCTCGATCGGGGGGCCCACCGTGGGTCTGAGCACGCCGGCCGCGCTCACGCCGACCCCAGAGAGGACTCCCACGCCGGCGCCGGGTCCGGCTGCTGCGCTGAGGAGGTTGGCCGACTGCAGCACAGCCTCCGAATGCTCGCGGGCCTTCATGCGCAGGGCGGCCACGCTGGCGGTGCGGTTTCCCTGGCAACCGTAGGGTGGCAGGAAGGACAAGCCCATGGGGTCAGAAACACAGCAGGAGCACAGACCGTTTCCTAAAGGGACAACAAAACTTCAGCGTACTGTGATGTGAAAAGCAAACGGCAACGGTGATGAGGATCTTTTTTACCTTTCAGGGTGGCAACTTGTGAGAGGGCCTGGGCGTAGGTGGCAGAGTTGAGGAGTGTACCCGGAATACACGATGGGAAAAACGGACCACCTGGACCCACTGTCCTGTTGATGCTGAAACAAACAAACAAACAAAAAAAAAAAAACACATATAATGAACATTAATCATGTAGTTAAAAACCAAATATGTTCGTTCTCTATACACAGTTACATTTAACTATTTAAACAAATGAGAGGAAGCTGTTTTATTCCAATAAGGAAACATTATTTAACGCTGTCACAGTGACTACAAGACAGTTTATTTAAATCTAAATAATTTATTAAACTATCTTCAGGTCTGTCAGCACAAATCATTTAGGTTTCATTAGAATTTGTGGATCTAGTTCTTACCATTTTTATTTTAAAGATTACTCACATAAAACGGTGACATTTGTAGGAGTTAAATGTGTGAAATGAAGAAATGTGTTGGGCGAGGTTTAGTTGAGATAAATACTTTTAAGGTGGGAATCATTTTGTTCATTTTATTTGTAAAGTTGGCTGACTTGTAGCTCCTGCCTGAGGACAACGGGTTAAAAAAAATATGGTGCATTTATCTAATGTTCATTAATGTACACAGTCTTTCATAAATGAAATGAATAAATGTTAAAGTAACTGTCATGAATTTGCATTTGCAGTTTGACATTGTTTCGTGCGTCTTCTCTCACCTTTGCTGTATTTCCAGTGGTTCCTTCTGTTTTCTGTTGTGGTCCACGGGGGACTGGGAGTTGATGCTACGGGATGGAGGACTTCCGTCACTCATCTGCTCCTTCCCTCCTTCTGGGTCTGAACTCCCCCGCTCCGTCTTCCTCCACTTGGCTCTGCGGTTCTGGAACCAAACCTGCAAAAACAATCCCATTTCACTTCAACTGTGTCCATCATATGTTTTTTTTTTAACACAGACAAACAAACATTCAATCCCATTCATAAGAAAAAAAATGCTCAGTTTTGTAAAGAGGTGTCTGAATCCGTCCCACAATCCCTGACTTCTCCCCAAAAAAACTTCACGGTCCAGAACAAGTTCTTGTATCTTAATCGAATGAAGGTCACTGCCTATAACCACCTTTAATTGAGCAATTTTTCATTATCATATTTTAATGACTTCCCACTGACAGTTGTGCCGCCCGAGAGAGAGGCAGCTATGATGAAGTCGTTTATTTCCCTATTTAGTGATTGTTTGACAACATCAGATTCGATTAGGACTCGCTTCTAGCAGGCATTAATCATGATGTGTGAATGGAGGCGATGTGCGCATGCGCGCTGCATCCTTTTCCCTTCCATTGTGGCAGAGATGATGTCAACAGCCAAACAAAACGCGCGCATTCATTCAGCATAAAGAAAAAAGACAACATGTTCATGGCAGGACAACAATACAGCCAGTGGACTTATCTCACCCCTGCACCTTCCAGCTAGAAGTCGCGCGCCACCCCCCACACGCACCCATCTCTGAATGGGCTATAATTGCTCCATTAATCTCAATTTGCCGTGTGCTCTTAATGCGGGAGGGGGAGGCCCCATTGACACTTTACAAAAAAGAGGGGGCAACAACACTACAAGAGAAAGGAAATTTATTTTCTAATAATAATGTAAGTTTAATATCCCTGCATGCTGCGGTGGATTCATGTTCAGATTTAATAATAGGAATGCGGTAATCGGATTAGGAGGGGAATAATTTGTTTACAATCCCTAATTTACAGCGCTGGATTCCATTATCAACCCCGCCATTGGGTTTAAGCGATAGTAAGATGACCCTGGGGAACAAAAGGCAAACTATTATATTTCCTACAATTAGATCTGCGCGCGCAACAAAAACCCAAAAGCAAATCTGGAATGCAGGAAATTACATACAGGGACACATAACGTGATTACATCCGGCCACGTTTATGAGCGCGCACATGTGAATATAAATGGGACGAATTTCTGCGCGCAACCTGCACTTTTGACTGTTTGGAAGCTTCTAATATTAATAATGCTAAAAAAAAAAAAGTTTTCCTGTTTGGAAAAAAGAAGGAGAAGCTGCACGGATGATGGATTCATGCCTCTGAGAGGACAAATTAAAGAGCGTTAATTATAAATGATCGATTAATCACGTTAATCTAATATTCACCATTAGGTTCATGTTATTCAAGTGTGTTGGAGTGACGGAGTGGCTCCATTTACCCCCCACCCCTTCCATTTCCAGGACGCACGGCGCTGACGCACGGAGCCATACCTGCACCCTGGCCTCGGTCAGGTTGATTTTCATGGCCAGCTCCTCCCGGGTGAACACGTCCGGGTAGTGGGTCTGAGCAAACACCGCCTCCAGAGCCTCGAGCTGCAGGGACGCAAAACAAGCGCACACCAATTGGAGCGCAGTTCCAATTCAAAAATCTTTCTTTCTTTCTTTTTTTCTTTCTTTCTTTCTTTCTTTTTTCTTTCTTTCTTTCTTTCTTTCTTTCTTTCTTTCTTTCTTTCTTTCTTTCTTTCTTTCTTTCTTTCTTTCTT
>JARVGS010000001.1:42780084-42790784 GCA_031762315.1 Hypsolebias antenori | reverse complement strand
AAAAAACTAGTATTTTTTTTTGAATACCTATTCATTAATGCATGCTAAAGTTAAAAAAAAAAAAAAAAAAAAAAAAAACTTCTCACCTGATTCTGTTACCTCTTGAGAGAATGTGGTAAGGATAATTCTCAGCTACAACCATGCTAAATTTTAGCTCCATATTTGTATAGTTGACTTACAGCTAGGGATGCACGATATTATCAGAATGGTATCAGCATTGGCCAATATTAGAGATAAAGTTAAATATCGGACATCAGTCATTCCGTCAAAATAACTCACCGATATGAAAGGCACTTTTTTTTGTTGTTATTTTTATATATGTTATATATTTATATAGTGTTACATCATTTTCAGCCCCCTTTTTGGCATCTGTATTTGGCAGCAGATCAAATGGACAAATTTGAATGAAAATGAAATACATGATCACCCACCTTTCATAGCAGTGGGCGATTAGCTAAATAAAGAAATTAGAAATTATGTAAGATTTGCAAGTAAAATATTATTAATATTCCCTGAAGAGAATTTCTGAAAAAAAGAAAGAAAACTCTAAATAACCCCACCAAACACAAACACCTTACATGTATCAACTATCAGTTTATAATACTTGGTTAAACATTAAAACCTCAGGGCAAAAGTCTCTAAGATAAGTAAGAGCAGTCCAGGACAAAGGACATCAATCATCTTAGAAAGCAGACATTTTAAAGATGTTTAGGCTTTGCTGTCACTTTCTCATAAATATTTAAAGATAATTCTTAACCACTGGTATTGTTTCATGCTGAACCTACTTGTAAAGTTTTTTCCAGAGAAAACCAGGAACTTTGAAACCTTCGTCAAACTCAGCATCGCTGTCATCTGTGAGCTCCTCACCGTTTTCTCTCTTCTCCTCTCGTTCTCGAAGCCGCTGCCGCTTCCATCTCCTAGAAAGGCAGTGAAGAAATTATTACGGCATGCATGCAAACTTAACATAAGCATATTCTTCCTGTTATACATACAAAATATTAAGAACATTAAGATTAGCAAAAAACCCAAAATGTGCCTCTTAAAAAACTAATCAGAGCTATCAATTAAACAGGTGTAAGGACTGCACGTTTTCATGTTGTGACCATATCCCCTGAGCAGGGGAGCGTTTACAACATATACGGTAAATGTAAAGAGAATAGTTTTAATAGTGTAGCAGAGAGGCCAGTTAGAGGCACAGTCGTCATGCACCAAATGAAGATTGATACAGACAATTAGTAGCGCGAGTTCCCCAGAAAGGTGTGAGGTGCAAAAGATAAGAATCCATCTTCATTTGGGCCTGGTCCTGTCACCCTGCCACAAAACTGGTCCTTTAGCTGGGCCTGGGAGACCAGACTCTCTAATTAAGTCAAGACTAAGCATTGGTTCAGTTAATTACACTTTTCTGCCCCCACTCCACCCACCAACCCAACCAGAAAAGCAGCCTGCTCTAATAATATCATTCTTCACACAAGCCAACCTCACCATTCACGCCATGTCTGTGCATTTGAATTGACATTCAGTCACTGTCGTGTAGAAAAGAAAAAAAAAAAAAAAGGACACATGCCAACACAATTTATTTGGCTGCTATAAATATTAAATCTCATTAGGGCTGCTCTTCCATTAATTTGAGCATTAGAGTGAATGAGCGTATAAAACCATGTGCAGGAGGATAATTAGGCCAGTGCGAGAGCAGAAAGAGAAGAAGAACAGGGAGTGAATTTGCTTAGTCAAGAAGCAGCTGCCAATCTCATCTGGGATTAACTCTCTTCCTGCACTATGGAGCCAGCAAAACTGCTTTTCACCTTAAGTAAAGCAAAGAACAATAGCCTATTTTCCATCGCTGCTATTACTAATGTGATGCAAAATAAGTTTCAGTCTGGTGTGAGTTAAATATTTATAGACGGTTTGTGCACAAGAGCTGCTGATGAAAACTTTTTGCACCTTTGCGCTCAAGTGTAATTTTGACTACCGGTAGTTTATGGCTCACACACCAACAATACACAACTTTACCTTATTCGCTGCCTGTAGTACTCCACATCTCCATCGTCTTTGTGTTTTTTGGCTTTTCTCCCCTCTTCCTCTTCATCTGAGCTACCAGGACAGTATTCGTCCTCGCTGTCTTTTCTCTTCACTTTCTTCCTCCCCTCGGTTTTTTTCTTGTATGGTTTTAGCTCATATTCTTCCTCATCGTCCTCTCCAAAACCTTCTTCCATGGCATCTCTCTCCTCCTGCTCAAAATCTAGACCTTCGTCACTGGGCAGGTACTCTGAGCCCTCGCTGTCAGTTTCCTCTCCCTCAATGTGTCGCCTCCTCCTTGGTTTATGGAACTGTGGCTCAGTCTTGGTTCGAGCCTTAGGATGGGCCTTCAGAGCAGTTATTTGCAGCTTTTTCATGCGCTTCTTTAGTTTTCTATCCTTGGATGAGGAAGGTTTCTTCTTTTTTCCCTTTGTTTTCTCACTGGGGCTCAGTGCAGAGCTTTTCTTCTTCTTTAGAAGAGGTAATTTCTTTCTTTCAGTGGCCAACTTGGCCTGGTCCGCCAAGTACTGATCAAAGGCGGAGTCCTCAGCCAGCATCAGTTTTCGAGGCTCCTTCTTTGTCTCTTTCTGTTGTACTCGAGTTCCAAAAGGAGTCATGTGGCCTTTCCGGATCAGCTCCTCCCATTCAGTCTCCTGGGCTGGCATGAGCATGCTGCCCAGTGTGGACGGTCCTGGTTCTGGGACAGCAAATACAAATGCAAAGTTAGAATATGCTTTTCAAGAATTTGTTTTCACCAATATGGAATGAGATGTCTTTGTCTACAGACAAAAGTTTACCAAGTATGCATAAGAAAGAAAAAAAAATCAAGACTCTGCCAGACACATGGCAAATTGATGGTTTTGTTTAGACAAAATGAATGACAGGTTAAAAAATAAAAACATATCACCTTCCTCTCCATCATCTTCAGCCAACAGATCAGCTTCCACTCTTTGAACATCCTCTCCTCCCAAAATGGCCTGCAATCGCTTCTGTTTCGCTTGGACTTTTTTTAGTTGTTTTTCCTGGATCAAACATTTCCCCCCACATCATTACATCAACTCTCTTTCTTGTGGTTTTGTCATTTTTATATAAACCAATATATAATATTTAATGTACACATTATTTTACCTTGTTTTCTTTTTGTCGTTTGACAGATTCAAGCTTTCTACTAATGTCCTTACTGGAGGCTGCATAGGGAGACAGCTGTTCAATAATCTTGTTGATTTGTTTTATAGAGGATGTTACAGACCTGAAACACAAGATGTGATTATCAGTAATATTCAGTACCTGACAAACACGGTGGCAAAGATAGGGGCATGATTTTCAGCTATTTATTTAGCCTCCTGAGACCCTGCATCCAAATATGGGGACAATATATTTTGGCTTTGCTGTACCTTATACTTCACTCTATTCAATAGTGTTTTATACTTTGTAAGCCATGTTAATATTGTTGTGTTAGGTTGTAAAATAAACCTATTGTCCCCATCTGAAGACTTTTTTTTTTTTTACAAAAGTATGTCATAATGAAACAAAACACAACTTCCTGCTCGAAAAGGAGGCTTTATTTATACACAAATCAGGTCCATCTAACCAAAATATCTTGGAGATATTAAAAAAATGCATCGCAAACCAGAGCTCGGGACTCGGGAGGTTAAAACCTTTCAAAATATACACATGTAAAGCATAAACTTATTGAACACAACTTTCTCTGGAACATTTCAACAAAAAACTCACCATGCTGTAAGGACTAATAAATAGGAAATTTGCTGATATTATTTTTTGTATTGTACATTACCTGACATCATCCAGCACTGACTGGTACTCCTTCTCAGCCTCTGCTTTAGCAGCAGCCTGAGAAGCCTCCTGGATGGCCTGGTCCACTTGTTGCAGAACGCCTTGCTCGAGGACATCCTGGTCGTACACAGCCACTCCAAGGCCTAGAAGTTCATCGGCTCCAGAACTTGCAGAGGCTAACTGGATGTGCTGCCGGTTGATTTGCACCAAGGCTCCTGACCTCTTGCCAGCTAAATGCATTGATGAGGTTATTACATTAATAGACAGTTTATAAAAAAAAAATCACATCTTATTTGAAATGTGTACCATTAATCTCAGTTATCTCTCTCTTGTGTTGCTCACCATTGTTGCACTCTCCAGGCCCGGTGTTAGTGGGATAGGCAGCAGCTGCCTCGCAGCCCTGACTGTTTTCAGGGAAAGTGCAGATTGCTAACCCCCTTGTAGCTCCATCCTCCTCCAACACTCCCGGTGTGAGGGCAGCACTAACCGTGCTGGAGATGGAGGAGGAGACCTGGGGCTCTGCACTTTCTACAGGCATAACGATGCAGCTGCCAAGAAAGAGACAAAAGAAATGTCAATCAAAAGTTCAGTCTGAACAGACCATTGTCTGGATACCAACAATGAAAAAATACCAATATTTCGATGCAAACAGTAACCTAACTGATGAGAAAACAAATTCCTAAACCAACCACGATTATCTGGGATTTACGTCAGGTTTATAAAAACAAATTACGACTATTTTTTAACAAATTCTAAGTTAATAATGTAAATGGTAAATTCGCGAGAATAAATTGTACTATACAGCGATTGTAACACCAAAAGGCAACAGTACAGAAGGTTAAAATACTGAGAGAAACACTGAATTATGACACACCGAGGTCTTTTGTTTACGTGGCTGGGCTAACGGGCTAAGCTAACACTACAGTGAGCCGAACACCATCACACCACCGCGCATCGGTTTCAATTAAAACACGGTCATACAGCTGGAAACAAACACATTTTCATTACTGTCAGGAAGAAAAAAAAAAGTCATTTAAATTGAGCATGGACACCACAATGACAGAAATTACCCACAAAGGTAGTTATACAACATCACCAACCTGATATCATTTTGACAGACTTCCTCTTGATTTCCGGTGCAACAACTTGCTGAACAGCGCCGCCCCCTGCTGGTCAGGACCGGTAAATACTTTGACCGCTAGATGGAGCCACAAACCCACTTATTTAAATTGAACAGTACTGTACTAGAAAATACTGTAAACAGAACAAAGAATCTGAACAACATTAATGTTGTATGGTGCACATGTTTTAAACATAATTAGTTTGGGAGTCTGCAAAACAGCACTGCTCTAGATAGCAAAAATGTCTGTTTCTCTCTGCAAAGCATTAGTTAAATTTGATATAATAAATCTTGCATTTCATGCACACCACAGATGTAAACAATGGCCAAGTATTAGCAGATACTCAGAGGAAGTTTATTTCCAATGCCTTGCAACAATAAATGGAAAACTTAATTAAAATATCATCTTCTACGTGCCTCAGCAAATAAAAGTAATCCTTCAAAATTGTTTTATCCGTGTAAACAAACACAGCTATATAGGGATATATAGTGCTGTCACCCTTGGCTTAAAATATTGAAATGTTGACGAAATATGGGTCGCCTCCAGAGGAGTATTTACAGCGATACTGAGAGGGATTTTAATTTAAGAAGTACTGAAATAAATTAAATAAATCATAGTGGCATAGTTTGATTAGTAGAAGACGTGGCATGTGCAGAACATTCTTTGTTGGTTTTTCCCTGAACAGAAGATATTAAGAGCAACAGAAAAATAAACTATCAAGCTGTGATAAATTACCTATGATAAGGATTAGTAAACATTTTCATTCACGCAATGTTGTCATTGTGAGGTTGAATTGCAGAGAGGAATGCATGTAAGCTGTGACCATAAACTTCCATAGCCAGTCCTTGACAAGTTTTACCTCTGATGAGAGTAAGATAATATTTATGTATAAGCTGTGTTCTCATCACATCATAATCCAAGGAAATTTCAGCAGGTTAAACTGAGCTGACAGAAACCACACTAAGCTTACAGGATTTACCAGGAGGCAAAGGCTGTTGGTTTGAACTTTGGGCTTTCTTTTTGTTAGTAACCCGCCAATCTGTATGCAAGGGAGTTTGTAGATTTATAGGGTGTAAAAGGGTAGGGTGCAAATCCCAGAGGGGTCCAGTGCTTTTCTGTTAACACCACTGCTCTGTGCTGCTTTGCATTGTGACAGTAGAATAACAAGCACAGCAAGATTTAAAGAGAAGGCTTTTGGTTTTTGTTGAGCAAAGCTTGGTGGGCTCATGTTTTAAAGATTTTCCTGTCAAACTGTGCTTCCAACATGTTTGGATGCTTTTGTACGTAGAGGGGCACTTTTAATGCAGCTGCACAGGTGATGCACACTGTTTCCGTTATTTGCATTCTGAGGTGGTGGAGTATAAAGAACTGCTTTTTCAGTTATCTCATGCACGCTGATTCTGCAAGGTATGATAACATTGTTTTAGACTGAATGGCCTTCATCAGCTATCTGGCACCAAATGACTGTACTGTGGGCGAGATCATTTTGCAAAAAAGAAACTGAGATGCAAGGACAAAAGTGATGAGAAAAGAAGTGTTGTAGTATTTTTCTTTGCTTCAGTTCTTTCAAGTTAAAACTTTACATCTCCCCATGATTATCTCTGATGACATCTCAAGAGAAGAGAAGCTTTGTTTAGTCTATAGACCTTTCTCCATGAGTCAAGTATATTTTTTGCCCAACAGAATTGCATATAAATTGAAGCTCCTTTTTTCACCTGAATAGTCACTTTCAAGCCTTTTCTGCTTTTAGTTGAGGACCAAAGTAAAATTTAAGCACTACATTTGGCTATTTCCTACCTCAAACTGCCAAAGGCAAGTTTCTACTTTTATTTTTACTTGAACAATTTCCTTTACATCAGTTTTTCAAACATTTATTCCTCAAATGAAGTTTAGAAATATTTAAAGAACGCTGTGAATGTACAGAAAGAAAGGGAAAAAAAAAAACCTGGAAAGCCATTAATTCAGCAGTTGCTAAAATAAACGCAAAACAAATGACTCTTTCACTCTCGTGCATCCAGAATAATTCTGTTAAACATCAAATTTTCAGGCCAAACACTTCTAAAATATGTGTTCACTGTAATTTCTTACATTTTTGTGTAATTTTAAAGGCATATTAACATTATATGTGTAGTCCACATTGTATAACATAAACATAAAACTACTTGTCCTAAAATGAATTAATTACTCTTGTTATTATTAATAGTAGTAGATGTAGTTCTATTGTATAATTTACTTGTCTTGGTTAAAAGTCTACATGACTCTGTGTACAAAACCATACAGAGAACAGACAATTGCAATAAAAAAGTAATACTTAAATGTGATAATGTACATAATAATATATTTACAATCAGAAAAACAGTTTTCCAGCACAATGTTGCCAAACATTTTATTTGTAAAATTGACTTATAACTTCTAGTTAGGAACCTTTAAAGAAAGACAAAAACAAAAAGCTACCACTCCACAGAAAGTTCCCCTCTATGATTATCCTCCTCCCCTCCACACACACACGTTTGTTTTGCTATCTTTATGGGGCCTTTGCATTGACTTCCATTCATTTTTTGGGGGGTGGGGAGTGGTGGTGCAGAGGTTAGAGATCGGAAGATCGCCGGTTCAAGCCCCAATACCGACAACATCAAAATGTGGGTGGAAAAGGTGAAACACCCATACCTGCCTCCACCCACACTCCCCCCACTCTGGGCCCCTGAGCAAGGCCCTTAACCCCCACCATCTGCTCCCTAAACTGGTCTCTCTCTCTCTCTCTCATGGCTCAGTGACACTACCTGTATAAATAAAGTGTAAATGAAAAAAAAAATCATTTCTATAGCCTAACCCTGACCTTTACCCTAAACCTAACACATCCTCAATTCACACCTTAGTTCTAAACCTAACCCCTAACCCATCAATGGGACTTCTTCTTATGGGGCCCAGGCTTTGGGCCACATAAGGAGCAGTTGGTCCTCACAATGCAGTATAAGTTGGAAAAATGGGCCTTACAAAGTAGCATAAACAAGGACACGCACACACAGCCTTTACTGTATGCTGGCAGACATGAGAGTCTCGTGCAAAAAGTGCAACACTTTGTCTTCAGTGGGTGTTTTAGGCCTTAAGTAGAAAAGACAGGATGTGATTTGAAGCTTTAAAACGGTTCATAAAAATCAGCGCAGGTGAAGAGTTGCCATGTCTTCCATAATGTACATTTAAGCCACATTGCACCTAACCCCTGTGTGGTCATGTTGTAAGGGCTAATGTCTCCCATGTGTTCTGTCCCAGTTAATCCTTGTCTGATTGCGCTCCTGACGGTAATTACGAGGTGGACTTAGTTCTCATCCGGGTGTGTCAGACCACTGCAGGGCTGCTGTGGATCCCCACTTCATCTGCTTGTGATTTTGTTTTACAGCAGGTGTGCGCAACAACCATTCGACAACTTTACACCACGGTGCTCCTCCTGTAAATATCTCAAATTGGTTTAGGGAGTGGGAACTATTGCCGCAGACTGTGCTCCTTGTGAAATATTTGGAAGAGGAAACTAGTCACTGACTCTCTGTATCAATGGATCACAAAAAGTTCACACAGGATTGTGATTTTTTTTTTTAGTAGCTTGAACAAACCGCACCAAGTATCAGAAAGAGGCCTGTGTGGTGCAGTGAGATGTTACACAAAACCACCAAAACCCTACAGTGACAGCTCACTCTGTGTGCTTACTCTGAGAAGATGCAGTCATCTGTTTCATGGGTTCTGAAGGGTTTTAACAAGCAACAATTGTGGACCACAACAATGTAGCCATGCTCTGTTTTGATGATGTACAGTGGCAGCTATGGTTTAAGTGGTTTACACAATCTTGACTCAACTCAAAACAAAAGTGCAACAGAGAACTTTCCAAGAACACCAGTGGGGACTAGATGAACCAGTCACTATCTAAGCAGCACCAGTTAGATCTCTGAAGGACCAGCTAGCACCAGTGATCCTCGTGACGTTCTACTGAATGCATGGGACCAAACAGCACCCTTCAATAATGCATTTAATAATTTAATTGTGTATTTAATGATTTAATGATGCATTTAATAATTCAATTGTGTATTTAATGATTTAATGATGCATTTAATTGTTATGTTTGTATTATGCATTAATTTATTTCATTTTTGTCACATTCCGTCCTCCAATGGATGGTGACAAAATTAATTAAATAAATAAATAAATAAATCATGAAATAAGTAATTTTATTGTGCATTTAATTATTTAATTTTGAATTCAATATTTAAATGATACATTTCATTATTATGTATTTATTTATTTCATTTTGTCACATTTTGTCCTCCAGTGGATGGTGACAAAATTAATTAAATAAATAAATAAATCATGAAATAAGTAATTTAATTGTGTATTTAATGATTTAATTATGCATTTAATATTTAAATGATACATTTCGTTATTATATATTTATTTATTTTATTTTTGTCACATTCTGTCCTCCATAGAGTTAGAGTTAAAGAGGCTTGGACAGTTTAATGGTCATTTTTGAAGATACGTCTGTTTCTAAGTTTTTTTTTTTTTTTTTGCGTTTTTAATCCCAAAATCACTCTGTAATCTCAGTTCAGAAACTTTGCATCACAGATTTACAGTTGAAAAGATGATGATGGATTTTCTGTCAGGCCCTGGAGCATGCACGGAGGTTGATGAATGGAAATTCAGTTAGCGTCATTCAGCAGAAAAACATCCAACTGATGAAGTTTTGGTTAATCTCCCAGTAGTTTAAACTGAGCTATGTCTGTTTTTAAAGCACCAATACCCCACGGGAGAGAAAAAAAAAAAATCAGGCTTTGTCAATGGTCTTACCTGACGAGTTACAGTAAATCCTGCGCTTAGTAATACAAATAGCTCTCCAATACCTCCCTGATCCTGTGAGTCAAAGAATATGAGTGTGTGTTTGTTCATCCCACTCATCTATTGAGCCTTCATCATAATAAACTGTCTGTTTTCACAACAAGCCTTATCTTCTTCTTCTTCTTTTGGCTTTGCCTTCTTCAGGGGTTGCAACAATGAGTCGTCCTCCTCCATCTCTCTGTCCTCTGCATCCCCCGTCCTCACTCCAATTACCTCCATGTCCATATAAAACACAAACCTTATACAAAGGCTATTCAGCCAAATACCTCAGGGGGTCACAGACACTGAAAGCTGAGACATCCAGCAGTTATTGTTATTAAGCAAGTTTGTTTTATGATTCAAAATCTAGTTTTATATTAAAATGAACCCATTGGTGGGCCGAAGTGAGCCCACCAGTGAGCATGATTTGGCCCCCGCGTCACCAGTTGAATGGCCCTGCCTTATATCACTGTTACTAATCACTGACAAACTCCCTCGGCCATGTTTAAATCTATAAAAACTTTATGTTTCATTGTACTAAAATGCTTGGAAAATTCCAATACTTTGTATAATGGTACTCTTTTTTTTTTATTTTTTTTTTAACTTATTTAGTTTTTCACTGGAATTTTCCAAACCTTTCAAGGCCAAATATCAGTGCATGATTCTCCACGTTTTTCTGTGCCATTACCCTGCAGCGCTGCATAGGTTTGATATTACTGTGACCACATGTGATACATCTGTAGAACTACAGTATGTGTGTCGTGGTTGGCCCGCTGGCCGGGGTGGCTGCCGGGGCCTGGGGGTGGTCGGCTGGGGGCGTGTGCTTGGTTGTTGGTGGTGTGTGGGGGCGGTCGGGGGTGTGGCCTCTTCGTGCCGGGGGGTGTCCTGTCGGCTGGGTATGGCCTGGGC
>JARVGS010000001.1:42658998-42671782 GCA_031762315.1 Hypsolebias antenori | reverse complement strand
AATAATGAAAATTTCTGCCGTTTCGGCCGATGATGTCACGGGCGGGGGGGGGCGGATACGTGAAACGCCGGTTACTGGGAACGCCGGAAACCGGGGGTCACCTGTATATATATATATATATACTGTATATATATATATATATATTTTTTTTTTTTTTAAACGTGTTGAATGCACCTCTTTTATCTCCTGTCATGATTCAGGATGCTATGGTGGATCAGATCCCAGATCTGCAGAGATCCTGGATAAAGAAGTTGTTTGGTTTCACCGTGCTCAAACCCACTGAAAGGTCAAATGTCGCAGTAATTAACCAGTCATAATTGTACCGTTTTAATGGTAAACGATAGTGAAGTTGTGTTTTGGTTTACATTTCAGGTATGGCCATGTTCTGTGTGGCTGGATAGCAGGACATGAGTCAGAATATATGGAAACACTGTCTGAACAAGAGGTCACACGTGAAATCACACAACTGATTTGCAGGTTTACAGGTGAGTCCTAATGATAAGGGGAGGGATGGGAAGTCTGAAATTGTCATCATCGTATGTTCCCATACTGTTCTAGAATTGCGCCTCTCAAGGTGGATGCATGTTGGAGTAGCTGCTACTTTCATTCTAGGATGTTGCTTTTGAAAACTTTATTTCCTCTTTTTTTCCAAGATGTAAATGGCTTTTTTTTTTTTTTTTTTGGATGATTACTTCCTCTGGTATCAGATGCTGTGCAGCTGGAAGGATTTTTAATGGAAACTTTTTTACTTTTGGACATTTGTTATGAAGCGTAACCATGACAACAAGGTGGTTTTTACAACCGGAAGTAGCTGATTAACTTCTCAAAGCTCTAATATTACCTCAAATACAGCCCCAAATCCCAAATGAGTTGTAAAGGAGGGGCCGTGGATGCATCTCTGTCTACCTGGCAGAGGTATTCGAGTGACTTCTGAGATCCTGGAGCTGGTAGGAAACGTGGCTCATGAAAACAAGAAGACCAGGATAATCTCCTGACACCTGCAGTTGGCTGTCTGCAATGATGAGGAGCTCAACAAGCTGCTGGGAGGAGTGGTCATCGCTCAGGGAGGAGTTCTGACCAACATTCAGGTGGTCCTTCTGCCGAGTAGGACCGAAAGGCCCGCTGGATCCAGGTGGACTGATTGGCATCTGCAGCCAGTTTCTTCAGATCCGCTGCGGGACGGACTGCTGCAGGAGATCCTTCCTGCCCACAGCCATCAGCATCAACAACAACTAAGCACCTTGATAACAGTTTATCTGTTTTAACTGTGCTCTAGAAATAAAGTTGACTTGACTTGACTTAATGAAACCAGGATGATGAGCTACAACAACGTTTAATTTCCCTTTGGGATTAATAAAGTATTTTGAATTGAACATTTATTTCACCAGGAAGATCCCATTGAGATCACAGATCTCTTTTGCAATGGAGGCCTGGGCCTGAAGGCAGCCTAACATGCATGTTTTTGGTCTGTGGGAGGAAACTGGAGTACCCAGAGAAAACCTACACTAGCACAAGAAGAACATCCAACCTCCACACAAAGACCCCATGCCCAACCCAGGACCTTGCAGCGAGGCAACGGTGCTAACCACTGAGCCATCGTGCAGCCTATTAAGATTATTTTACCCTTTTTTATATCTCTCTTTTTTTTTTTTTTAGCTGTTTAAAACTGTTGAAAGGTTTTGAAAGCATAGTATTCCTGTATATTTTTGACTGATCAAAATGTGACTGGCCTGCATATTATTGTATCACTGGGATCTCCAGTCACATCAAAACTGTTTCAGATCTGTTTGAATGACTTCTGTGAACTAACTTGTGCTCAGGGAACCCCACTGTCACCCCACGGAGAATCTTTCGCTCTCAGTGGTTTCATGACCCCTGGACATGTGGATCGTACAGCCACCTCGCGACAGACTGCTCAGAGCAGGACCTGGACAATATGATGGACCCCCTGCCCCCCAGGAGATCAAATGCACAAGTATGTACATGCTCGTACTCGGAATGTACACATGCTCTGACATACTGCCATCATAAAACCTGAACACTTTTTGAAATCTATAGTTTTGTAATTCAGGACATACTGTAAATAAAAAGCTTCTGATTGTAAATACGCATTAAGGTTGTGTAAAGAGAAAAACAAAAGAATTGCGGTGTGGCAGTGATCCTGATGTTTTTATTTTTTTCCAATACAGTTTCTTCATTGTGGGTTTGAAAATACAGTAGTTATTTTTCATCTGAAGTTGTATTTATCTAATTTTAGGACCTTCTAAAGATCAAAGGATGTTTTATTATGTCCTAATATGAGACTGTGGGAAAAAAAAAAAAAAAAACAGTTTGTACTTAACATTTTACTGTGATGAGATTATTAAATCTTTAAAATCTCTGGCCTTTCTCAGCCTCTGCAGGTGTTGTTTGCTGGGGAGGCGACTCACTCCTGCTACTTCTCGACCGTCCACGGAGCTCTGCTCACGGGCTGGAGGGAAGCAGACAGACTCATTTCTCACTACTCCTCAGTTAATTCATCCAAGATGTCCAAGTCAAAGCTTTAAAAGAAACAACATCACTGTAGCAATAAAAACATTTAAAACATGTGATAGGAATTTTAGTTTTATAATTTATAATTGACTGGTAATTGATGGACAATTTACACAGTTGATTTAATAGTTTTGTATAAAACTGATTTTGATTCAAAGTCATTTTCAAAGTCGTGTGAAACTTTTGCATTTTGTTGCAATAAAATACAAATACAGCTTTAAAAACAATCTTAGACATAAATTTATCAGTTGTACAAGCCATTTTGAAAGCTTTTTTAAGAAGTGCAATTTTTATTTTTAAATGGACAGTACTTATATGCTTTTTAATTTAATCAAAATACTCAAAGTGCTTTACCATACAATCTGTGTCGTCCACATATTCATACAGCACTCTACTACATCTCTACAGAGCTAATCTGAATAAAACCATTTTATAGAGTGCTTTATGTCACATTTCATACACCAGTGGGACACACGTCAGAGGTGACTTGCTGAGGGACATTTAAGCTTGTGACTGCATAGTGGTGGAATCGAACCCCCAGCTCTCCCACTGGAGAAGTACTGCTCTCGTCACTCAGCCACAACTCCCCCCAGTTATTACACAGCTTGTCTGAAAAAATGTGTTGTGTGAATTCTAACAATATTTTGAACAGTTAAGTTTTCCTCTTTACGATTATCATATTATTTCTGAACTGTATGAAATTACCTGAATAAATTTTATACATTCTGTCTTTTGAATAATATTGTGTCAGTTAAATAAAACAACCACCTGAAGCATCTGTCTTGTTTCAACGCTTGTAAGAATTTTTATGGGGTATTCAGTAAGTGAAATGTTAACTCATTGAGCAAAAGTTTATATTAAATATGTTTTCAATGTGCTTTTTTTTCTTATTGTAAAAGACACTAGGAAAGATTATTTGAAGACATTTTTCTGTTATATATACTGTATATATTTTTTTTAATTAGTTACTATTAAAAAAAAACTCATAAAAGTCCCCTTCTTTAAAACCTTTGACCCTTTTTTTTTTTTTTTTTTTGCAGCCAGTAAAATTATTCAGAGCACAAGTCAATGGCGCTTTTAATTCGTGTAATGAATCGTTTAGCCAGCAGGGGCGCTATTGTGTCAGCTAAGCTCCAGTTAAACGAACGAAGAAGTCAACTGATCTGTAGGGCGGAACGTTTTATCAACAGATTCAAGTCGGTATGTAAACCGTGTAACACGTGAGGGACTTCAGCCCTTTTTTTGAGGTAAAACCAATCAAAGGTCGAAGTTATATTTATAACAACCGTAGCCATGAGATTATATCAGGCGCTTTTTAATGTCGACAAGTTCAGGACAGTTTTTGACTTTGGCGGACGAGATGTGGCTCACTGGTTTCCAGGACACATGGCTAAAGGTGACACCATTAGCATTACTCAGCTCCAGAAAGTGTAAAACATAAAATGTTTTCAGATGTGTGTGTGTTTATGAGAAGTAAACGCTCAGCTGTGTGGTAAAATGCGCTTGATGATAAGTTCTAGTAATCTGTTGTATTTGCAGGACTCCGACAGATGAAAGACAGACTTAAAAGTGTTGACTGCATCATAGAAATACATGATGCCAGAATATCCTTCTAACTGAAATCATGTGTTTTGTTTTTTTTCAACCAATGAAATTGTCAGAAGAGCCTTCTTCATCATAAGTTCAGCTGTCCACGTAACCTGTGCTGTCCCTCTGATATGCTTTTTAATTTGATTATTTTGTTCACCCACAAAGAAAATCTTAAAATCATTTTTGCCACCTCCAGTTCTGAGCCTCACTAACATTCTGTAAACCCTTTTCAAAGATATCCATCACCGCAAACCACCCCTGACAATCATCTCAACTCCACTATACCTGTTCTCTCATCTTCACCTTCCTAGTTTCCATTGATTTTCATTGGTAGATGCCAGGTACTTGAACTCATCCACCCTTTAGACTGTCCTTGCAGCTTTACCTTTCAGTCACACACGTGTGTTCTGCTTCACTTCAACTGACTTTCATTCCTGCTCTCTACCTTCACCTCTCTTGGCTCTCTTCCAGTTGCTCCCTACTCTCACTATAAACTACAATGTCATCATCAAACATCGTAGTCCATGTGGATTCCTGCCTGCTGAGCACCTCAGTCAACTTATTTATCAGTGCTGTGGTTGAGAAGAAACTCTGTGTCGACTGTCGATCGTTGCTTTAATTCCACCACCACCTTTATTCTAGTAAACGAGGAATTAGAAAAGTCAGAGAGGTTATATTTTGATTTCAGCAATGTACAAGTACGTATTGAAACGAAACAGCGTTCCTTCAGGATCATGGTGCAGCACAGAACATAATATGCAAAACAGTACAACACACAGTGCAGATACACAACAGTACAATAAATACAAACAGATCTAAAGTTATGTCAGCGACAGGATTGTAACGATGAACTGATCAGATCAAGGGGAACACCAAAGTTCACACAATATATGCTGCTTCAAACTTGTTACAATGTGTTTTTCATGTAGCCATACACTCATACAGCATTTTTTATTCTGTTGAATCTGCACAGTATCCTCTTTCATACACACAGATCATCAGATCAGTTGACACAAACTGGACAGTTAGCCGGCAGACAAAAACAGTTACATCTGGGCCCAGAGTACTCCAAATTATCATTGGGTTTATCTGTGCAGATGTGTTTATTCAAACATTGGTATCTTTAAAGGACCTTCTAAATTGCAAACCAGGTCATCATTACTACAGATCTATGCATATGTAGTTTCATTTAGAACACTCTCAGGTCTTTAAATAGCCCATGAGGACCCTAACAGGTTCATTTGAATGTTGCTTTTCTTAACATTTAGCAAATCCCTCTCTCTGGGAGAAACCCTGTATTTCAGGACGCATTAAATGTCAGACCACATCTGCTTGTTCTAAACAAGATGGACCTCGCTGATCTGTCCAACAAGCAGGTCAGAATGTTTGCTTTATATTCTGCAGTCACAGATAAACAGCATTTAAAAAAAGTATATACAACTTTTTTTTGTTTCCTTTGCATCCATATTGTAGATTATTTTGAACAAACTAGAAAAAAACGGAGTGAAGAACGTTCTCTTCACAGACTGTTCAAAGCAGATCGACAGAAACGTCAAAAAGGTGAAGGTCATCATTGTGTACTTTACAGTACTGAAATGAAATAAAATATTAACATTATTGTATAATGGTGTTCTGATTTTTTTTTTCGGTAGTTGGTGCCTATGGTGCAAGAAATAATTGAGACCAATCTCCGTTTTAACAGAGAGGAGGTATGCTTGTTCGCTACACATTTTACAGACATGAGTTTTTAAAAAATCTTAATGTCTGACACATTTTAGATGTTACGTTTATTAGTTTTACTGTGTATTTATTTTTTTATTATTTTTGTTTTAAGGTTTTTTATTTTATTTTTATTTTTTGTATTTTAGTTGACCTGCAATATATTTTACTTAATATATTTTTTTTAAATGTCAGCCAGAAACACAATGTTACTTTGTGTCTGCACCTCTACTTGACATTTTATTCTACTTACCGTATTTTTTGCTGTACAAATCTTTTTTTTTTTTTACATAATTTGCATGCCCTGCAACTTATACGCCAAAGCAAGATATTTATGGATTTTCCCCCATATTTATAAACCAATTTTTGGCTGAAATATGACCGGTTTCATTCATTCTGACTGAAAAAATTGAACACTAGCATTTTGCAGCCACTAGATGGCACCAGAGTACGGCGGCATGCCATTGTATCATGTAATAATTAAAGTGGCTATTAATGACACATTCAAAAAAAGGTTCAAGACAAAAACAACTGGACTTTGTTTATTATACTGTACTTTATACTTTTTCTTGAACCTTTTTTTGAATTTACCTGATAAGCTTCACCAGCTATTAATGACACAATCGGCTTGCCATAGACCTCCCACCTTCGTTCTGCTCGCTGCTTGGAGCAAGTCAAACCAGCTTCATTTCGCTGCACTGCCCCGGCAAAATGCAGCTAATTTGACCGTTAAAGTGCATTTATTAAGTAAAAGTAAACCTGAGACACACCTTTTCTATAATTTCGAGCAAACAAATAATAATTTTAGGTGCTTATCATGTTTCGAAGAAACGCGCAGCATTCCTCATTCTTTTTTCCTCCCTGTCTGCACGCTCCCATGGGCACCGAGGCAGTGAATTATTTTGAAATGCAGTTGATTAGACCGTTAAGTCCTTTTATTAAGCAAACATTAGACTGAGACACAACTTTACTATAATTTCGAGCAAACAAAAAATTGTTTTTAAGTGTTGGTCTTGTTAAATTCTTATTAAAGTCCTCCCGTGCACGCTTCCGCGGCCGCCATTTGGTAGTCAATCGATTTAATTGACACCACACTGGCCCACATTTCCGGGTTGCCAATGGTGACACAATAAATGCGACGAATACAGCAAAGCAACATATTTATGGATTTTTCCACTTTATTAGACATATTTGGACTGATGTGACTTATAGGGCGGTGCAATGTGTACAACAGAAAATACGGTAGTTATTTTGTTTTTGCAGTCATTTTCCTTTTTTATTGTTCAGCTGTATAAGAACAACAACGTGGTTCTGATCTGATCATATATAACTTTCAGAGCAGAGATTTTTGCCTGATGGTGATTGGAGTGCCCAACGTTGGGAAGTCGTCACTGATTAACTCACTGAGGAGAACAAATTTAAAAAAAGGTATATCAGAAGTGCTTGCATGTTCATGTCACAGCGTGTGGTCTCCACAGAAATTGTTAGATTTTTAACGACCGTTTCAGGTCGAGCATCTCCAGTCGGTGGGGAGCCGGGAATAACCAGAGCTGTTCTGACTAAAATTCAGGTGTGTTCCGAAACCGTTTGGTTTTGACAGCTTTATGTAAACACAATAAACTTGTGCAGTATTTATGTGTGTCTTTGTTCTCAGGTGTGTGCGAGACCCATAATGTACCTGCTGGACACTCCGGGAGTATTGCCTCCTAAGATTGAGAGTCTAGAGACAGGCATGAAGTTGGCTTTATGTGGTGAGCCGGACACAGTTTTTTGACAAACAATGTTATTGCTCAATAAATGTGCTCAATAAATACTTTATTTTTTAATACAGGAACTATACTGGACCATTTAGTGGGTGAAGATGTTATCGCTGACTACCTTCTCTATTCTCTGAACAGGCTAGGCAAGTTTAGGTGAGATATTAAAAAAAAAGATTTATCTTTAAGATTTTGCAACTGTTTGCCGCTTGTTGCTCAGATTCCTCACTATATCAATGTTTATGTGCAGTTACGTAGAGAAATATGACCTCCAAGAGCCGAGCAACGACATCCAGCATGTCCTTAAACGCATCGCTGTAAAACTAGGAAAGACTCAGAAGGTCAAGGCCTTCACTGGAGTGGGTGAGAAAAGAAAACGGCCGCAACACGTAGTTTTATTGTCGCGTTATCTTTATTACGTCACATGTTGTTTGCTTCATTTCACAGAAAATTTACATTATTAAAATGTTTGTTTTGTCTTGTTCAGGAAACATCAGAGTCACCATCCCGAACTACACAGCAGCAGCTTACGATTTTATCAGAGCGTTTAGGAAAGGAGAGCTGGGGCAAGTAATGCTGGACTGATATGAGCCATTTAAAAAGAATTCAAGTGTTTTCAAGTCGGTTCTGAAACACTTTGCTATGTAATTAAACTGTTTCCTTTGTAAATAAAAATTCATTTACCAGCGAAGTTCACTTTATAAAACACCCAAAAGCAGATATCCAGTGTAAATGGGATATTTATTAGCATAAAGACAAGGATTACAAATAGTTTATTATGTACACATGTTGCAGAATATAATCGATTGCACTTGTAGATATGGAACAGTCTGGTGCTCCTGAGAGAGGTCATCTGGAGATATGGATACATCAGAAATACAAAAAACAGGAATAAATGCAGAAAAACCTGGTGGCCTGCTGTTCATCCATCAGTCTGAGGAGGTCATTTGATATGTTTCAGTAAAAGGTTATGAAAACAGGATTATGGGGAAACGAGTGATGGTTGTCACCTTTATGACCATCAGGGACTGATACCATAAATTATTCAGATTGATTTGAAAAACAAATAGCAAAAGTTATAAAACCTGCTTACTTTTTATTTCTAAAAGCAAATGCAAACAGCTTTAATGGTTTCAGTTTGGTTTTAACGTTCAGCTGCGTTTCAAGCAAGTTGAGGTTTTCTGATAAAATCCAAGTCTAAAATATGTTGACGTAAGGCGCACAGAGTTCACATTGCATCTTCTGTAGAAACAAAATTAGTATATCGTAGTGTTGAGTTTGGAAGTACAAGTGACAGTGGAATTGAGTTTTTTTTTTTTTGGTACATAGGTTAAAATAAATCACTTGACACAAGTGCTCTCCATTGAGGTGAACCGTGAGAGTGAATATGCTGGTACTAGGCCTCTCGCAATAAACAAATCAATTGAATGATAAATTAAAATGATCAACCTCATATTCATTTATCGGCTTTATCGGTTCTTCGTGTCTCTTTCTACCGAAGACACTGAACGACAAAAGGCTCAACTCCAGTGTTCTTCACTGACCTCTCCCTTTCTTTTTAAAATCAGTTTTAACCGTCCAAAATCACGTTTTGGATTGTTAAAAGCAGCTAAGCTGAGATTCTAAGCGGGGAAAAACCTCTGTGTCTCATCAAAGCTCCAAAATTCACGGTTGAAACCTGTGCCTTCGTGTAAAAAGTCGTTTTCTCTGCAAAAAGAAGCTGAGAACTTTTTACTGATTTTTATTAAAAATTTTGTGTGAAAATGCTATGCTAAAGAGCTCAAAACGCACCGAGCGGTCGCCATTTTGAGAACCGAGAAAACGGGATGAGAGACAACCCATGTCACGTCAAGGGTCCTCCCTCCCATTTTTCTTCAAGAGACACGCTGCTCACTCCCTCACTATCCATCCTTCAGTTCAGTCTTATATTGCCATCCAGTGGTCAAAGAAAGGTACTACACTCAAAACAAATTAACCAACATTTCTTCTTAAATTTGACAATAATTACTAATTATTGTCAACTTTCAAACAATATCGCAATAATTTCTGAGACAATTAATCACCCAGCAAAATTTGTTATCGTGACAGGCCTAGCTGGTACATTAATGGACATTTACCCAAATAACAAAAACATACAGTACTGTGATGTTTGTGATTGGACCCTTCTAATCACTTGGTTGCACCTTACGTCCTGGGTTTAGACCTAGAAATTTCCCCTTAAAACGTAGGTGAAGCTCTACAGTATATAGTCTAGTAAGAGTCTATATTTTGTGGGAAATGTTGCAATAACGATGGAAACCACTTGAGACAGAAAAGACCCGTTCTGAGTCGAGCTGGACATCAGTGCATCAAAGTAATCGGTCCTGTTGAAGTAGTCCAGCTCCTCCTCGGAGCTGTCCGCGTTGCTGCGGCGGTAAGCAGACGCGTACCACTTATCCGCCGATAAAGCCACTGCTGCGCCCGCCGCCGCTGCACTCGCCACTCTCACCGGGGAGGTCCGCCCTGCCACCCTGAACCGGGAGCGAGTCCCCCCATAGGCGCCTCCTCCCCGGTAGGTCCCAGCTGTAGAGCTGCGCGAGGGGGACCCCCGAGAGGAGCCCCGGGAGCCTCCACGACCGCCCTTGGACAGAGCAGGTTCACACAGGAACGCAGCGAGAAGGAGGCAGGTCCAGCATGTGGCCACAGCCTGGTTCATCCCTGACATCTGCACAAAAATGGGGTTAACATCAGCTTTAGGAGCAAGGAAACAAGTAAAAGATGCAGGATGATGGTCCTCCAGGACCAGCATACAATATAAAATGTCTGATTTTAGATGGCACGTCATTTTAGCTTTTACATTTAAAAATTGTGAATTTAACGTGTTGATTACATTTTTCACCTGCGGGCCCATGACGCAAATCATGTGATCACATGTTAAATGAACCCAAATCACATGGGAAGCATGCAAAAGCTGTTTCATGTGTTAATTTAACATGTTTTAGGTCGAATCATGATTATTCTACATGTGAAAAAAAAAAAATTTTGTTCCAAATCCACAAATGTTCACCACGTATATTGTTAAATTTAGGTCAGATTCTTCATAATTTCATTCAACCTTCATTTAGACAGGTTAATCCCATTGAGCCTTGGGGACTCATTTACAAAAGAGACGTGAATAATAATGTGTTTGTTATGTATAATATTCAAATAATAACACCAGAATCAAATATGTGTGACTGCACTGGATCAGTGACGCTCACTGAGTTTCTTCCTCACTGATAAACATGTCTTGTGTTGCACATATTGGTGCACTCTCTTAAAATAGGTCACTTACAAAAGCCCAAACATGCTCACAAACTATAGTCGGTTGGTCAGGTTTTCCTTTATATACGTATGAAATTAAAATAAATTCCCAGCGTGATGATAAATAAAATAACTAGTGGAAAAACATGAGGCTACATGGTTGTATTTTTGCACGTGAATGCCATTTGGTGCGTCAAATGTGAAAATAAAAGATTTAATGAAAGGTTTTATGCATGGAAAATGCTAATTGATCACGCATAAAATGATCATGTCGTGCATCAGGCCGTGCTGCAGCCTGCATGTGTCGTGTTTGAAACAATATGATCAAAACATGCACCCAGGTCCGTGTTAAACAACATATAATGACAGTTATTACCTTTGTTGCCTTGTTCTGTTATATCCCTGCTGATGCTCAGGCCCGCTCAGATGAAGAAAGGGGTTTGTCAGCTGCCGTCGATGCAGGCGCGCTCAAGACAATCGCGAGAGAGCGCAGCGCGCGCTCACACAAGCGCGTCCGACACGTTACAGACCAGACTAATTAACAAATAGGTATCACATTTGCACAAGCTCTTTGCACAGGTATTATTCAGTTTCTGAGTTTTTTAATCGATTTGTTCAGATTTTGATTTAGTTCGCTTCCAGTCTATTTATTTTAAGTCTTGTGAACAGGTTTTTTATATATACAGTACTGTATGTATAAATATATTTTTCGTGGTAATTTTTAATTCGTAATTTGTTTTGTCTTCACGTTCTTTTTATTCATTTATTTTTTTGCTGTTATGTTTGTACGCAGTCACATTCTAAAATTACCCATTTCCTCATTAACCCATGAACAAAATGCTAAAACTGGCAATTTCTGTCATCTGATATTTCTAAATTTGCAAATACGAGGCTCTTAATTGAAATAATTGGGTATAATGAATAAAAACGTAATGTGCGTTTAAAATTAATGAAACGATCAATATAAATCAATGAACACGGCCTGCTTTACCCTCTATGTCCACCAGGGGGCTTCGGCATGCCTACAGGCCACCGCATGAACTCAAAATAAAAACAACGAAGAAGAGTGAAGGAGCTCTGCAGAGTTGTTTATTAGCATGGCCTTCTTCTGTCGAAGTGCTGCTTTGCTCCTGAAGTCCTCCAGAACAGCGCCTGTTCTCCTGTCCGCTAGCCGCCTCTACAGCTCAGGTGTGTAGAAACAAAGCAACCGAGGTACTATCGAGCTTCGATCGACTGGGCTCTTAACTTAACAAACCTACCCATACACATGCCGATCGTGATCGGATCTACCGGTTGATCGCAAATGTAGTATATGAGTATGGGTAGATCGCATGGCATTAAAATAATAGATGTCAACCTATTATCCATACATTTGTCACTACAGGGCAGCCAGTCTGACCTGACCTTTAGTGACACGTGGGTCATCACGCATGCGCATAGCTACAACCGCGCCAAAAACAAGCAACCGAGTTGCTTTATCCTCCAACTTATTTCTTCTAAACCAGGGGTCTGCAACCTTTACAATTAAAAAAAAAAACATTTTACGCCTTCGTTCACTAAATTAAACGTGTTCAGAGTCACAACAACCTGCTACAACTGTGGTTATCAACTAGTGGCCCATGGGCCACTTTAGCTTTGTTGGAAGGGGCTTTTGTGGCTACAAGGGGTGACATAAATATAAAATAACTAATTTATATTTTTACAGTCTAAGACAAATGAAAAGACCAGATTTTTTTAAGATGGGTTTTTTTTAATGAATAAAAACTATGAACTATGCAGACCTAGGTCTTTTTTTTTTTTTATTGTGGGAAAAATAATTAAGTATAGAAATACAGGTAGTCCTCGACTTAAGGCGCCCTCGACTTACAGCAACTCGGACTTAAGAACGGGTGTGCGGCGCAGCG
>JARVGS010000001.1:42636628-42647197 GCA_031762315.1 Hypsolebias antenori | reverse complement strand
TGAGAGAACTTGCCATGGTTTTGTTATGGCCAGCTGAGGTGGCAATAGTCAGGTGTAAAGGACATGACTCAGAGGAGTCAGCATTAGCAAGAGGTAATCACCAGGCAGATCAGGAAGCCAAAAGAGTGGTGGCAGTGTCCAGGGGATCGATGAGTATTACCCATAAACTTGAGGAAAAGAGTGTTGGAAGAGGCCCATGGGATGTGTCATATGAAAATTCATCAGGTGGAACAAAATGTAGCAGGTTGGTGGCACCCTCGAATAAGAGAAACAATGAAGATTTTGTAAAAGAAACTGCAATTTAGAGTGACAGTATATGAAGATATTGATAAATAAAATATAGATTCAAAAATTAAAAGTACTGTAATAATAATAATAAATAATTAAAGCTGCAAGCGGCATTGAGGCCCTCGCAGCTTAGCGCCGCTCCGGCCTAATTGTGACGAGCGTAGGAACTCTAGCTAGTCCGCCCAGTCGATATCTCAAACACTCTCATGCCTTTCCAATACCCGTTTGCCATGGTGCGCATTTGCCAAATATTCAAAATCACATGCAAACTCCAAAGCTCCAACATCGCCTGCTGGTCTTGTAGTCCCCGAGTTACGAACGAGTTCCGTTCCTACGCACCGTTCGTAACCCGATTTTAATGTAAGTCGGAACTCATCGCACGTGGCGTTCGTTAATCCGGATTTTTGCCGTAAGTCGTGAAAATACATGTAAACGTATGCTAACGCTGTGCTGCACACCCATATATCGACATGACACTGAACACGCATACATACTGTTCCATAAACATGCACAGAACTTTATTTACAAACAGTTAGCGAACACATTACACCACACATTCATCTATAAACACATAAACACATTATAAACTATAAACACATACCTGTACAGTATTTACAACCGTATGTAAAACAGTACTGTTCTGCACAGCACGCCCAATACAGTAATTAAAAAAACTACAGTATTTAAAAAAAAACAGTGCCTACTGTACTGGGGGAGAGGGTGGTGTTTGGGGAGAGGGTGGTGTGTCCATGGAGTCCTGGCTTGCTCCAGCAGATCCTGAAGGCGCTGTGGAGACCTTAGATACAAATGACAACATGCTGCTCTGCACAGCTTCATGTTTTATGTCCTCCAGGATCTGCTGGTAACATGCCAGGCTGTCCATGACCCCTCTCAAAGCCCTGGCGAACCTGTCCTGGTCAGCATCCTCTGCCTCAAATAAGGCCATGGCGTCCTGCATGGTCTTGAATGCCTTTGCCAAGCCCTGCCTTGTGAAAACCTTTTTTGGAGGGCTTGGCGTGACCTGGTGCTGCTCCTCCTCCTCCACGATTTGCCTCTCCAGCTCCATCAAGTCTTCAGGAGACAACTCTTGTCCTTCTTCAGCCAGCAGCTGGTTGATGTCATCCTCCTCCATGTTCAGCTCCAGTGACCTGCCCATCTCCACCACATCCTGGATAACACTGGCCACTGACTCCTGGGAACTGGGTGAAGCCTGGACAAACTGTGGGCACAGCTTCTTCCACACTGCAGTCAAGTTGTTGGCCGTCACCCGTTCCCAGGAGTGGCAAATATTGCGCACAGCATCCAGGATGGTATAGTTTTTCCAGAACTGCTTGAGGGTGAGTTCTGGGTGTTTCTCTGTAGCCTCCAAAGCATTCCTTATTACCCTCTGGAGGTAATATGCCTTGAAGGTGCTGATGACACCCTGGTCCATGGGCTGAATGAGTGCGGTGGTGTTGGGTGGCAGGTACACGACCTTTACATCTGGATGAAGGTCAGAGAGATGTGCAGGGTGGCCAGGTGCATTGTCCAACACGAGCAGGACATTTGCAGATAAATTAGTATGAGCACATTGGAATTCTTGTGCGTTTCTCCAACTCGAGAATAGTAAAAGTTTATAAAAAAGATTTAAAAAATAATGATAAAATAGGCAACAATGTACAATTAAACCAATTTTTTATTTGTCTAATTGCGGTTCAGATGCTGCACTTTTATCACATTTTGTGTTGTGGCATTGAATAGGTCCTGCCCTCTTTAATGTCCTGTGCCACTAATTTAACAGTGGCTGGAAAATGGCTCCTGCGAACTGTGAAGTAGCAAGGGACTACTGTAATATAAAACTGTAAAATAGGGGAAAAGATGATTAGCAGGTTGTGTTTCTGTGTTCTTATTCCAGCTGGGTGGAGGCTGTGAGCTTGCCATGATGTGTGACATCATCTACGCTGGGGAGAAGGCGCAGTTTGGCCAACCAGAAATCCTCCTGGGGACGATTCCTGGTAAAGATCACTTTCTGTCTTGTGCTAACTTTTGTTTTGGATCCACTCTTTATGAACTTTCCACCTGCAGGAGCGGGCGGCACCCAGCGTCTGACTCGAGCTGTCGGCAAATCCCTTGCCATGGAAATGGTCCTAACAGGAGACAGGATTAACGCTGAGGAAGCCAAGCAATCAGGTAACAATGTCCCAAAGCAGGTTTATTGAAAGTTCTTTGGGTTTTATTTTATTTTATTTTTTAGAAGAAATTATAATCCAGATAAATTTACAATTAGCTTCACTAAAGTTTAGAGAAAGGCTTTGTGAGTTTGTGCCTACTGTTTTAGGATCGGGTTTTTAAGCAGTATTGTTACAATGAACCACCTCTACATCTGATGTGAAACTGCTGGCAGAATAGACATGTGCTTTAATAAACGTGCATTGTTGTATGACTTTCTTTTTGTCGTTATGTGACCTGGTAGCTGTGTGTGCTTCCAGGTTTGGTGAGTAAAATTTATCCCGTGGAGCAGCTGGTGTCTGAAGCGGTTAAATGTGGGGAGAAAATTGCAGCCAATTCAAAGCTCGTCACTGCCATGGCTAAAGAGGCTGTCAATGGAGGTTTGTGAAGGTTTTTATGAACGTTTAAAATCTGATAATTTCACATTGTCTCTATTTTTTGCCTGACTTGTTTTTGTTTGGGGAAACTGCAGCTTTTGAACTGACTTTGGCAGAAGGGAACCGCCTGGAGAAACGTTTGTTCCACTCAACTTTTGCAACTGTAAGTTTCTTGTAGTAGTTTGTGAGATGGTTAACAATATTTCTAAAAGCAAAAAATGACATTTCTTCTTTTTTTTTATTTTTATTTTTTACAGGAGGATCGTAAAGAAGGCATGACTGCCTTTGTAGAAAAACGAAAAGCCAATTTTAAGGACAACTAGATTATGATATGAACAATCAAAATGTTGGTTACTTCCTGATTGGTGATACATTATATAATATATGATGTAAAAATTAAAAATCCTGAGTGTAGTGCAGCAAACAGGCTGTAAATATCACACTTAAGTGTCCCAGTGAAGCCTAGCATGTTGGAGTGTACTAATAAAATCAAAAGTTGCCTGAGTGCAGGAGGTTTGAGCATACATATGATTTGTGGGCAGGAGGAATGTATGAAATTGCCTGAAAGCTCTTTGGAATGAAGAGCGAAACGTCTTCTTGCCACAAATAAAGTCCAGTTGTTTCTGCATTGAACTTTTTTTTAATTTTTTTTTTGTTGTTTCTTTGTTTTTGTTCGTAGCAACAAATTTCATGAATAAAGTTAAAGGTTGATTGTCACTGCAGCCATTTGGGTATTTTTTTAAACACACTTTTTAATTGTAAAATCTGATGCATAACAGTTGCTTATACTGCACATTTGCTCAGTAATAATCACCCTCATACAAAATGATTTGACACTGAAACGAGCATGAAAATATGGATTTACTTTCTACAACCACTAGGTGGGGAGCTTGTGTCAGCAAAAACCAAATGTGAGTTGGTAAATCAATATTTGACCAAAAATTTAAACGTTTCATAAAAGATGATGAAATCACCAATACTTTACAGAAAAAAATTGACTTAAATGGTTAAAAAAATTACAACAGAAAAGTAATTGGAAAATGTGTGTAATCAATGTCAAAAGGCAGAAATTCTTTTGAAACTACATGTAGTGATGCAAATTCCTTTTCTGCTTGGGTTGATGATTCATTTACTAAAAAACAAAACGTAATACTGTATATATTTCAATCTGCAGCAGAGTTAAAAAAAATCAAAAACATTTTTTATAAACTTGCTGAGCGTGATAGACACGCGTAAATAATTTATACAAAATTAACTTACATTTGGTCATGTATATTTGTGCCTATATTTTGTAACCAAGGAGTATTAATTGTACTGCATCTACCCGTAAAAAAATCTCAAAGTTGTAGCTGCGAAGTTAATCATTGTTGTTGTAATATGGATCTACACCACCAGAGGCAGCACTGAGCTAGTAACTTCATTCATTCACGTGAAGAAAGAACAAGCCGCGGCCGTGTAACGTTCAATGAGTGTTGAATTTCATAGAAATAATCAGTTGACGGCGTGAAATTGTACGAAATTTCAGTTTAGCTCTGTTTCTTGTTAGCTAGGTAGTTTATGAGAGAACACAAAATCCACATCCAAATGTCCAGTTTGGTCACTGAGATGTTTACACAGCTTGTGGCTGTCTCGGAAAGAATATAAGATTGAAAACTTACACAAGTTTAGCTCTTTACAGCAAAAGTTACATTCTACTCAAATTAATTCCAACAGGAACGTGAAAACAAAACTTTGACTAAAGCATTGCATTTCGTCACACACACAGCCTCTCCATAACTTGTTCAGCTGACGGAGTGGTTGTCGTTTTTACAACAGTACCTGAACGCAGCTCACTTGATCTGCGACGTCATCAGTAACGGAAGCGCTTCTTTTGTACGTCGGGTTTTGCTGCACAGGCGGGGTTCTCGTTTTCTAGTCACCGCTCGTCTACGCATGCTCAACGGGCAGTAACGAGACGTCATGATCAACTCACAGGTTATTTATGGATCACTGTCGCCGGAGAAATGTTTTATAACGAGTTTTAGACACAGAACGTGAAAAATAAAGGGAACTCGCGACTTCCAGGCTTTTTCTGCGTAGAAATTCAACTAATATTTACAAGACTACATTTATTTATATAATTTTTTGTCTCCGTTCAAATATCGTCATCCTTAGGCTCCCTGACACTAATTTTTGCATATAGCCTACATTATATATAGGTTTATGCCAAAATAGATATAGTAAAGCCTATTATAATAACTAGGTTAGCACAATGGGAAATAGTCATTCCTTTTTTCTTAAAAACAAAAATAAAAATAGATCTCACACATTTGAATCCATAATTTTAAGCAAGGGAAAAATGACGTCTTCCAGAAATTACATAACCTATGTTGGCCTCTAACCAGATTTTTTTCCTCCCATTTCTGCACACCTCCCCTCTGTTGACTTTTTTTAAGAAGTGATCCACCATACTAAAAATTACACGTGGGCAGAGTGACACATATGGTCCCTCAGAGCTCATTGGACCCCACATCCATCCATCCCATCCATCCCCGGCTTATGCGACTTGCAGCATCACTGGGCAGGTGACTCTGCAGCAGCAGACGATGCTGCCTGGGATGAATCTGCTGACTCCCTCTGCCACTGCTGGGAAATAAATAATGAAATAAAACGTGCGCGTCTGCTGAGTCATGCGTTGTCCCTCACAATAATGCTATCAGTGGCGTGGACTGCTCTCTTTGACCCTGCGCGCTGTCCACGTTTATCATCACGGAGCTTTCAGCGGTGGAGGAGCCGAGGCTGAACCAACTGTCCCATATTTCGTCTTATAATGATCGCTGCCGCGTTTTTAGTCCTCCTGAGGCCGTACAATATCCAGTGCGTTCTCTTGTTGCTGTTGCTGCTCCTTGGTACTGTTGCGACTATTCTGTTTTTCTGCTGCTGGCACCGGAGGCTCCGTGATGGGAAGCACCCAATAAAATCTGTTCTCTCCGGCGGACGCTCCAGGAGCCGCGGTGAGTAGCGCAGGCCGGTGCGCGTCTCTCCATCCTGACTCAGCTTCAGTTTAATTCTGTTATATAAGTGCTCAAACCACTTGGTTACGCTCTAAACTTGTGATGTTATCATGGGAACAAGTTGTCTTCTGTAAAACATCACGTCATGTCTGAACAAATGTTTGATCTCACTGTAACGTTTATTATCTGTCTTGTATAGTTGGTCTTCGAACGCATCATTTTCGATCAGAGGTAGGACACTTCTTTCTCCATAATAAATCTGTAGTCTTCTGCTTGTTCTTTATCATTATTAAAAGAAGGAAATGCAGCCTAATTCTCCGGACATTTAGCTGCATGACTATTTATAGGGATTGTAAAATGTGCGCAGTGCGCATGTGGCATTTTTTTTCAGCATAATAAAAGAAGCTAAAGTTTAGCAGAAACTTGTTCAGTTTTGAGACCTAAACAGGAAAAAAAAAAAGCTATAATGTGTCAAATTTGTTACAGTTGTTTATGTTTTTTGCAGCAAATATTAAAAAAGAGGCTTTTTTTGGATGTTATTTCAATAAAAGTAAAAGTTGTTGAAGGTACCACAGTCTGTTTTAATCAACTTCTAGTCATCCAAATGTTTAGGAAAAAATGCTTAACCATTCTGTCAGTTTAACATCCTCCATTGAAAACAAGTTTGATATGGTTATAAAGTTACAAAAGCAATCCTTTCTTTGTAGGTCATATTATTGAATCATGATACTGAATCCCTACGTACTCAGGCCTGTAGATGAAGGATACTGTATCATATCCAAGGATGCTAAAACAGAACTGTTGGAGCCCTAAACATCATTTATCTTGAGGGTTTTCAAGGTTTTATAGTTTTATAACTGGTGTTTCTGTTTTAGCACATTCAATCTCATATGACTTATAGGCACTCAATGCAAACTATAAAATCAAACATTAAAAACTGAAATGAGGGTGTGCACTCAATGTAAACAAAAGCGTTTGGCTCAATCCACTGAAGACCACATGGAAGTTGACTCATATGATTGATGTTCATGCACTCAATGTTAAATGGCATTTTTATGGTTTCAGATAAGATTCTTGCAAAATACGACTTTATATTTTGCAACTCTTAGTTCCTGTATTTTTATAATACAACATTAAGCTGTGAAATCCAGAGTGAAAGTGTCTATTGAATGCACATCCTGTTCCCAGTTTGACATTCTGATCATGTTTCCAGTGTTTCAGGCACAGTCCGCGTCACTTAAGAAGGAGCGTGCATGCTCGAGTGACGGAAGAAAAGCCTAATCTGGTCGAGGTTCCAGAGAGTGAACCCGACTTACCATCGACTCTGAGAAAACGCAAGGTGAAGAAGAGAGTCCTGCCAGAGTTCTACCAGTCTGTGCAAGTCACTCCTACATGTAAAGCTGTAGGTATCTCGCCTCCAACTCCAACCACCACTGATAATGATGATGATAAAGTCATATCTGTGTTTGACTTTTCCCTCCACAGGGACTCTATGAGAGTTTGAAGCTTTAAACTCGATCGAGTTTGTGGGACACGGGTGTTTATTTAAGGGGCTTGAACCTGGGTGTGCTTAGGAAATGTACATTTACCTTTAGTTATACATATTTACGACACTGCATGTGCACATTTCATTGTCTCTTCTAACATGTAAAATATGTTTCCTGGGACTTTCTGAGTAGGCACACTTGACATAATGCATTTTTAAATTACTAATTCAGAAAACATCTCATTTCCAAGCAGAAGTAAAGTGGCTAAGTTTGACCACCAAGTTCAACTCACTCAATGGATAATTATTGTGATTTTTCTCTGATTTTACAATGAATTTAAAATGTTTTTCCACTTGAAGAGCTCATTGATCACTTGGCTTCAGTTGGTTTTTTTTTTGCATGCTGTTACATGACAGCTCAGCCTTTAGCTCTTTAACGCCACACAGTTTTAATCCTCCAACTTTTATCACCCATATGTTTATTATTTTACCCTGAAAACACTGTTTGCAGTCCTTCAACCTTTTTTTTCAGATTAGTAATGTTCAAGATAAATGGGCTTCTGCACATTTAATGCAAACCAAAAAAAATGTCTGTCTGGAAGATAACATTTAAGAAAGACTGGGCTCAAACACAAACAGCGTCTCTCATTGTGATATTTAATCTGTTGGGCGGTTGCTTTATTTTGAAAATGTTCTATATTATTTGTTCTAAAGCACAAAACCATTCAAATATGTGTGTTTCTGAATAGGTGTTAACTAGATTATATAAAAACTCTCCATATGTTGTTGCAAATTGAGTCTTTTGTGTGACGCTGGAACAGTTCAAAGGAGCTTATTGATCTGTGGTGAGCTGTGTGATAGTGTCATGGCAGTGGTGAGCAAATGAGATGAATCACCAACATTTTTAATATTATTTATTGTTTTTTTTTTTGTTGTTGTTGTTTTTTTACATTTTAAATGGCTATGAGCTGGTCATAAACAACAAAAAGCCACATTGTTAGCCCAATTGTACAAGAACTGTATGAAGATGAATGTTGAGAATGTTTGAAATAATAAAGTAGATTTATTCTGGTTTGTCTTCAAGTTAAAGCAGATTTGGTTTAGATCTTGTCTTGACTGTTTCAAAGAGTCAAAGCCCTTCAGGCCTCAAGTGCTCAAATAGAAATATTTCAAACTTTTGAACATGAAGCTCAAATCTGTCTGTAAATGCAATGTAAAATGCATTTAAACACGCGAGCGGCTTCTTTTACCTTACATCGGTTGTGAGGCTCTGACATGCAGGAAAGCAGACTCGAATGGATGTAACTGAAAATGAGACAACTTTAATAACATTCATTTTAAAAAAGCCTTAACATCATATAAAATAAAACCCTTAAAGACAGCAAGTTTAGCTTTTGCGTGAGCCAGTTCTGATTTGAGCTCGGATAAAAAAAATAAAAAAAAATAGCACTGAGCTGCCTTTGTGACTGAGTTTGATCCTGATGAGAAGTGATGCAGAGATGAAACAGTTGCTAATATTAACAGCTACTGCTTTCATCCCCTCTGCAGCATCTATTTTAAACCTTTCTCTGTGGTCCTGCACATCATCCATCACCTGAACAGTAGACGAAGCACGGTGCAGACTCATTTCTTTATGGCACCATTAAGACCATTACGACAATCTGATGATAAAGCAAAGTGAACAGGATTGTACAGGTATTGTGGGCCCAACCCTTCCTCTTATTACGTGTTTGCTCTATTGCTTAATCTGGGGAGTGTCAGGCTGCAGCAGAAAACAGCTCATCATGTTAACCTAAGATGATTTGAAATAATTCAGTCAGTTTTGTTAACAAAATAAAAGTCACACTAAAATAAAATAAAATAAAACAAAACACCGCATTCAATTTAAATTAAACACCACTAAGGTTTTGATAAGGACAAAAAAAGGGGTGTCTGGTTGTGAAGCCTTCCTTTGTGTGAGGGATGGCGCTCTAACACCGCTGCTGCTGTTGGCTGCCGGTGTGTGTGACGCGCAGACGCACGCTGTCTGCTCTCCCGTCACCGGCCAGCTCTGTCTCGGCAGCACACAGAGTACCATCCTTTCAGCCCTCTGGAGATCTGACATCACCCTGCATCCCTTAAGGAAGCTGCACGCGCCACCGGAGCGTCCTTTAAAGGGCGCGGCATCCCGGAAAACAAGCGGATAATTATAATAATTTTAAAGATCTATTAGGATTCTGTATGTTTTTCTTCCAGCTGACAGGTCTCCATGCATACACTGGTAAGTTTAGGTTCTGACCTGGCGGGGGAGCCAGACACTATTGCTTTCTGCGCCTTGCTTTTTATTTGGCTCAATCTTTTATTGTTTTGGGTCGCTGCGTCTTTGTTGCCACGCTTGACATGCGCGTAATTACGCACCTTGACCTGCCATGGTGAGCAGGATATGGTCTTTGTGTGTGTTCTCGTTCATTTAGTTCATTTCCTTCTGTGCATTTGTGTGTGCGCGCGCGCGCGTGTGTAATCAAGACACTGTTGTTCTGTTCCTTTTGTCTCCCAGAGCTCCAGTTCGGGGAACCCTTCCCTGCACTGCTCCATGTCTTCCTCGGCAGACATCTCGGACGAGGATGACTACAGCGTGAAGTCTGGGTCCGCGTCCCCCGCACCCGGGGACACTTTGCCCTGGAACCTGCCGAGACACGAGCGGTCCAAGAGGAAGATCCAGGGGGGATCCGTGCTGGACCCGGCGGAGAGAGCCGTGCTCCGGATCGCAGGTGAGGCGCGCGCTCACCTGCTTGAACAGCTGATCTGACGCACGAGCGGCTTCTGGAGATGACTCCTTGGTTTAGTTTGAGGACATGGACTGTGTGTGAGGAAGAACCAAATTAATATTTTTTTAATGGATTACTTTTTTTTGGAATTTAAAAAAAAAAAAAACTCTGCTGCGTCCACAAATTAATTTACAATGTAATAATGAAAGTCACATAGATAAAGACAAACGTGATGGAAGGCGTGGGAATTTATGACACATAATTGTTTTATAGCAACACGTTGACTCTATGATGCCATAGAATTAGTCACTTACTGGACTGCTGTGGTTAATGTTATTTTAAATGAAAGGTCAAAGATGTGCCAAAGTACCATATGATGCAAAGACACAAAGAACATATCTATCTATCTATCTATCTATCTATCTATCTATCTATCTATCTATCTATCTATCTATCTATCTATCTATCTA
>JARVGS010000001.1:42585799-42597057 GCA_031762315.1 Hypsolebias antenori | reverse complement strand
CGCCAGCCCCGCCCCCGGCAACCCCCCAGGCCCCGAACCTCACCATAGTCCAGAGCAACACCCGACGGCCTGCCCCTCTCCCAGACCCCACCCCCAAAAAGGCAGCCAGGGAATCAGGGGGCAGGAAGTGTGAAACTTCTTAACATATTAGTGCAGATTACAGTTAAACAAGGCAGAAAAAAATCAGCGATTTAAACAGAGTGAACCACACACTAACCCAAATACAGTATTATGTCTAAGACTAACTTCAATTAAAATCATCACAGCAAAACCAGAGTATTTTGGTATAATTTTATTTAGACAATACCAAGAAAACAGACCTCTTTAAGAGATAAGATGCTGGTTTGTTTGTTGGGATCTAGATACAAAGATGCAATAACTATAGTAAAATACAAACAAGCATTTCTTACATTATTGGGCTGATTTGCTGCCTTAATAACTGGTTAAACTTAAATAACTGACTTTATTTTTTTCCATATATGACCACAGATTTGTTGAGGAAAAATCAGTCCAATAGGGTGAAATGCCAGTTTAAAATTCATCAGAAGTTTAGGGGCAACATTCTTTTTGGTTTTAAATCAGCTACTTTAACTACATTTTCAGTCTTATTTCAAAATGCCTTCTTTGTTTTGCTTATGTTGTGACAGATCTCAGAGATCCATGTCACAGGGGAGTCTGAGGACATGACAGCCAAGGAGAGACTTCTGCTCTGGTCCAAACAGATGACAGATGGTTATGTAGGTGTGCGGTGTGAAAACTTCACAACGTCCTGGAGGGATGGCAGGCTGTTCAATGCCATCATCCATAAATACAGGTACTGTTTAAACAGAACGTCACTGTTCATGATTAGTATTTAATCAAGCTCTTACTCTTAATTTAATTTAATTTCTTCACCTTGTTTATCCTTTGCTGTATCCTATCAGAATCTAATGTGAATCGTCTCTTTTTCTTTCCGTTGCAGACCAGATTTGGTTGACATAAGTCACGTGTCGACGCAAACCAATCGCTCAAATCTGGAACAAGCATTTAGTGTAGCTGAACAGTTGGGGGTGGCCAGACTGCTTGACCCTGAGGGTGAGACCCGAACCTGATGTCGTGTGCGATTTGCTTCTGAGAACACTGTAAAGTCTTGAACACCTTTGAGCTATAAATTCAGATGCTTGGAATTTAGCTAGAGGAAGGGCTCCTCAGAGTTTAATGTGAAAAAGAACGTGCACCCACTTTCAGTTCTAAAGGTCTGACTTATCAAGAAGTACAGAGTATAAAATATCACATGTTCCTCTAAATTGTTATTTACCTAACTGTAAGACTTGATTTAATTTTTTTCTGATTTATGTCATTAGCATTCAAAGAACATATACCGTATTTTTCAAACTATAAGTCGCGCCGGAGTATAGGTCGCATCAGTCAAAAAATGCCTCATGAAGAGGAAAAAACACTATATAAGTTGCTTTGGAATATAAGTCACATATATTTAGAAGTGTATTTCACAAAGTGCAAGACCATACGTTTAATCTGAAATAACAACACACAGAACATACCTGGGATCCTGAACAGTTTTAATTATCAAATCAATCCAGCAAGTCTGACAAGCAAGTTACGGGTAAATTCACCAAACTCATTCCACATCACTTTTGGGGACATTTTACTTGTGTTACGTTCTTCTCAATTGTCTCTAAGTGAATGTTTGGGGTGGGGGTGTTAGTGGTAGAGGAACAACATATAATTGTCGAAAGCCTAGCGGACCCTCTCGTGGTTGCAAATGGTGATGTTTGCTCTTTGGTTCATGTCAGTATGAAGGAACATTTAACATGTCTGTCAAAAATTGCATCATGAATAGGGGAAATTTTTTTGTATAAGTCGCTTCGGACTATAAGTTGCAGGACTGGCCAAGCTATGAAAAAAGTGTGACTTATAGGCTGGAAAATATGGTACTTTTGAATTCCGTATAGCTGTAACCAATGGTTGTTTGTTGGTTTTTATTTTCCTCATCAGACGTTGATGTTCAGTCTCCCGATGAAAAATCTGTGATCACATATGTCTCAACGCTATACGACGCCTTCCCCAAAGTACCTGATGGCGTTGATGGCATAAGTCCTAATGTAAGTTTAAAGTCAATAAAGTTTCTCTGACTCTGACTCTGAAAGTGACCAGCACACAAGGTGCTTGATTCAGTGAAACTGCTGACTTTCTGCTGACGATTCTTTGGTTTTTATCAGGATGTTGATATCAAATGGGTGGAGTACCAGAACATGATCAAATACCTCAGCCAGTGGATCAAACACAACGTGGCCGTGATGTCAGACAGATCTTTCCCCAGCAACCCCATGGAACTAAAGGTTTGCTTACATGCCATTTTTTTTGGTGGCCCTAAGGTGTAAATGAACAACATTTCAAAAAACAAAATTACATTAAAAAAAAAATGCACAACAACATTTGAAAAAACAGAATTATATTAGGCCAAAGTGAAAGTGGCCAGAATCACATAAAATAAATAAATAAATAAATAAATAAATAAATAAATAAATAAATAAATAAATAAATAAAACGTAATTACACTTAAAAACATGGAATTACATTTGAAAAAGTAAAATCACATTTGAAAAAACAAAATTACATTTGGAATAAATAAATAAATAAATAAATAAATAAATAAATAAATAAATAAATAAATAAATAACATAAAAATAAACAAGCACTAAAAGCAAACACCATCACTTCCGGTTTTGCTTAATGTAATTCCATTTTTTCCCAATGTAATTTAGTTTTTTTTTTCAAATGCAATTCCATTTTTTCAAATGTAATTTTGTTTTTTCAAATGTGATTCCACCACTTCCGCTTTGGCCACTTCCGCTTTGGCCACTTCCGCTTTGGCCACGTCTGCTTTGGCTTATTGGGGCTGAGATGTGTAGAGGCAGGGCAGCCGGCTCAGGACCAGAAGTTCCTTGGTTCGATCCCCGGTCACTGCATACCTCGTTGTGTCCCTGGGCAAGACACTTAACCCCAAGTTTCTCCCGGTAGGACTGGCTGGCGCCTTGCATGGCAGTCTACCGCTACCGGTGTATGAATGTGTGTATGAATGGGTGGATGGCTGGTACTGTGAAGCGCTTTGGGGCCCCTCATAGGGGGCTGGAAAGTACTATATAAGTAAGCTCCATAATGCAATTCTGGTTTTTCAAATGTAATTACATTTTTTTTCAAATGCAATTTCATTTTTCGCATGCAATTCTGTTTTTTCAAATGTTGAGTTTTTGTGTTTGTTTTTGTTGTGTTTTGTGAAAAGTAATTGTTTTTGGAAATGTTGTTAATTTACGCCTCACGGCCACCGTATCATTTTGTAGATCTTTGTTATTAACATTTGCCGTCATTCCACACCTATTACCGGTAGTTGAGCTGGGCGAGTATAAGTCCAACACGTGGAACCATTAACGGTTATTTCGCTATTTCAAATGGTTTCTCTGTCTCCTGAAATTGAGACTGGAGGTGAAATTGATCGACACAAGAGAGCAGCAACCATCCATTAGCTGTAAGAAATCAATATCCTGTAATGGTCGAGATAAATTTGTCTTTCCGTTTTCTAGACGAGGTTAGAGTTTAGTCAAGTTCTTAGAGCAGCCTTTTGAACTACAAAAACATGCACAGCAAATTAATGTCTCTGTTATTTGTTCTGCCTTTTTTTTTTACAGGCACTTTATAAACAATACCAGCAGTTTAAAGAACGTGAAATCCCACTTAAAGAAAACGAGAAAACAAAAATAAAAAACCTCTACAAAATGCTTGAGGTAAACAAAGCAAAAAAAAAAAAAAAAAAACGTGTATTGTTGCGGTTTTACGCTGACATTTACTGCAGAGATAAAAAGTACGTTTGGTGTTCATCTGAACAGATGTGGATCGAGTTTGGACGGATTCAGTTGCCCCCCGGTCATCATCCGAACGACGTGGAGAAGGAATGGGGTAAATTGATTGTTGCTATGCTGGAAAGAGAAAAGAGCCTGCGGCCAGAAGTGGAAAGGTATGTGGATGTGTACTGTAGGCTTTAGCACTTTTTCTGACCCGTCTCATGATTTATTAAAAGTCTAGTCTTTAAAGCCTCAGTAAGGAATTTAATTTCAAACCTCATTGTTTACTAAGAAGTCAAAAGTTGCAGTTTGGAGATACATGAGCTATTGTAGGTGATCTTTACATAGCAGGCTATAACTATTTGGTATTACAAAGCATTGAGCAAATGTGCTACTTCTTTCAAGATTTTTTTTTTAAACTAAATACGCGTGTCGGCATGATAGTCTCTGAGGTTGTTTTTGATGGCATAGTGCACTCATGTTGTGTTACAAGCATTTTAATGTCTTTACTGACATCAGATACCAAGGGCTCTGCTGGATGTTTAGGTGAGAGAGGCAGAAATCCCCTTACTGGATGATTTAGCTCAGTTGTGCAAATCATATGAACATAAGTTATGCACAGATTCAATACAGCGTGATTTGACCATACAGTAGTCCCTCACTAGTTAGAGGTTCATTTATCGCGGACTCGCTCTGTCGCGGTTTTTCAGAATAAGAGTGGAAATGACACACAATTGGCTGACTGATTGATGAGCCGCATGATCGGCATGGGGATTTTTATTTAGAATAAATTATTTTACATTATTTAGCACCTGCTGCACATTTGTGTAGCCCAGAGCTGCAGAAAAGCGTCCTCCTGCAGCTTTGTGCAGCCCACGCTGCAGGATAAACTTCCTGCTACAGCTGATCGGCTGTTCAGCGTGCAGAGCAGAGGAGTGGGCGTGGCCAAGAGCGCTTGCAGGTGGCAAAGAGCAGAGGAGGCAGGGAGCTGAAATCATGACATCCTGTGCTCTTTTAAAGAATTTAGAGTTTAGAAACATTGTTTAAAATATTGCAAGTGTGGGAAGGGTTTAAAATGCTTTATATATATATGTATATTTAAATAATAAAATAAGCTACTACTTGCTACTTGTACTACTATTCCTACTTTGCGGTTTTTCACTTATCGTGGGTCTTCAGTGTACGGATCCCCTGTGATAAACGAGGGACTACTGCAATAGGGTAGAAAATTGTGAAATTGCTTAAAGTCCAACAAGCACCAGGTTTGGAAATAAAACCAGAGGTTGGGGAAATCAGTTATCTTAAGTTATTCACATAATAAACAGTAAAAGGTGTCCATGTGCAGCAGGTGTTTTGTTTTAATGTGAAGTTGGCATTGGAAAGGAAGATGAAGGATTGATCTAAATAAATATAAACAGAAGATAAATCAGTCCTGGCTGCAAATCAAAGGTGTTGGGACAGACAAAGAATTTCCATATTTGACTATAATATTGACTGACATCATTAGTGTAAACTGTAGCATGATCAAAATCACATGTGGACAATTAGGTATCAAAAAGTTAGGTTTCACGGTAGGTTTTCTTTCTTGGATTTTGCTTTTTGTCTACAGTTTTTAAACGCACAACAACATATTTAACAGACACAGATATTATTTGTCCAGCTCAGAGTATGATTTATTTCAGTTCAAGTTTGTTCACAAAGTAATGAGTCTGTGAAGTCAGAATCTGTCTAACTTGCTTGATCCTTAACAGAATCATGTCATTTAGCAAACTTGAGAGCATGGTTTCTCAAATGATGCATAGAGATTTACTAAACGTGACCAACAAAATACAAGTCTTTGAGCATAATTTACTAAAACGAGGAAACAAAGTTCCACAACCAGAACTTTTTCTTTTCCTATTAGGACTTGTTTGTTTCTGTAAAGAATAAAGTACAAATAAATAAATAAATAAATAAATAAATAAATAAAGTAGATATGTGGATAAAGAAGTTAAACTGCTATTTCAAAAACAGAAGTTGTGAAGTTGGAGATGAAGTCCTCTGATTCATCAAATCAAATTTAAATGGTGACGCCAGCAGTCTGGATGCGCAAAACAGGGTCACATAACAACTAAATTATTAAATGCAACCTTAGATTTCACTACATATTGCAAGAATCTGAAAGATGCTGGGGCCTTTGTTGTGTTTATGATTGTATTTTAGATGTTGCTAAATGCCTGAGCGCTGCGTCGTATTATTCAAATAACTATCTCAACCATATCTTTTGGATACAATTATCTCTCTGCATGCAGGTATACCTACAAATTATTATTTTTTGATCTTTTCATTGTTTTTCTCAATATACAGGAATGCAACCATGTCTGTGTGTGGTTTCTTTATCTGAACACACTTTTTTTTTTTTAGCTCAGTTTCCCAAAAGCGCTAAAAGCCATCATCTATATTTGTTCTAAAAGAGATTACTTGCTGGAAATACAATGTTAAAGGCATTCTGCAGATATTGTCCATATGCTAGTTCTGGTTTGACCTCATCTTATTCATTTTCCCATCAAATACAATCGTGCCATTTTTAATTTAGCACTGTAAATAAAAACATGTGTCTCATGTATGCACCAGTGGCTTTCTGAATAATTTCAGTGCTCCATTGATATGTTGAACATGGTCATTTTGTTTTCAATGATCTGCGATAAAGATCTTATTTCTATGGATACATTGCTCAGTGCTCTGTTTACAGTGGATTAGACCATATTACATATCCTCTCTTGCTTCCAGTGTTTTGACAGCGTCTGTGCTGGGTGTGGTGATGAATGACAGAAAAAGGAATTATTTGCAGCTTGGCACTGTTTTTTTTTTTTTTTTTTTTTTTTTTTAATCCTTTTAATTTTTGTGAAGGTGCTTTGTCTCAACCTGTTATTAGATTTTCATCCCCTAAGGAGAGTGTAATATTTCAGGATGGGATTCTAACACGCCCCTCACCTGGCTGTGATACTATAAATATGAGCACTATGAACATTGTTCCGTCAGCTGCGTCCGTTTATGCTTCAAGTCAGGCTGCTGAGATTCTAGACAGAACTCCCTCATGTGAGAGTTAGTCAGTGATCGGCTGATGAGAGTCATAATTATTGACAATGTAAAGTGAGATGGCATACCTGAGCAGAGTCTCGACTGTCAGCAACAGTAGCTTTAATACCAGCTTTGGCTCCAGTGACAGCATCCTCACTGAGCCATTACAAATTAACAGCTCAGTATTTCTTAATAACAACATCGCCTATGGATCGAGGTGAAGTTACTGTATTCAGCTTTAAAATTTGCCTAGAAGGAAAAAAAAAATACCTAAAATATTTATTCCTTTATTTTTTCTTAGGCTTGAGATGTTGCAGCAAATTGCCAACAGAGTCCAGCGGGACTGCGTTAATGGAGAAGACAAGCTGGCTTTGGCGAGAACAGCCCTCCAGTCGGTGAGTTTTGTGCAAGACGCTGATGATGAGCTGTAATGGGAAAATGAGTTGTTAATGTTTTTGTCACTTTTAAGGACACCAAGCGCCTCGAGTCTGGTATACAGTTCATAAATGAAGCTGAGGTTGCGAGCTACCTGTTGGAGTGCGAGAACATCCTCAGACAACAAGTCATGGACATCCAAATTCTTCTGGATGGGAAGTTTCCATTCGCAGATCAACTCGTTCAAAGGTACAACAAAAAAAAATGCTCCTACGCAGATGAGAAAATGTTTCTTTCGCATCGAATCATCTTATGCTGCCAACCTCCTCGCCACAGGGTATCCAGACTCCGGGATGATCTTCTGGCCCTTCGAGCCGAGTGCTCCTCCGTGTACAGCAAAGGTCGCACTCTGACAACAGAGCAAACCAAAATGATGATCTCGGGCATCACACAGAGCCTGAACTCTGGCTTTTCCCAGAGCATCAATGCAAGCTTGACACCAGCCATTAATCCTGCACTCACCTCAGGGGATTTAGGCGCCCCTGGGTCCAACTTCACCTCTAGCCTTACACCGTGTCTAACCCCATCCTTGACCCCAGCCTTGACCCCCATGCAGCCTGCTTTAGTACAGAGCTACATGGGAAACGGTGGCGGCATGGAGCCGGGTAACCTCATGCATCTGAAACACATGCAGATCAGAAAGCCCTTACTGAAGTCCTCACTGGCAGACCCCAGCATGACAGAGGAGGAGGTGAACATGAAGTATGTGCAGGACCTCCTGAACTGGGTGGAAGAGATGCAGGTAAGCTGTTGCCATCTTTTTCTTTTTCTTAGTTGTAGATATCATTTTAAATCACGAGAGCCGAAGATATATATATATATTTTTTAACTCATTTAAGTTGCAGCTAGAGCGTTCAGAGTGGGGAACTGACTTGCTAAGTGTGGAAATGCATTTGGACAGCCACAAAAGTGTCCACAGAGCGATTGAAGAATTCCAGATGAGTCTTAAAGACGCCAAACTGAGTGAAGTAAGCCTGTTTCAAATTAATTTTTTAAATAGCTTGACTTCACTTGACGACTGAAAAACAATATTTCAGCAGACATTAAAGAAAACTTTCATCTTCTCAGATTCAGATGACCATACCTCTTAAGCTGTCTTATTCTGATAAACTGAATAAACTGGAAAGGCAGTATGAACGGCTGTTGGTAAGCATGTTGTTGAGCTTAACTCTTATTAAATAAAAAACTGTGGTTGTCTTTTAGTCTGACGGCCTGCGTCTTTCTTTCAGAGCTGTTCAAGGGAGCGGCAAACCAACCTGGAATGCCTTCATGACTTTGTGTCGCAGGCAACTCAAGAGCTCATCTGGCTGAATGAGAAGGAGGAAGAGGAGGTCGCCTTTGACTGGAGCGACCGCAACAACAGCATCTCGAAGAAAAGAGACTATCATGCAGTAAGCCATTTCTATCTTGATTAATAAAAATTAAAAACAAATTCTGCCTTTTCTTTATTTTTCATTTCAAGCAGTGCTGTTTTTTGCATTTTCTTTAATATAAAACAAATAGGAAGTGAGGGGATTTGTGCACGAACGCTGCCTTGGAGTATTACTTTCATGCTCTGAGCTGTGAGGCAGGATATGAGATTAAGTGAGATGATGTAGTAAATGGTTCTGTGTCATGGCTGGAAGCCAGAAATACTCATCTTAATGTCTTTATGCAGGACCTGATGAGGGAGCTGGATGAAAAGGAGGAAGCCATCAAGTCTGTGCAGGACAAGGCAGAGCGCCTCATGCTCAAGAACCACCCAGCCAGACTAACAATTGAAGTAAGGCCCAAAAGCTTCTCAGTTACCTGTGAGACATAGTTTTGAGCAAGATTTTTTTTTTTTTCCAGCTTTTACATCTCTGTTCTTTTTTCCTTTAGGCGTACAAAGCTGCAATGCAGACACAGTGGAGTTGGATTTTACAGCTCTGCTCATGCGTAGAACAGCATCTCAAAGAGAATGCTGTTTATTTTGAGGTGCGTTCCTGTCTATTACAATATGTCCAGCAAATGCATTTGTTTCGTTTCATGTGTAACTGTCACGTTCTCTTTGCCCTGACTAGTTTTTTAGTGATGCCAAAGAGTCCATGGACTACCTTAAAAATCTCCAAGATTCCATTCAAAGGAAATTCAGCTGCAATCGCTCAAGCAGCCTGCACAGGTTGGAGGATCTCATCCAGGAGTCCATGGTAAACCAACTCGAAGCTGCGATGTGTGTGTGCCCATGTGCAGATGTGGTTACAAACGTGCATGTGTTCTGGGTGTGTGTTCAGGATGAGAAAGAGCAGCTTCTTCAGTACCGCAGCACGGTCGCAGGGTTAGTGGGCAGGGCCAAAAACATTGTGCAGCTGAAGCCCAGGAACCCTGAAACTCCCCTCAGATCCTCCATCCCGGTCAAAGCGATATGTGATTATCGGCAAATAGAGGTACAACAGTGTTCGTGCCATTTTACAGCACACTTTTTGAAGATTTTAGAGGAAATCTAACCTGGGATTGTCATAATTCTTTCAGATTACCATTTATAAAGATGATGAGTGTGTGCTGGCCAATAACTCTCATCGAGCCAAATGGAAAGTGATCAACCCAGCAGGGAACGAGGCCATGGTGCCGTCTGTGTGCTTCACTGCGCCTCCACCTAACAAAGAGGCTGTTGACATGGCTGCCAGGTGAGAAGGATGCTGGAATTTAATTTCTTTCTTGACTTTCCTTCACTGCACTTTCCACTTTGGGTTCTACTTTGCTTAAACGTCTCACGTTTTCTTCTAGGACTGAGCAGTTGTATCAAAATGTCCTGGCACTGTGGCACCGCTCTCACATTAACATGAAGAGTGTGGTGTCCTGGCATTACCTCATGGCGGACATACGTGCCATCCGCAACTGGAACGTGGCCTCCGTATGTTTATTTGTTTCGCTTCCTCTTTCGGACATTTAAAAATCGTTGGCGATAATCAGCCTGATGATCTCGTACCAAGAATGCAAAGAGCATATTTGTTCTCCTCTTTTGTTCCCGTTACAACTGCAGATAAAGACGATGTTGCCAGGTGAGCATCAGCAGGTCTTGAGCAACCTGCAGACCCACTTGGCTGAGTTCCTGGAGGACAGCGAGGAATCAGAGGTGTTCACAATGGCAGACTGTGCTCAGCTAGAAAGAGATGTGGCGGCCTGCAAGGACTATTACCAGGAACTGCTGCGATCTGCAGAAAGAGGCAAAACTCTTAATTCCTTCCCTCTCTTTCTAAATAAAGCTGCTGGAACTTGACCCAGCAGAGGGAACACATGGCGCTTTAAGCCGTTTTCAGCCTAAAGTTAATACCTTTAGGAATTGTATGTATCTTTCTTGCTGAATTAAGAGCAGTTAATTAAAAAAAATATTAGTTTTGCTGCAAGTTAAAGTAATTACTGTTTTAATGAGCAATTCAGTCATGAGTTTTAACTGAAAAAGGAATAAAACAAATATTTTAGTTGTGCTTTTGCACTCTATTCCTTCCTACATTTCCTTAAAAATGTTCTCAGCTTATATATATATATATATATATTTTTTTTTTATTAATTCATTTAAATAAAGAAACAAAACAAAATTATCAAAAAAAAATTTAATAAAAAGGGTGCAGAAAGAAGAATATTCTTGTAATATCTGCCTCTTATTTTAAAAAAATAAAATAACTACAAACAACTCAGGCTTGAACAATCCCCAAAGCGAAAACAAAAAAATCAGGCATTCTTCACATGGTATCATACTTTCCTAACAGTTTTAATGTAGTCATATTTTTAAACATATAAACTGTTTTAGAAATGTTTATGGTGATATCAAAGCAATTCCACAATCCTGTTCCCTGAACTACAACACAGCTCCTTCAGACTAGTTCTAAATGAAGGGTTTTACAAACATTTCCATTCCCTTAAGGTTAAAATGACTCTTTTTTTTTTGGGGGGGGGGGGGGGGGG
>JARVGS010000001.1:42538352-42549953 GCA_031762315.1 Hypsolebias antenori | reverse complement strand
AACAGGGCAAATCGGCTCGCCTACAGCCTGTCTTCTCTTTAAAGAAATGTTATCAGTTGTGTTGAGGGACCAACTGAGATTCAAGTGTTTATCAGATACACACTCAATTGGGTTGTGGTGGCCACTAAATACATCTTGTATTACCAGGTACTATATAAAATACTTTATAATGATGTTATAAGTATCATTATGTAAGGATGTATGGACAGGTTAGCTGTACATCCCCAATTAATTATTCGAGACTAGTTCAAGTCCAAGGAATATTAATTCCTTTTAACATGGATTCTCTTCTTTTTTAGATTAAAACATATTTTCTTCCATGTGACCAAGTGATGAAAATAGTTACCATGAGACTTGAATTATATTTGAGCCATCAAATAATGCGATCATTTATTAATCAAATCATCAAGTTAACAACATTTACATTGATCGGCTATGATTATTTCTTACGGCATAAAACATATCTTTAGCAAGACAACAGATACAAGTTATGGGATGGTCTATAACTTATCTCTGAAGGCACGTTATCTTAGTAGTTACTGGCTTTAAAGTTTAAGGGAAAGTTTTAAGGGAGAGAAGATGAGAGTTTAAAACTAAGGAGGAAGTGAGGGAAGGAAGTTTTGACTAAAGTCATGTGTCAACCAGATTTTAGCACATTCTTTCTTGAACTTCAGCTAACTGCCGGTCCGCCCGTAAATCTCCGCTTTTACCTTGAAGATGGTTTGTCTCCAGGAATAGGTCGGCACCTTTTTGGCGTGGAACAGGAGTTTTAAATCCAGCACATCAACAGGTCTTTGATTTACTCCTCCGACGGTCACTGGCAACCGCTTCCATTGACAGAAAGTAACGGCTGTGTACTGGCTGGCTTCTCAAAATAAAACATCCTTTAGAGTGATGTCTTATTAAAAGGCTTGGAGCATTCACGCTCAAGGCAGGCATGCCGGAAACCCAAGCATGTAGACGGGGTCCTTGACACGTGACCAAACGTCCACTGCTTAGAACAGAGTTTTTCCACAGTGTCTTCATGGAGAACTCCAGACTGCTAAGAACAAGGAAGTCAGACAGTTTTGAGGCAGTTTGACATCAGCGACATTCGCTTCATTGATTGGTCAGACGACCAGAAAGTAGGAAGGAATTAGATGATATCAGAAAGTTTATGAGCGGTCAAGGAACAGTGAGAAGTGTTTAGAAAACAGATAGTTGTTTAGGGGTAAAGAGGAGACAGGCCAGCCACGTTATGTCTTCTGCTGTCTCAAACACTTTAAAACAAAGTCTGTAAGAACATCTCGACTTGATCTTGACTTTTGACCAAGTTAAGACTTCTCTCTTCACACACTCAAATGAATCAGAATTACTTTTCAATAAAACACATTTAACCAATGATTTCTAATGAGGTTTAAAAATCATTAACTGGTTTTCATAGTTGATTTAAATGATTACTTCAACATTAAAATGCTATGAAATACAACATCATTCAAATAAGAAGATACACAAATTAAATTGTTGTTTCTTTTTTCTTAATCATTCAAAACGTCATAGTGTCCTCATAATGACTTTTGATTAGACTGTTTGATTATCAAGTTTAAAATAATAATGATAAAACTAAAAGAAGATTGTCCTTCTGAATGTTTGACTTAGAACAAAATTAAAAGGTCTCTTGATGAGATCATTTGTCCTGTGGTTCAAATTAATGGGATACAGTTTATGTCCTTTCAGAAGGTCTCCTGGGACAAGATGGACGGAGGTGGTTAGATCACTACACAGTGGACATGTTACGATGAAAGTTGCTAGCTGTTAGCTAAGATGCTACTCACTCAGTCCTCACGCTGTAGCTGGCTGCAAACTATGAAATGGATTTTCTGAATGTGAGGCGGGTCTTATTACTCTGGGTTCATGAGACACGTTCAGGAAATCCATTCCATAGTTTGAAGCCAAAGTGCATCATGGATCAGAAATATCGGCAGGTTGGATCGGAAAAATCCGATACGTAAATTATGGTGGTATCCTGAGGCCGATACCGAATCGGATCGGCCCCATCTCTAGTCCAAATATGTCTAATAAAGTGGAAAAATCCATAAATACGTAGCTTCACTGTATATTTTGCATTTATTATGCATCACCGTTGATGCATCACTATTGTTACTCGTCACCACTGACAACCCGGATATGTGGTCCGAACCCGGAAATGTGGGCCGGTGTTGTGTCAAAAATCAATTGATTGCCGAATGTCAACCTCGGAAGCGTGCACGGGAGGACTTTAACCAGAATTTAACAAGATTAGCACTTAAAAACAATTATTATCATAAAAAAAATTATAAAATTAATATTATAACAACTATTATTTGTTTGCTCAAAATTATAGTAAGGGTGTGTCTTAGTTGAACTTTTACTTAATACATGCACTTCATTGACCAAATCAGCTGCATTTTGCCAGGTTGGTGCAGCGAAATGAAGCTGGTTTGATGGTTGCTTCAAGCAAACTGGACAAAGGTGACAGGCTATAGCAAGCCAGTCATGTCATTAAGAGCAACTTTTGCCTATTACATGACACAATAGCATGCCATACTACTTGTGTGCCATCTAGTGGCTGAAAATGGTAGTGTTCAATATTTTCAGTCAGAATGAATGAAAACGGTTGTATCTCAGCCAAAAATTGGTTTATAAATATGGGGAAAAATCCATAAATACGTCGCTTCATCATATAAGTCGCAGCACATGCAAATTATGCCAAAAAAAGTGACTTATAGGCCAAAAAATACGGTATGCACTCAATGTAAACATTGTACTTTTATCAACACATTTTACTGAACAAATCTTAACATATTAATGAAAATGGTGGAACTTCTTCACACATAATAAAAAGTCAGATCACTGATGTTGAACATTGTTTTAATGTCCTTCCAATTATCCTCAAATAACACACTCCATTCTTTTTTCACCTCTGTTCATGTGTATATAGCTCAACAAAGAAGCTGGGTGTGTAACGTAGGAATCACTGAAGCAATAATAACTTACTTTCAGTATTTCTTCTATCCTCTTCTCTTCTGCTACTTGTGCCACTGGACATAAAAGCCCCATGATGCACTTGGCAGTATCGTCAGTGTTAAATTACCTGGGCCTTGTGCCTTCCTCAGCATTCCACTGTAATTAGGAAGATCTGCAGGATCTACAGCAACTGAGCACAAAAGACAGAGGACAAAGAGGCAAAAAAAGGAAAAACGGTGTATCTGTTTCAGTATATCGTGATGTCATCAGTGAGAGCTGCTGCTGCCTGCTGGTCTTTGTGTGCATATGTGTGTGTGTTTGTGTGTGTGAGCACATGCCTTCCCTTCCCCATTCCCTTAGTTCCTGAAAGAGAAAAAAGGAGTGAGTGACTGTGTCAGGATTCAGAGTACAGCTTAGAAGTGAAGTCATATGGACCAAAGAAAAATAGGGGAATTAGAAAGAGGATGGAAAGGGTCATACGTCCACCAATCAACTCCCGGAGCGGCTCTGAGCACAAATGGAGTTGTGGCAGATGTTGTCTGAATAATGAGCAGGGGGGCGGGGCATGAAACCTTCTGCCAGGAGGGTGTCTGTCAGTGTGAGGAGAGCGATGTGAGAGGAAGGGCAGGCTTTTTTTTTTTTGTTTATCCAGAGAACCAGCTCTCCTCGGAGCTGCCTGCGTTCTTCGCTCTAGCCTGCTGGATTTGTTTTTGGACACTTTAAAGACTTTTGTTTAGCTCACGTGGATGCTGGAAGGACTTTCAGGACAAAAACAATCACTTTGAGCAAGAAGATAAAAATCTATGTTTCGGACAAATCCTTGAGGATTATCTTTGGACTTGGACTTGTTCTATGATATTTTTAACTGTATCTGGCCCACTTTTTAAAAACTTTTTTTTTTTTTTTAATTTATCTAGAACAAGCTAAAAATGATTTATTTTTTAAAGAAACAATCCGTCTACTAAAATAATGGTACATTTATTTTGAAATACAAAAGGAAATGCCTAGTATTGATTTGATCATTTTTCACTTAAGAGAGCAGAAGTTGCTTCTCGTGTAAGTTGTGCTCCTTTTTCTCATGCTCACTTTGCACTGAAGGGACTTTCACTATATCTCTGTAAGGATTTCACATCCTTAATCTTTTTTGTGGTCAATGGTGACAGTTGTCTCAACATGGGCAAACCGCTGAGCAGACCAGATTGTCTCAGACAAAACCCTTCCTGCGTTGGGAAGGGGGAGGAGGAGGACCTGAACATTGATGACTGCTACGTTCCCCAGAGATCCATTTATGACACTGTAAGACTCAATGAGCAGATTGACTCAGGATCCAAGGGCAGCCTTTCTTCCCGGCACTTCACAGGCACCTTACCTTACACACATCGCACATTGGACTTCAGCAACCTGTGTGGGAATGGAGGTCTTTCAGCTTCTAGTTCCTTTGAGCTCCGAACCAGGAAACCTGCTGTGCTGGATGAGCGTGCAGTCTTTGACGGGCTTAAACTTAATGGGAACATGATAAGTGATACAGTGCTGCCTAAAACTCATTTTCAGGGAGGAGACAAGAAGGAGCATCCTCACCACCGCAGGTCGTGGAGGACTTTTGCCCCCAATAATTTGGGGGAATACGCCAGTCGCAGTGGCACGCTGAGTTCTGGGACCATTGAGAAGCCTGGCTTGATTAACGGCAGGAGAGGACAGAGTATGACCAACTCACTAACATCTGAAGAAGACTCTGGCCTGTACAGTCCCTCTGCGGAGAGGCAGCGACATGCGCGTAAATCCCACAAAAAATCTGGCCCTGGAACAAGGAGCTTCTCATCGTCCGAGGCAATGCATATGTCTGGGGACTTGAAAACAGGACGGTCCCTAAGCTCCGGACAAGAAGACTTCCCTTTCTCCCCTGTGAGAGCCAACCTCTACCACAGTAGCAGTTTGATTCAAGAGCCACGAGAGCAAGAACCTGGTGTGGCGAGGCTTAACGGAAAGGATATTCTGAGCAACGGAGAATACAAATACTCCACAGGGAGGTCATCTTTGGGGTCAGTTTCCAAAACTCAAAACAACAGCTCCGGCTGGCGTTCCAGGACTTTAACGGACTACAGTGAGCTATCCACTGCTGAGCTGTTGGAAGATGGATCATCTCAGGATGACTGTGAGCTGGTTAGTGTGGTGGTGACACAGCCTGAGCCATATGGAAACTCTGTAACTCTATCCACCGAGAGCCGCCTGCAGACGTGTACTATGCAACAAGAAGTGTCCAAGTACAACATGGAAGAGCTGGAGGAGTTCCTGCAATCACTTGAGGCCTGTCTGCCTAAAAGTTTACACGCATTCCAGCATGCAGGGGAGCAGGAGATTGAGGCCTTACTGAATGCTATTGCTTCATGCCCTGAGATTGACCCCGTGGCTTATTTCTCTCCACAGGTGCCCCAAAATAGCTTTTCCCCTTTATTTATGAGTTTTCTTTTATTAGCTGTCCCAGTACACATTTCTGTTGATGATAAATCTCTTTGCATGAGTTGCTTCCTGGCTGCAGGGCTCTTATACATCTGATTACACGATGGTTAAATTAGATTTGTCTCAGCTTAGAAGTCTGTCGCAGTCGTGCTTTACCTGTTAAATCTGCTCTGCTTGATCAACCAGTCAGCATCTCCTTGTTTTGGAGCTCCAGTCCTTTTTGTCAACTAGATTTGCAGCAAAAAAAAAAAAGCCTGAAAAGATGTTCCAGTGGTGCTTTTGAACCATGGATGAAGTCGAACACCTGGCCTTATTTAAACCTTTTTTTAAAATTAGATAACTCGTGTTTATTTCATTGAAACATCCTTTTTAATCTCAAATTTTATTTGTCTTTCTGCTCTGAGTGATGTAACAAATAGACAAAAAAGGACAGGTATATTAAAAGGTTATTTTAGGGCTACAAAACCAAACGTTTGGGACATTACAGACATAGCTGAATCTATTACTACATCTTATAATATGCTTATTGTTTAGGTTTAGTTTAATTAGTGTGAACACACTTTTCAGATTACAGAATTTAAACTGGTTCATAATAATGGCTATACTGTATTGGCATTGCCTGCAGCTGAAAGGCAAAGGCAGAAAAATAATGTTTTTCTTGTGTGTGTGCTCGGATGTCTGTTTGGTACCAACATAGCCCATAAACCACAAGATGGAGTTGGAGAAACTTGCAGAAAGTAATTAATGTATGTACATCTACAGCTGTTTAACTTTTGAAGTCAGCCAGATTCAATATGGCTTCCAAAGTCAACTGAACTTCAAAACACAAGAATGGCTATAACTCTGTTATACTCAGTTTTACAAATATTATCCTAAAACTTTAGGTGGTTAGAGATGAAACTGAACCCTAACACATATTCTGAGTACTAACAGATTTTGCAAGATGCTTGCTAAGAGAAATTGCCAATCACTATTTAGAGTAAACTGTCTGTTTGCCAAATATCTCATGTAGGGATGCACAATATTATTGGCATGGTATCGGAATCGGCCGATATTGGCAATAAAGTTCAATAGTATTGGACATTGGCCATTACATCAAATTAACTCACCAATATAAAAGGCACTGTTTATATTAGGGATGCACAATATTGTATTTTTGGCCGATATCCGATATGCCGATACGTTAAAACTTATACCAATACCGATATTTTTTGTTTCTAGACCTATATAGCTTTCTCTGCTGTGGCTTTAAAATACGACATTATTCTGCACGGTCTTTGTCAGTTTGGTCTGCTACCAAATGCAGATGCCATAAAGGGGGCTGAAAATATGTAACACTTCAACTTGGATTATGTTTAATGTCAAATTTCTTCATGACATTTGCTCACTAACACAATGACAACACTCGAGCAGTACAAATTTGTAAATTTCCACACATCTAAGCTCAACGGTGTGTGAGACGTCATAATGTTGTGCTGGCACCGTAGGCATCCTTGTCACTGGGTTGTCATACAGAAACAGCACCTTCTAGATTGATTAGTTTGATGAAATAGCCAATGTCCAATATTTAAATTTCATGCTAATATCGACAGAAACCGATACCATGCCGATAATATGCATACCTAGTTTATACATCCATATAAGGTGCTGTTTTTGTATGACAACCCAATGACAAGGATGCCTGTAGCGCCAGCATGACATTATGATGTCACGCGTGCCGTTGAGTGTAGATGGTGAAAATTTACAAATTTGCACTGTTCGAGTGTTGTCATTGTGTTAGAGAGAGTAAATGTCATGAATGAATTTGACATTAATCATAATCCAAGTTGAAGTGTTTCATCATTTTCAGCGTCCTTTTTGGCATCTGCATTTGGTGTCAGGCCAAACTGACAAAGACCATGCAGAATAATGTAGTATTTTAATTCCACAGCAGAGAAAGCTATGTAGTCTCTGTAAGTAGGTCTAAGGAAAAATATCGATATTGGAATCGGTTAACGGCCAAATAAGTTTTAACATATCGGCATATCAGATATCAGCCAAAAATCAAATACCGTGCATCCCTAATGTCAAGTTAATGGGAAGAGAATGTAATGGTAAATATTAAGAGAAGTCAATATGCATTTCTTTCTTCTTAGCCATATGCACTTTTAAAATATATTTACTTGGATTTGTTTCCTATGCATTTAGGCTTTCCAGAAAGATGACATCGAACCATTGCAGACACAGCTTCATGACATCAACTTGCTTGGGCAGAGCCTCATCCAAAATGCTGCTAAAGGCACCAGCACTAAGAAACTTGAAGATGACCTAGAAGATGTAAACTTGAAGTGGAATACCCTAAATAAAAAGGTTGGAATGGTTAATGTTTAGGCACGACCTGATAACATTTGTGAAAGCATGACCTATTTGCACTATAATAAACAACTTATTAATTTTTCTATATGTTGTCATAAGCCCTGCTTTAATTAGTGACAATTATATTCAACATGTCGTTAGATTGCCGAGCGTTCTGCACAGCTGCACAAAGCCCTGTTGCATTGTGGGAGGTTTCAGGATGCTTTGGAGTCTCTCCTCAGCTGGTTAACTGACACAGAGGAGCTCGTGGCCAATCAGAAACCTCCATCTGCTGAGTTCAAAGTGGTGAAAGCACAGATACAAGAACAGAAAGTAAGCCATTGTCACACTAGGCTATTCACAAACACACCAGCTACTCTATTTTCACCTCAACACTTAAACGCTAACCAACACTTACTCTACCATTCATCTCATTTAATAGACATCCATTGTGGACTGTGAGTGTGTCACACAAAATGTTGTGCTTAATAGACCTCTAATTTAAGGCTGCTAGATTTACTGTTGTTTCTAGACAATGCCATGAAACTGTGCTCAATAACTCTCCCGCTTTGTTCGTCTCTGACAGCTCCTGCAGAGACTGCTGCATGACCGAAAGCCGACCGTGGAGCTGATAAAAAACGAGGGAGGAAAGGTTGCAGAACTGGCTGAGTCTGTGGATAAGGAGAAGGTTGCAAAAGAGATTGAATCCCTGGGGCAGAGGTGGGACACTTTGCTCAAGAAAGCTGAAAACAGGTCTGTATATTTGTAGGATTGTAATTTAAAACTGTGGTGAACAAACTGTAAAATACACACGCAATTACAGTAAAGAATTATTTTTATTTGCCTCTGTTTGGGAGTTTTTAAAACTTCCTACGCTACCATATTTTCCGCCGTAAACTTCGCTCCGCCCTATGAGTCGCATCAGTCCATATTTGTCTAATAAAGTGGAAAAATCCATAAATATGTCGCTTTGCCATATAAGTCGCATCTATTATGCGTCACCGCTGACATGTTGCGTTTGCTACGTGTCACCGCTGACAACCTGGAGATTAATAGAATAGAACAGAAACAGCCTTTATTGTCCCACAGATGGGGCATTCAAGTGTAACAGCAGCAACAGATAAAAAGCTTCACACAGAAAGTTCCTAAAATGTTAAAAACAATATAAAGAAATAAGATAAATAAGATAAATGTGGGCCGAACCCGGAAACGTGGACTGGTGTTGTGCCAAAAGTTGATGTGCTGCCAAATGGTGTCCGCGGGAGCATTCACGGGAGGACTTCAGCAAAAATTTATCAAAATTAACGTTTAAAAACAATTATTTGTTTGCTCAACGTTACAGCAAAAGCATGTCTCAGTCTAACTTTTGCTTAATAAATGCACTTTGACAGTCAAATCAGCTGTATTTCAAAATCCGATACGCGGAAGTAGGAACGTGCAGAGGGACGAGTCACTGTGCGTTTCTTCGAAATTCAACAAGATGATCACCTAAAACCAATTGTTTGTTTGCCCGATTTTATAGTAAAGGTGTGTCTCAGTCTAATGTTTGCTTAATGAAAGGACTTTATGGTCAAATCAGCTGTATTTTAAAAGTATTTGCTGCCTCGGTGCTCCCGGGAGGGCACAGACAGAGAGGAAAGAAAGGACGGAGAAACGCTGCGAAAAAGAAAAGCACCTAAAACAATTATTTGTTTGCTCGAAATTATAGCAAAGGTGTGTCTCAGACGAACTTTTACTTAATAAATGCACTTTTTAATGGTCAAAGTAGCTGCATTTTGCCGGGGCGAGGCAGTGAAATGACACCCGCTTGACAGTTGCTCCAAGCAGTGAGCAGAACGAAGGTGGCAGGCTATGGCAATCCGTTTGTGTCATTAATAGCTGGTGAAGGTTCTCAGTCATCCAGGACATGGTAAATTCAAAAATGTTCAAGACAAAAACAATAAAGTAAATTATAACAAAAATTCCAGTTGTTTTTGTCTTGGACTTTTTTTGAATTTCTCATTATAGCCACTTTTACCTATTACGTGATACAATGGCATGCCTTATGACTCGAGTGCCATCTAGTGGCTGAAAATGGTAGTGTTCAAATTTTTTCAGTCAGAATAAATGAAAACGGTCATATCTCAGCCAGAAATTGGTTTATAAATATGGGGAAAAATCCATAAATGTGTTGCGTCGGCCTATAAGTCGCAGGGCATACATATTACGCAAATAACCATGACTTATAGGGTGAAAAATATGATAGGTGAACTCATAAACCTCCATTCCTCCTTTTAAAGTTCTATTCAGCACTTCAAAATGTACATATTTCTGTACTTTATAAATAAAATTCAGAGCTTTCCTTATATTCTAAACATTTAAAAAGCGATAACTATATTTAATCCCCTTCTAATAATATCTTTATACACGTGTCAGGCACAAGCAACTGGAGGGCATCTTAGTGGTGTCTCAGCAGTTCCACGAGACTCTGGAGCCCCTGAGCGAGTGGGCTGCAGCCACAGAGAAACATTTAATCAACTCTGAGCCGATCGGCACTGAGACATCCAAGTTAGAGGATCAGATCTCCCAGCACAAGGTAATATCTATGAGTTTACACCACATCTGTGTGTTTTCATTTTACTTTTTACTGTCATCATGGTGTGTCAATTTTAGTTAAACTTGTGTTGCTCATTATTCTAAGTTTTCCATTACGTAGTTACCATTTTCTTTGTGGTTAAATTTTATGTTTTTTGTTTTTTATGTGTCTGTTTCCTTTCTTTGGTTTGTTTGTGTTTGGTCCATTTCCCCATCACTCACGGTCAGGCCTTAGAGGAGGAGATTATGAACCACAGTAAAGACCTGTTTCAGGCCGTCAGTCTGGGCCAAATGCTCAAAGCGGTGAGCTCGGTGGAAGATAAGGAGTTTGTTCAGTCCAAACTGGACTCCGCTCAGGCCGGTTACATAGAGCTCCAGGAGCGATGCCGGAGGAAAGCCGACATGCTGCAGCAAGCGCTGGCGAACGCCCAGCTGTTCGGAGAGGACCAAGTAGCCCTCATGAATTGGCTGAATGAGGTGCACTCCAGGCTGGGTGACGTTTCATTGGAGGACTACAAAACAGAAGTTCTTGAAAAACAGCTGACTGAGCAGCGGGTATACACTCCTCTCCAGGCCAACCTTTGTTCTTTCTTTTGAGTTGCATCAGTCATTTTTCATTTCACTTCAGTAGTTCATTGTTTACACTGGAGCATGTTTGGCATCTTTCTCTGACGCGCTGAGGTTTTTCTTTTCAGACACTACAAAGTGATATTGAATCAAAGAAAAAGAACGTGGATCAGGCCATCTCAAATGGGATGGAGCTGCTGAAACAAACAACAGGCATGTCTATAATTTATTTGTTTAACAACACAGCAAGTCATTTGCATTACACTTGGAAAATAATTTAGAATACAGAAGTCCCTCGCTAATTCGCGGTTCGTTTTTTTTTTTTTGGTTGACTCGCCCTATCGTGGTTTTTCAAAAAAAGATTGGACATGACACACAATTGGCTGATTGATGGATGAGCTGCACGATCGTCACAGAATTTTCATTTAAAATAAATTATTTAAATTATTTAGCACCTCTTGCACCTTTGTGCAGCCCTCACTGCAGGATAAGTACCTGCTGCAGCTGATCAGCTGTTCTCCATGCACAGCGGAAAAGTGAGCGTGGCCAAGAACACTGCCAGGTGGCTGAGAGCAGCAGAGGCAGAGAGAAGGAAATCATGACATTCTGTGCTCTTATAGAGTTTAGAAACATTGTTTAGAATATTGCAAGAATGTGGGAATGATTTAAAACACCTTTATATAT
>JARVGS010000001.1:42457353-42470719 GCA_031762315.1 Hypsolebias antenori | reverse complement strand
ACTGTATATATATATACTGTATATATATAGTTTATAAAATGTATAACCACATATCACATCAGTATGAAACATATTGTGCATATTCAATATTCAACATTTTCTGTCCCCCTTAGTCTTTTTTCTCCTTATGTAAATTTTACTGTTTTAAAATTGATGTAAAATTTGTTTTGATTACAGTATATTCAATTTTAAAATAAAAAATGAACATAAACAATAGCCCAGAACATGATCAAAAGTACAGTAAGTCAAATTGCGAGTGAAGAATAATTTTGACTTTGATACTTTGAATAAATCTGTGCAGTGACTCAGAAAATAATGAAATGCTGCCACATATTATAAGACCTGCTGTACATTTGCACCTGTCGGTTCACAGTATGCAACTGTAAGCCTGAAAGCTCGGCACCTGCAATGTTTGCATTTTCATTCATGGATGAAGAATGATCCCTTCAACAGGACTACATGTGTCAGATCACAGTTAGGAGATTCACTGTCTGAAGGCATAAATGAAATCCATGTGGAGCAGAGGTGCAGAAAAGCTCCGTTTGGGGGAAAGTCAGTCGAGGGGAAAGTCATCCCAGCGGCTGGACGTTGCCAATGAAGGGGTTTTCCAACAACCTCCTCCTGGTCTCTGGTGGGGAAAATGTGGAGGAAAACGACTTACACAACTACAGCGCCTCAACGCCCCCTCAGACGGCGTTGTACTTCCACGCTGAGTTTACATGGTGGAAAAATCCAGTCATGTTGCAGAGACTGACCCCTGTTTGCTTCTTCTGGAACAGATTTGATTGGCCAAAGGTTATCCTGGTCATTGTTTCAGGCATCTACACGAATCTCCATTTGAATTAACTAAAAGGTGCATGGTCACTTCTCTCCTGTCAAATTCAAGTATTTTATATTGTGCAACAGGTCTGGTGCTCATTTGCAACTGCTTCCAATCTGGAATGTCAGCAGTTTCACATGTTGGAAACTGCTGTAAAAAAATAACGCAGCAAGACAAACAACTTACACTTTGATTTTTTATTTATTTATTTATTTATTTATTTATTTATTTATTTATTTATTTATTTTGCTCACTTGCAATTCTCCACAGCAATATATTTAAGTTTATTGACTAATGTTGGTAGTCACTACTGTGTTTTTTTGGTCACTAAAATTTTGAACATTTTACAAACATATACGTTTTTAAATGTACAAATCATACAATAGATCATATTTTTGACAGCCTTGTTAAAATAGCTTTCCCGTTGTTTTAACCTGCAGGATTCTGCTGTGCAGATGTGGACTGCACTTTCAAATCATAAATAATTCTAGCAGTCAAGTTTACATAAAAACAAGATTTGATGAGTTAAAATAGTAGCGAGAAGAGCATCAAAAGAGTAAGAAATATGGATGCAACTCAAATCTTAAACCTGTCTTTCTTCTCAAACTGTCAATTTCACTTACTTTCAGCCATGCCAGCATTTTAAAAAACATTTTGACAAGCTTATAAAGGATTTTTAATCCAAGAATGGCACACCTGATGATGTAACTACTCATATACTTTAGCACACATAGCAGCCACTGCTTTAACCGACTTCATGTTCTGAGGAAAGTTACACAATTAGTTTCACCCCAGAGGGAGAAAAAGAGTATGAGTGGAGCATTTCTGGGCAGCGGTGTTGTATTTGAGCCAAGAGAAGGTGGTGATTTAAGGAAACAGCTGAAAACCCCTACAGGAAACCGAAAGCTTTATGGTTTTAGGGGATTTGTGATCAGAGCTTGAGGAAGATGTTAATTTAAAGCGGCTGACAGTACTATGTAAAGATGTGGTAGATGAGGCTTTAGGAGTGCTTTGGCTATGAAGTGGAGAAGCAATGCAGTGAGGATTAATGTACATGCGCTGTGAGAATATTAGTGATGCACACCAATAAATCTGGCGTTATTGCATAGTCATACAGGGTCTGATGGAGGATGTAATGAGAAAGTAAAGGTTAATGTGACTGGCAGTAACTCAGGGAGATTTATCCATGCTTTTTTTGTGGGAAAAGTAAAAGATGATGGGTTTAAGGAAAAATATGAACCTTTATTTGTTACAGTTAGGAAATCTGAGGGTTTATGATGCTTATGAAACAGTTCCCTGGCATGTTTTTTGTCTGCTTGTCTCCCTGTAGAGAAAGGTTACTGCAGGCCATTACAAAACGTTTTGAATGTTCACCCTTTTTCTCACGATGATGCATGTGATCTTATGGGTAACGTCTTGTACAAGATAGCAATAGGCCCATCCACAAGGATGACTCGGTGATTTGATGGTATAAAAGTGATGGAAAACATATGCTCCTCTTCTCACGGACACCTCTTCCCAACCCAGTTCAGAATATATAGGAAACTCTGGATGACATATAGCCTTTAGCACAGCTCTTAGCACCATTTAAACATCAGTCATGTAAAATAAATATGCTGCATTCCTATAGAGATCCCAAATGTGGTGTGGTAGAGTTATTGTTAAACGTATATGAACATACATATGTACATACATATATACTGTATACTGTTAATACAATACTTAATTACAATAATTACTGTAAATTGCAACAACTAATTACAATACAATACTTAATTACATACTTTTTTTTAATTCTCTGTTTTTCATATCTTGTGTGATTCCTTATGTATGCTCCTTTGTATTGAAACTCTGGCACAACATTTTCCTGCGGGATCAATAAAGTTCTATCTTATTTTATCTTATCTTATCTTAGTAGTCTCCAGCTGCAGTAGGGCACCAATTACTGATTATTTATTTTGGTTGTATATGTACTGGGAAAATAAAAATGAAACAATGTTTTTTTTAAGCATGATTCTTATTTTTTTTATTATCCATTTCAGTCCTCACATTGTTTGATAAAGTTGTACATCTAGTAAGAAAACACACTGTATGTATATTTTGACCTAAAGATTAAAATGAACAACATCTAGTTTCATGTTCCAAATACACACATTGTTCTTATTTTTTCTATGTAATAGACAGTGTTTACTTTTTCCCTGTAGGTGCACAGCTGAAAACTGGTACTGTTGCATGATGGGTCACAAAGCGAACTCCAAGCATTGTGTCTTAAGAGGCCTCTGCTTCATGCTTCTCCTCTTGACCAGCACAGCTCAAGATGAAGATTTAAGAAGTAAGAGCACCACTTTTTGATCTCTATGACATTTTTTTATACTTCATTAATTTTCAAAAACACAAGTGGCGTTGATGATTTCAAATCCTCAAATTAATTTTGAACCACCTGTGTGCAGTTTAATTAATTCATATTTTCGCTGTTTCCTGTTTCCTGTAAGGCTGCAGGACGGCACCGTGTGACTTGGTCTTCATTCTAGATGGCTCGTGGAGCGTTGAAGATGTCAACTTTGAAATAGTGAAGCGGTGGCTGGTCAACATAACGACCAGCTTCCACATTGGACAGACGTTTACTCAGGTTGGAGTGGTCCAGTACAGTGATGATCCCATGTTAGAAATACCTCTGGGGAAGCATTCCACAAACAAAGACCTCATCAAAGCCATGGAGTCCATTGAGTACATGGGAGGAAACACAAGGACCGGGACAGCCATTAAGTTTGCCACAGACAAACTCTTTGGACTTTCTGAGCGAGGCCCAGCAGGTGTTTCTAGAATTGCTGTTGTCCTCACCGATGGGAAATCTCAAGACGAGGTCCTGAAAGCTGCCGAGGCAGCAAGAAAAAGAGGAGTAATCTTATTTGCAATTGGTGTTGGGCCAGAAACAGAAGAAGCAGAGCTGAGGGACATTGCAAACAAACCATTTTCAACTTATGTCTTTTCTGTTGTGGACTACAAAGCTATTTCAAGGATTATACAGGTCATACGACAGAAACTGTGTGAAGGTAAGCGACATCTGATCAATTGTGTCTTATCTTTTTATTCTATGATGGTCTAGTCTATTTCTGTTTGTCTGTTACAGAGACTGTTTGCCCAGCCAGAATTCCTGTAGATTCTCGTGATGAAAAGGGCTTTGATATTCTGCTCAGCTTAAATTTGGCTAGAAAAACTAGGAAAACAAAAGGAGCTTTTTATGGCACTAAGGCATATGAAGTGACACATCGGGATGACTTAAGCGAAGCTACAAGGTAATCACACTTCCTTTGATTGTGTTTTATGGTGTACTGAAGTGAACTATATTTTCTGGGAATTTTGAATGCTTCTCAAGGATGATTTATGTTTATTTATGTATTTTTTTTTTTACAGATTTTTACCTATTTATATAAACCAGATTATTCTGTTGTGTAAAGTTCCCCAAGGCTCTGTTTTTGGGCCTCTTCTGTTCTTGATCTATACATGCTCTCTTCGACAGAATAAATATACATTTAGAAAAGTTTCAAAATCCCATTTTGTTCTTATTCTATGATTACTTTAAGTAACATAACTTATCACATTTATTGTATTGCTTTTCAAGCATGAACAATTATTAAAAAAAATTACAAAAAAACTCTTCAGTCAAACTCCAAGAAGAGATGTCAATACAAATTGACATTTAAAACTCAGCCGAACAAGTTTGAGAAAATTACTGTAGCCTGTGTGTTGGTTTTGTCCAGTAAATGCCAGTAATTCTAAACAGATAGTTAGAAACTGTTTTATAACCTGAAAATGATTTCAAAATTAAGAAAATATGTGTCAAAAGATCAACTGAAGGTATCCATCCTTAGCTGCTACAAAACATCACAACAAGGCTATAAACTTTAACAAATCCAAACACTTGCCCTATTGTTTCTTCATCGGTTACTTTTAGAATTCACAATAATTTATATAGATGTATATTAGTGTTAACATTTACTTTGTAGGTTTAACAAGGCAAAAATACCTGCTAAAGCATTGCATTTCTCCTCAGTCCTTCAGCTCATCTAACCAAAGTTTATTAGAGCTTTCCTTAAACTTAATTTGAAGCTCAGGCAGATGTGACTGTCAAATAAACTTTCCTTGTTTTTATATTGTATTGACACTTTTTTGTCCTTTAAAATGCACATAAAGACATTTTTATTCAGACAAGCTTATTGTCAGATTTTTCTAAATATGCTGTTTATTTTCCATTTTTCTTCCTGTTTGATTATTTTTACCCTTTTATTCCCTGTAACTGTCAAGCACTTAGCATGCCATATACTGTACCTGTATTTAAGTGCCTTATAAACAAAATGTACTCACATTTTTCTGTTTCGTCAACCAGGAGCCTTTTCCCTGATGGTCTACCTCCATCATATGTTTTCGTGGCCACGCTGAGGTATAAAGGATCAGTAACTATGGAGGAGTGGGACCTGTGGAGGATACAGACACGCGATGGGAAGCCTCAGATGGCGGTGACTCTGAATGGTCGGGATAGAACTGTCACCTTCACTACAACCAGTATGGCACCGAGTGAAATACAAACTGTCATGTTTTCACTGCAGACAACACGAGTAAGTCTGGACTTTAGCTTAATTTAAAACATCCATTTGTTCATCATGAAGTCCACTGTAGTGACCCAATTCTTTCCCAGTTGTGTTCAAAATTTTCAGTCACAAGTTTTCATCTATATGGCACAAGAAAATGTTTTATCTCACAATTAGAAAAAAAAAATGGTTGTGTAATTATTTAAAATATTTTTGCGTTTAAATAATTAATTCATAACTTTAGTGTATTTAAGGTTGTGACACATTTACAGCTGCAGACCACACCTGTAGACAGAAACTTTAGAAAAGCTAAAAAGTGGAACGGATATGCGAAGATTGGATTCATAAAATTTTATGTCTATGATAAAACAGGTGCGAGGTGTATCTTGTTTCCCGCAAAAATAGCTAAAATATGTTGTTTATCTCCTCAGACTTAGACTTGTTTTCCAGTGTGACATTAAAATGTGTGATATGTAACAGATACTTGGCCGTAATTATGAAGATCTGGCGCACTGAAGCAGAGTTTGAACCGCAGGAACAGCTGGCTACTTCGATCCACTGAATCCTCAACAGTTAAACACAGACAGGATTCTAAACATATGCAACAAAACAGATTGATGCTGTATGTTCAGTGTTTCATCATGGCAGGTCTGAGTTGATGCTTACTGATCCTGTCAGGGTTATCTCTGTTTCAGTTGTCAAACTTTTGGCACAAAGCCTGCATTCCAAACTAGGACAGTAGTGTTTTAAAAATAGGGATACTTTCAAACCCAAGAGAGTCATACAAACACACCATGTGCAAAGAAACCATCTCAACTGAATATATGTTTTAAGTAGAGGCTGTCATAATTCTGCCTCCTGTAGTTATTAGAATTTAGGTATACCTACAAAAAACAAATATTGGTATGTCTCACTGTAAGGAGCATACAATATTGGTAACACTTTACAATAAGGTACACTACATTTAATTAACTACTAGAGAATGCCTCAGGAACAAATCAGGAGCTAATGAGTATTTAGCCAGTACTTACTGGGAAACACATAGCCAAGCCTTGTTAGTTACCTTGTAAATGAAGAGGAACTAATCAAGAACTAATGGGTAGTTACCAAGAAAACCAAAAAGGAACAAATCAGGAGCTAATGGGTAGTTAACCAGTACTTACTGGGAACACATAGCCAAGCCTTGTTAGGTGAGTACTGGTTAGTTACCTTGTAAATGAAGAGGAACTAATCAAGGCCATGTAGTGATTACCGGAAAGTAATGATTAGTTCCTCAGTAAGTACTTGTATGATGCTTCACTACATCAGTGAACAAAATAATATCCAGGCAATGGTTTGGTACTCAGTAAGTGATAGTCAGACAGGGTTAAGATGATACCAGTACAATATTATGAAACTAATGTCTTTCATCAATATGTTTACAAAAGAGAAAATCAAATAAATTCACTAATCACTGGGAAATATGCTTTTGACAATTACGAGCTGTAACCTCACTGGTGCAGGGTTTACTCAGTACCAGTATGGTGAATTTCTCCTGTTTTTGTGGTAATAAACCAGTAGTCCCCTTATAAGTCTTAGCCATGTGCTTCCCAGTAAGTACTGTTTAACTACACATTAGCTCCTGATTTGTTCCTGAGGCGTTCCGTACTAGTTAATCAAATTGTATGTACCTTATTGTAAAGTGTTGCCAGAATATTTTGAGTGAACTATAAAAACATGATTTTACCTCTCTGTATTAGTTCTCAGAGCCTGAGAAGGCAGGTTATTTCAGCACCAGTCCTCTGAATCTGATGAGGCTACTTTTTTGGCATTAGTGGTTAAAGTCTTGCATGCCTACACATTAGTGATGTGTAGCTACAGTAATACTCTGCATGGCCACATGATCAGCAGAGTAGCCTCACAATAATCAAGCGAGGGAATGTAGGTCTCCAGATTGTTGTGTGACCACAACTTTAAACGCAAGAATAACCCAAAAAGAGGAAATTGTGAGGTTTCACTGTTGCAGTGAATGAAAGCAGCACTTTTATGTGCTGATAAAAGTATGTTTCTGAAGTAGAAAACACAAACAGTTTCCAGACTTTTGGCAAGGTTTCTACTTTGTGAAGCTGGATTTGGAAGACTTTGGAGCCCAGTTTTTTTTTTTTTTTTTTGCAGGTGCATGCAAAATACCGGAATAGCATCCTTCTTTTTTGCACTGTTTCCAGTGTTGAGGCAGCTGTTAGCCATTTACTGGTAGTCATGTTGTCTCTCAGGTTCATCTGGATCCAGTTAAATGAGGCTTTCCAAACAGCTTGTTTACTTGTTTGCATTTTAACAAATGCACTTTGAAAAGCTAATTACTAAAGATGACATAAACCTCAGATGGTATAAATTTTATTTTGTTCATCCCATCATTAAACTTAAGGGGAAAAAAAATCAATCCAGTGCAATTGCAGTCATTTACAGACCATAGCAAAATATGTTGGGCTACATGATGTTTTTTTTTTTTTTGGCAATTGTTATTAAATACTGTGTAATATTTATGCCAACAAAGGGCAAAGTGAAAATGAAAAATTGCATGAGGTTTCCATATGAGTACGTTTTAACTATTGTCTATGGGTTTTTACAAAGCTCTTAAGGTCATCTTATTTGAGTACTTCTAAAAAAGTAATACAGTAACTTAATTTCCTTTCCACTAGAACTAAAATGACTTTGTTCTGTTTTTAGAAACATGAACATTTCTTTACTTTCTGTAACTGAGGCAATGTGCTGTATTTAGCCTTACAGTGATGCTACTTTTTTTCCAAATGAGAAAATAGATGGTTAATTAAAATAAATATTATAACAAGTTATTCAAAGCTTCACATGTTACCGATGCATAAAGCCACTTTCTGTTCTATTGAAATCTGATGTTCCAATTCTGCTCCTTAATGTTACTCAAGTGCATACATCTTCTTAAGTATATTCATATTTTCCAACTGTGTCATGGCTGCTTTCTATGATGACAGTTTATTAAAGAAAGAAAGAAAAAGTATATTTAATTATTTTAGTCTAAACTGTACCTTGGTTTTCCTTAACTGTTTTCTTCGCATCACAATTCAATATGCAGTTTTCAATGGGTTTTATTGGGCATGGGTGTGCCTACATGCAAATTACATTTGTTATTTTTGTTTTTCTAAAGAAACTGTTTGATGAAAAGTGGCACCAGTTGCGACTACTGGTCACAGAAGAGGATGTGACTCTATATGTGGATGACCTGGAGATCGAAACATTACCACTGCAGCCCTCAGTCGGCATTTTTATTAATGGAAAGACACAAGTGGGAAAATACGTCAATAAGGAAACAACAGTTCCTGTAAGTATGACAATCAATCAAATCAATGCTATAAAAATAATGAATGTGTATTGATACAGTATCAGATATATGTTTTAATTAAAAAAAGCTGCATGGGGAAATCTTATTGTACAGAGAATAACAGTTTTCAACGTGTTGTATTAGACAATAGTTTTTCTTCGGCTGCTCCCTTCTTCAGGGTTCGCCACAGCTAACTGTCGCATGAAGACCTAACAATTATTTTTACACCGGATGCCCTTCCTGACGCAACCACAGACCACCGAGCTACCACAGCCCTCTGTGTGGAGCAGAGACCTGCTATCTGGGGACCCCAGAGGAGCAGATGGCGGGGGTTGAGGGCCTTGCTCAAGGGCCCAGAGTGGGGTAAATTAGGGTGGAGACAAGTGTGGGTGCTTCACAAATCCCACCCACACTTTGATGTGACGCTCTTCTGATCACAGACCCACCACTAGATCTGTACATAGAATAATCAGTGCTTTACTTGTTCAATCTTTATTTACTCAGGTTAATCCCACTGAGCCTCGGGGACTCATTTACAAGAGAGACCTGAAACCTTGTCACATTCATACACCAATGGGACACACATCGGAGGCAATGAGGGGTTCAGTTCAGCCCAGGGACACTCCGGCATGTGACTGCTGGTGGAATCAAACCACCAACTCTTGCAGTAGAGGACAGCTGCTCTAACCACTCAGCTGCAGCCAGCCTGTTGGTGTCAAAGGGCGTAGGGAACAACTGGGTTTTTCATGAAGAAGTGGTTTAAATGCAGACAGGCAAGAGCTCTGTACGTCATCCCATGATTATGCTTCTGATTAGTTTTTAACTCACTCAGGCGCATCAGCTGACTTGAGAGAACAGATTGGAGTAAAACGATATTATTGCAGCTCAGTGAGGCAGGGCGGCAAATTATTTAGTGCTTTAAAATAAACTGAAAAGATTTTTTTTTTTTATTAATCTTAAATGGTAAATATAGTGCCTATAGTCAGTATGCTCAAAGCGCTTTACAACACAATATATGCCCTCATTTCCTGCGGGATCAATGAAGTTCTATCTTATCTTATCTTATTTACCCATCCACACACAGAGACATTCATTCAGCACTGTACTACAAAGCTAATCTGAACACATCACTCTATAGAGACCAGTCAGTGTGTTTTTTTATTTATTTTTTTTAAAAGATCACATTCATAACATACACCGATGGGACACACAATGAAGTCAATAAGGGGTTCAGTGTGTCTTGCTCAGGGACACTTCAGCATGTGACTGCAGGTGGAATTGGACCCCTAACTCTCCCATTGGAGGACGACTGCTCTAACCACTCAGCCACAGCTGCCCCAAAATAAATGTACAGGCAGTCAGTGGAGCGAAGCTAAAATGGGAGAAATGCTCGTGTTTTCTTGAACCAGCTGAAAGAGATGTGACTCTGACGATGAGCAATAGAGGAAGCACTGAACTCTATAACGTGCTTTTGTGTCATCCAGCTAGGCAGCGATGAAACATGTCTTACCTTCTCAAAACATTTCCTAGAAGTGTTACGTGTTAGAGTAGGTCAAGGAATGCACACAGTTTGTGTTTTACAGCATAAAGTTAGGCTCTGAAACAAACTTGAATAAAGCTTTGACTGCTTTCATGAAAGAGTAAGACATTTTGACGTGATTAAATTTTTTTCTTTTGAAGTCCCGTGAACAGAGCAAAAGATGAATTGCTTAACATTTAACAGCCTTTTCTATTCATCAGTGTTTAAATTCAGTTAAATAAAATTGCCCTGCAGTGATTATTTTTTCTTTCAATTTATTTAACTATTGTTAATTTAATTTATTTTGCTATTTATTTATATATATTTTTTTATTTTGCCATTTGTGCTTCTTGGGTACAGTATATGGTTTCTTCCCCCATTTTTTTTAATTCAGTTCCTATGTCCTTGAATTCCCTGCCTTTTGTTAACTTCATGAACATTTTTGATCAATGTGATTAAACAGGTTCATTCGTGCCTTAAAAAAATTTTTAAATCTCCTGGGCAAAATGTTTAGGTCATTAAGTATTTTTTACTACATTCGTTCACACATTAGACAATGAGAACAACGAAGGCCTTGACCTTCTAAGTTAACTGTTGATTTTTTTATTTTATTTAATGACTACTTTACTAGAACTTTGCACTTATCATACTGTTTGCTGAATTGTATATATAAAAAAAATTCAGAAAGCCAATGACTCATCCTTGCCTGTTAACATTTTATTTAAATAGGCTTGTCCTTCTTGACCTTTGCACATTAAAGCGCTGTTTGGTGCAGACTGAACCTTATACTTCAGATTTTCTCAGATCATTTAAATGCATTTTGTGCACCATGTTTCTTCTTGGTGCTACATCACTGACAATGTTTTAACTGTGAAATTTTGTGATTAGAGACAGCTGCTACGCAGGTGGTTCCAAGGTTTTTAGCGGTTGTTGTGCGGGCTTCAGAGCAACAATGTTTCTGGAACTTAATTAAATGGACAAAAACATACCAATAATTGTATTTTAAATATATTTATAGTTACAAACAAGATGTGTACATTTTAATTAAAAATACATTTTGTCCTCTTTTCTTTGAGGTTATTTAATCTTCATCTGCCATCAGTGTTTGACAAGAAAGTGGATGCCTGACCAACAACGATGGGGTATACACCTGTCCACAGATTTTTGTTTTGGCATGTTTTTCATGACCTATTGGTGTTTGTAATTTAAACACAGATCTATTGACCTTCCGGCAGGTACGCTCAGAGGATAAAAAGCATTTTGAAATGTATGCTTTTCTTCCCGACCGTGCTCTGCATTGTTTACGTCATAGTTACATGTGTGCGGTGAGTGCTGACTTGAATCTGCATGTAAATTTTGAAAATAGGTCATGAGCTCAGTTCATTTAATCAAACGCACTACAACAGTTTGTTAAATGAAACTGTGTTTATGTGGACATTAATAATCAGATTTTTTTCTATCATTCAGTATCCTATGTTTATATTAGTAATGTCATGTAAATAACATACATTATCAACAATCAAAATACATTTGAAACACCAAAATGCATGATGTTCATTTGTCTTTTTCCCCATACATCTATATCAGCCTCTTAATAGGATTCCTCCCGATGGACACGTGTAATTTGGAAAGTTCAACAAAGCTGATCCTTGATAACAGAGCAGACGTCAGCCTGGATCTTAGGTAAGATTCCTCAGCATGGAATAACTAACTCTTTGTTGTGACTCCAAACTAGCAAGATTGTTTCATGCTCCAAGCACTTTGACTCCCCACAACTTCTCTTTTTCTTCTTTCAGCCTTATTTCTTGTGCTTCTCATGCTCCTTCTTCCAGCTGTTGCACTCACTTGGGATTGCTACATCTACAGTATCACCACCACCTTCTTCTGTAGCTTGTCGACCACTACAATGTCCGGTTGGTTAGCCATCATCGGTTTGTCAGTCCGGATCTGGAAGTCCCACTGTGTCTTAGCCCTGCCACTCTCTGTCACCCTTAACAGGGTCTCCCACATTGACTGTAGAACATCCAGCCCTTTTACAGCACATAATTTACAGACAGAATATTCCTGAACACTGTTCCAAACCCCTTGTTTATTGTGCACTTGTAGGCTTTGCCTGCCTGCATCTTACTCCAGGCAGACAAAGATTACTCAGCATTATTTGCAGGGACGTCTCAGGGTCTTCGTGCAGCTGCATCTTGAGTCTTTTCTGGTGTGGTAGACCCAGTCCTCTGTTACTCCTGTGCTGCCTTGAAAAATGCTTCTGTCTTGTCCTTCAGTTCAGCCCATAGCCATTAGTAGGATTTTTTTTTAAATATTAGACACTTCAGCCTGATGACTGGGAGGTCATATGTGTTGGTGGCTTGGATTTTGTTCTGACCATTCAGAACCTGTCACACTTTGCAGGTTCTTGGTTGTGGCTCACTTTCTTGTGGCTTCTACAGCTGACTGTTGTATGCACTACTCTCCAGTGAAAGCTGGACCTAGGCTTTCTTTTCAATTTGGCAGGCACTGTTTCATGCACATTTTATAACACCTATAAAATAATATACGAAAGGGATTAGAATCAAACTGTAAAAGCTAAGAAAGAGGATAAATCATCTTTTGATGTATTTTAGCAGAAACAAAGTGATAGCACCCATTTCATTTTGGATTAAAGTTAGTTAGTGCAAGCCATAGTTCTGTAAATAAATAGATAATCAGTGTTTATAACAAAACTACATTTTCTTTCAAAACCTGTTGTTTTTTCAGTTCTGCAAATAAATTCTATCTTAACAATGTCCCGGGGTGACTTGATATCTCTGGGACATTTAAGATGGATCATCACACCTTGGAAATGTGAACTGTAGTCCATTGAATAATCAGTAATGTGAAATGTTTTAAAGAAGAAATTCACATTTTGTTTTGTTTGAACAAAAATGAACACCGAGCATTCACATTGCTGTCAGCACCAAGTCAAGACTCTGTGGTGGTTTGTGTTGTATTGTGTTGTGTCTGCCTGACTGCAGGGATTGAAATTCAGCCTTCATGATTACCTGAGGCCGGGGTCCAGCAACGGCCTTCTGCGAGTCACCAGCGAGTGAGACCAGCAGAGCTCCATCCAGCTT
>JARVGS010000001.1:42444729-42455376 GCA_031762315.1 Hypsolebias antenori | reverse complement strand
TGATACTTCAGTGAAAGTACAAGTATCTTACCATAAAATTACTTTGGTAAAAGTTAAAGTCTCCTTTAAAATTATTATTTAAGCAAAAGTCTTAAAGTATCAGATATTTAATGTACTTAAATATCAAAAGTAATTTTCTCTTATAAAATGTACTTAAAGTAAGAGTATTAAATCAAAGTAAATGGTTAGAATTTCCAAAACAACATTTATTGGATGCAATACCCAGTGACAAAAACTTGGAAAGTTTGAACTGAACAATGAAAGATGGATCTTTAAAAAGTTTGATTGTAATGAAGTATATCCATTCAACCTTTGTTAACCTTTATTAACAAAGCTGTTAAAAACCCCACATTGTTGTGTAGTTGGCTTCTTTACTGAGCTCTGTTCTGTTTGTTATGGCTTGTTTCTTTCTGACATTAATAATATAGGCTATATTTTTGAATAATATAACAATAGTTAATGCTCTTGAAGCAGTTCATGTCCTGGAGAACACCAAGCTTGTCCTTTTTAGCAGCTACCATCATTTTCACACCTATCAGGAATGTGTCTTGGATTATACATCTTTTTATACCTTTCTTTATCTTTTTACAAGGTTTGAAATGTCACTGATGGTGCATTTTATACAATGTGTGTGAGTGTCTTCAAAATGAATGTAGGAATACATGAAGACACGCACACACATTGTATAAAATGCATCAACAGTGATTTTTCAAACATTGTAAAAAGATAAAGAAAGGTATAAAAAGATGTATAATCCAACAGTCTCCACTCTGAGTCAACAAAGACTTATTGATATCTAGCTTGTTCACAGCGGGAGCTGCAGTTTTCACACAAGTGGTGGAGGAGGGGCTGGGTTTGTGATTGAGTGTCAGTGAGGGAGAGAGAAGGGGCCGCATGAAGTCACAGACTGGGAGAATAAACAGGCATTGCCCAATCAGATTTCTTCTCATTTTAAATTGTAGTAACGAGTAACTAAGATGGTTAAAGGTAATGTATTGAATTAAAACTACACATTTCATTGAGGAAATGCAGTGAAGTAAAAGTGAAAGTCGCTAGAAATGGAAATAATGAAGTAAAAATATATCAAAATTCTACTTAAGTACAGTTACGAAGTATTTCTACTTTGTTACATTACAACACTACTGAAAATGTAGCAAAGCAATTTCTTATGTGTTAAAGTCATACTTTTTATAGCAAGGCGGCGGCGAATTATAGTGTTTGCTTTCTTTATGTTTCATGCTACGTGCTATGGGATTTTTATCATTTGTTTGTTTATTTGGCTAATAAATAAAGGAGTAAAATCTCCATACAGATTTGAAGTCCCATCTGTAATGGCTAAAACAATTTGTTGGCAAAAGACACGTGGCACTGCATCAAACATGCATTGTATGCTTTCCTGCCTGCTGGCTTGTGTTTGATTGGCTCAGAAATTGCTATGACCACAAAAACAATGCTAAATTATGGTTATTAATGCAAAGCTGATGAAAAGAGATATCAAAAGAGACAAGAGCATAAATCCACAAATGATTCCCATCAAATATTGCTGTTATTTTTTGTTGTTTCCTAATTCAGCTAGAAGTTCCTTTCTGACTCAAATCTCTGTTAAAAATACACCATTTGATTCAGCTGAGAGTGAGTGTCCTTCATACAGTGCAAATCCAAACCCTGGATAGGCATTTGCACCTTGAAGAATACTATATATGCAACTCTGAGGGCCTAATGAGATGTTTACCTCTTTGTCATAGTGCCCTTATAATATTGAACCGACACAAGAACCTTGCGTTTGTCCTGCTGGAGCCCCTGGAGCTCCGGGAACAAAGGTTAGTTTTTCCATTTTCTTCAGTTTCTTTGTTTGGTGCCATATTTTGTTTTTTCACAAGCTTCATTAAGCCAATAATACACTGTTAAATATTGATCTATAAAACAGCTCTTCACACATACATCAGACATAGGCAGCTCTTGCCCAGCTTATTAATGTCTGACAGCTTTTTTTCTTTAAACTGTGCCAGACTTACAAGTTTTAATACAAAAATAAATAAAGTTTTAACTGTAGGTTTGCATGTAAACTTTGGCAAGAAGAGGTTGAAACAGAACTTAAATGTTCTTGCAACACAGTCTTTATGAAAAATGTGCAAAATCAACAAAAATCATCTGAATGCAGCCAATGTTCGCACATTGAGCACTTGAGGTTGTACTTTCAAGTACTTCAAAATAAACTAACATTATTACAGCCTTGAAACACAGATTTTCTCTCCGTCAGTGATGGAGTGTTTGTTTTGGGGAAATTTTTAGTGGTTTAATCTGGAAACACACTCTTGGAATCACTGCTGGAAATCTGAAAGATATCGTATATGAACAAAGTGGACATTTATCATAATTAGGCAAACTGAGGCTTGTCAGTTTTAATAGATGTGTTTATTCTTGTATGGTCATGTGCTGTTTGTCTGAAGCAAACCAGACCACTGCACAAGATAAATAATAATAGCTGGAATGGAAAATCACTAAGGAGGCAATGGAGCCTACATGTTTGTCTTTGCTGATGACAGCAAATCAACCAACTAACAGTCAGTGCAAACATTCCCCAGGGAGATATTGACAACGAGAAAAAAACTGTCTAACTGAAACCCACTGTACCGTTTCAAGCATTTTAGTTTGGTTGCATTTTTTTTTACATTTTATTTTTTGTTTGTTGTTGTTTATAAGGTCACCAGTAATCTTTTACAACATTTACTAATGGACCCAAAATGCTAGCAGCTTTACTGGGTTGCAGATGTTCATACGGCCCCACGCACTGCATCTCACTTTAGATACACTCAGCAACGTTTATAGACGAATAAAACCCACCCAAGGGACAACATGTTGCCACAGTTAATGTTTTAAATGGATTTTTTGTACTGTTTTCAAGCTTTACAATAAATTAATCCCCTTTTTTGTTCTTTTTTTTTTTTTAGGGAGAACAAGGTAGTGCTGGGAAACCTGGGCAGCCTGGACCTGCTGGTGCTGATGGTAAGCCTGTGAGTACTATATAAATCAATATACAAACATACAGAACATAATTGTAAGTAGCTGCACTCTCAACAACAAATGGAGAAATTATTTAAAGTCAATTTATCGTTTGGGTCAGGAGAAAATTTGTCATATATGACGTAGACTGTTTTAAACACTTTGGGGTTGTTAATGTCTAACTTAAAACACGATTTTGTTTGCATATATTTAAATAAAATAAAAAAAAAATCAGGGAACATCATTTTTAATCAACATGTTTCACTGGGACATGCATGTCAAAGAACAATGGACCAGATCATCACCATGGTAAAGTTGTTGAGGGAGTTTTGTGGAGAATGATTTCAACTGTGGTCTGTGAAGCATTCTGTGGAGGTTGCTGCAGCAACACAAGATGTCAGGTTGCTTCTATCCTGGCCAAACGAGACCTGTCGTCACATTTCGGCACAAGTTTGAGCTCATTCACGCTATAGATTGGCGTGTTCTGCGGGTAACTTTTGTCCAAGGTCCTGTTTGAGGTGTTCATGGACATGATAACAGAGACACAACTGTGGGTGTCTGGTTTAGATCCCGTCCCTGCTTTTGCAAATGTTGTGGTGCTGCTGGTGCCATCAGACCATGACTTTCAGCATGTGCTGCACAGTTTGCAGCTGAGTATGAAACAGCTGGAATGAGAGTCAGCTTCTATGGTTCTGTCTGAAATAAGTGGAATATGAAAATGATAATAATAATAATGTGTTATGTGTTGTGATTGTATGTTCCCATACAATGGTGAAATTGGCTCGACGTTTAAACCATCCACCACCAGGTGGAGCAGTGGGCAGCTGTTGGAGTTGCCCGGGGAGCATTTGGGGATAGGGTGTGCCACTCAGAGACACCACGAGATGTGCAATGACTGAAGAGCAAACCTGGGACTTTCGGGTCCAGAGTTGGCTGCCCTTCCTCTACCCCATCTCAGCCCTCTAAATGAGCGTCTCAAGTGGAGGAGTTAAGTATCTTGAAGTTTTCTTCTTAGGTAATGATAAATCGAACACGAGAGGGTTTTTCAAATTGGATACTTGCCTGCAAAAATGAAAGCATTTCTTTGGTCTTTCATGATTAAAAAAAAGGAGTTAAACCAAAAGGCAAATCTCTTGATTTTGTCTTTCAATGATCCTTTGGTCATGAGATGTGAATTATTGCCGAAAGAACAAGATCCAGGTACAAGCAGTTGGAATGGTCTTCTTTTCTTGCACAGGGTAGCCAGCCTCAACATTAGAGATGGAGTGAGGATCTTTGTTTTCCAGGGGGATCTCAGAGTATTAAGCTGCTTCTTCTCTTCAAAAGGAGTTAGTTGAGGTGGTTTGGGCATTTGATTGGAATCACCCCTGGAGACGCTTCCCAATTGGAGGAGACCCTAAGGCAGAGTCAGAGCTCATTGGAGAGATTACTGTATCTACTTTGTATCCTCTCTAGCCTGGGAACATTGTGGGATTCTACAGAAGGAGTTGAAGAAAGTCACTGGTGAAAGGGATTTATGTCTGGGTTTCTTTCCTGGATCTGTCACATGCACAACCCAACCAAAAATAAGTAGCAGAAAATAGATGGAGGGATTTACATGGATTCACTATAATAATGTGCAGTCTTGTCTTATACAGTTGCTATAATTTAAGTTACAGGAAACTGTTTTGCTCATTTTAACCAAGAACAAATCTTCTTCAGTAAATACATTAAATGTAAACATTACATAACAAGTAACTTTTAATCACAGCAAATAAATACTTAAGAATTATTTTTATTTATCACCAAAAGATAGTTTACTGTAGTGAGTATTTTTTTCACCACAGCTCCATTGTATGAATACTATCAGGAAGCCTTCCTGGTGTTAAAAGCTTACTTTTGAGATTCAAACAGGAGGTTTGCTTGAAACACAGCAGTGAAGGCTGTGGGACAGATCTGGTTGGCAGGCTGTAGACTGAGGAAGTCCTCTGGATGGGGGACAAAAAAACCTGTCCAGATAACACCATTTAACCTTTTTTGTTGTTATCTACCTGGATGATTGAGCTTACAACCCTTTTTTTAAAATAGCTTTGGCCTTTGTGTCCTCAGTCTGTTTCTGTGGGTAGCAAGTTGGACACCTGGCCTAAAACTTTTGATTGTTGTACATGATGACTCGTTGTTTTGGATGGACGTGTTTTGCACATGTGAGATTCCGGTTGGTTTGAAACACAGCAGTGAAGGCGACCTATGGGACAGATCTGTTTAGCAGGCCGTAGACTGATGAAGTCTTCTGGATGGGGGACGAAATGTTTCTCACTTAAAGAAACTGGTCCAGATGACACAATTTAACATTTTTGATTGTTATCTACCTGGATGACTGAGCTTAGACCTTTTTTTTTTTTTTTTAATCAGGAAGCTTCTATTCTCAAACAGGCAAAAATGTGTAAAGGCATCTATTTTTTTTGTTTTTTTTTTACTTTTAGAAAACTTTAAAAATCTATTGAACAAGATCACTTGAAGGCAGATCTAAAAAAAAAAAAAAAAAAAAAAAAGCTAAGCCAGACAGCCCCCAAGGCATCTGTAATCATGTCACTGTAATCAAATCAATCAAATTGTGAGGATAATAGAAATTATCTCTTGCTGTCCCTTTACTGACCGGTCACAGGAAGACCGATTATTACATAGTGTACGAATCCTGGAACATTTTAAAATCATTTACAAAAACAATAAAAGAGCAGTGCATAAAATACATGAATCAAGTGAAATAATGGAACATGGCGTGCACAAATAATACACATCCACTTGACATATTAAACCCTCAGCAGACAGACCTTAATCAACCAGCTTCATCACTGACTGGTTCATTAAGGTCTGCATAGAAACTTCATCACTGCAAATATTTCATATCAAACAGAGTTTGGATTTGAAATATATCTTTACATTTTTGTTCATTTTGATCATTTCTAACAACCTTCATATTCCAGCAGTATTTGCACCGTGATTTTTCAGGAATGTGAACCTTTCAACCACATGCGATTGTATGAACCACGTGGTCCATTGCTTAGTCAAAAGTCCAGACAAAATAACGTTGCACAGCCTTTGGCATGCACACAGATTGACCATTTAAAATGGCTTCTAATTACATGTAACTTTTGTTAATTCTAGGGTATCCCCGGCATTAGAGGAAGTCCCGGGCTGCCAGGTCCACCAGGAATAAAGGTAACACAGTCATCAGTTCAAATACATCAGCAATTTATTCTGAATATTATCAAATGCAAACTTTTTTTTTTTTTCAGGGCACACGTGGAGCAGATGGCTACAAAGGCGAGCAAGGGAGACCAGGTGTTTTGGTACGAAGGTCAAAACCAATATTTGCAGCACAATTAGTGTCAAAGCACCGATGAGCCATTTTAGAAGTGTTTTTAATACAATTTTACTTTTTTTTTTTGGTCAGGGTGAAAGGGGCATGCCCGGATTACCAGGACAGCCAGGACAACCAGGAGAGAAGGTGCTGTGGATTATATTTTTTAATTACTGTACTGTAATTTTATCACAACATTTATTTCTGATTGTAGCAGCAGTTGTTAACTTAGAGAATGATCTAAAGTTAAATAATTTCTGTAAGCTTTGAGTAACCATTGCTAAAAGAGACTTATCTCTGTAGTAAAACAGTGATAGTTTTAAAGTACAAAAGCACATTTAAATGTCAAGGTTTTTATGAGATCAAAAGTAGGATTGTCAGGAAGTTCCTGTTAAACACATTGCCTTCAGATTCGAAACTGCATCAATCACACAGGAAACCATATGTTTTTAATATAAAGCCAGACCACTTGGGAGAGTGAAAAGTACAGCTCCTACACCAGTGGAAATCTTCTTTACTGGGAGGCCATGATGGTCATTAATGATCATTTAATGCATTCATATATTTAAACTGCCTCACTGCTTCCTACAATGTTCAAGAATAGTCAGTTTGTCATTTCCTTATTTTTTTTTTCAGAGTATTCCTGTTTAGATTTTTAGTATTTTTTTTTTTGTGTGTATTGTTTAGCCTCTACTTGGCATCAAACAATCTGCCATTTAAATATGTTTTAAGCTTAGATCAAAGTTGAGAAATTGTCAGTAAATATGTGTGATGATGATCTATTTGTTGCAGCAACACACCAGGCCTCTTTTCTTTTAAGTACCGGGGTATTCCTAAAAAATATAAAGGCAGTTTTTAGGACTATAGCAGTATGATCCACAGTAATAAACAGTTCTCAAGAAGAAATATCCCTATCACAGTTGTTTCTCATGAAATTATAGTTAACGTGCACATTTCAGAGACTGGAGCTGAACCAGTAACTTGCACAAAATGCACTGCAAAACAAAAACCAGCAGTGTCTATGTGAGATTGTGGTTTCTGCTCATGCAATATCAGATGCATTAAAATTAGACCCTACAGACTTTTATAATAATCTAAACAGGACGTTGTGTTTAACAACAATGAGGTAATTCTTTATTTCTGAATTGTATCAGTTCCTTCAGATCATCTGAACTTGTAATCAGTGTAACTGCCTGCAAAAGGCCCATGTTATTTAACTAAAGAGAAGAAAAACACATTTTGCGGTCAATGCTATCTCAAAAAATGGTCTCAGTTGGCTGCAGACATACATCTAAATTCTTGGAAATTCAATCTAGGAAAACATCTACGCGTTTCTGTCCTGGATTTATTTTTATTTTATTTCTTTTTTTAATTACAAGAAGGTAGTTTGTCCTCTTCAGTTTGTTCCACTGGGTGAATTACTTCAGGTTTTACAGCAAAAGGTTAAGGAAATAAAACTTTCAACTACACTATGAATTTATTCCCATCAGTAATGCAAAATGTATAAAAGATTCACCTTTGTGGCTCTTATACAAAAACTTTTAAAGCACTGCAAGTAGACTTTAAAATACTGTATTACATTTATTTAGCAGAAGCTTTTATCCAAAATGAATATTGAAATAGTGCTGGCGCAAAAACAACAGCTTTTATAAATGTAGGCACACTTTTTTTTAACTGACTTCCTTAATGTAATCACATTACTTTTTCCACATTCCAAAAGGGAAGTTGATATCTTGCATGAAAAGGCTTTTTTATTTTTATTTTTTGCCTATGCTAGTCTAGGTTCAGATGGAGCCTTTTACTTTTTTGTTCAGTGATAGAACCCATTTCTGGAGGGATGCAGCTCGTTTTGTCAGGTAGCATTAGGTTTTGCTTTAACATTAATTTTTTTTAACAAGTGGGACTGTAGTCATTTAGTATTCAGCTTTAAACTGGCCTTCACTGGGGCTAAATGAAAAGGAAAGAAACAGAAAACGTTTTCCACATGTTTTATCCAAGCCAAAGACACTCCATGCAGAATTGAAGACTAAAGACCAACGAGTGATTTAAGCTTCGCTGTAAGTTCAGATGTTGCAGAGGACACTTATTTTTTTCCTTTTTTTACATGAGAAACATTTGGATCCAATTGTTCCCACAATGAAAGACCACCCATGGGTGCAGTCTTATTTTCCTGGCATTGAACGCTGAAGACGGAAACATTAAATGTTTGCCACATTAAGCCTCATTAAGCACATAGCTCAAGACTGTGTGTATGTACAGTCTGTGATATGGGCCCATGACCGCAACAGTTCATTACCTTTTAATGAGCTAATTGTGCCCATTCAGTGTGTGATATTGATCACTGTTGTTTGGTAAAACGGTAACTACAATTGTAGCGTTCAGTTGGATAGAAATCAGTAAACGTCTCGGCCCATTTAGTGAGCACACCTGCTAGTGAAAGCTCCTGGCCACCTCCGACTACTGAAAGCTGTAGAGAAGCAGACAAGCCATCACCGCCAATAATGTTTATTTTATTTTATTTTATTTTTTTTATGTTCCATGTTGTCATACAAACTGAACCCTCTGAATTGCTACATTGCACTACAAAAATGAGATGATGAGCATGTAAAAACATATGAGATCGTGTCTTTGCCGCCCTGGCTGCAGTCATTCTTTTCCCCCTTGAGCATATTTATCATAATTTTAAAAGTAAGAATATACAGTAGAACATGGAAAAGCAGATGATGTAATTTCAAATCACACTTTTTTGATTGTAATAGTACAACCATTTGCAATGTTATGCTAACTTTTTCTAACGTTAAGCATTTATGTCTTGGTGTTGGTCCACTTATGTGCCAGATCACTGCTGTAAAACATATTTCATTCAATTTTAGGTTTATTTACTGTTTAGTTGACAGGTTTTAAACTGTCATTTCAGTCATAAAGCAACCCATTGTAATTCATGTTAAGAACTTCAAACAGAAGAACAATATACTAAATGCAACCCTTTTGTTTTTGCTCCCATTTTTCACGAGCTGAACTCAAAGATCTAAGACTTTTTATCTGAACACAATAAGTTTTTCTCTCAAATAATCTTCATAACGTGTGTAAATCTGTGAGTATGACTATGAGTCTGTGACTTACTTCTCCTTTGCCGAGATAATCCGGACACCTCACAGGTGTGGCATATCAAGATACTTATAAAACAGCAAGATTATGGCGCAGGTGTGCCTTACTTAGGCTGACCACAATAAAAGGCCGCTCTAAAATGTGTAGCTTTATCTCACAGCACAACACCACGGATGTCACAAGTTGTGAGGGAGTGTGCAGTTGTCGTGCTGACCAGGAATATCCACCAGAGCTGTTCCTTGTGAATTAAATGATCATTTCTCCACCATTAGCTGTCTCCAAAGGTGTATCAGAGAGTTTTGCAGTACATCCAATCGGCCTCACAAACACAGAACATGTGTAACCCCACTGGCCCAGGACCTCCACACATCCAGCAATTTCACCTCCAAGATGGTCTGAGACCAGCCCACCCAGATAGCTGCTGCAACTATCAGTTTCCATAACCAAAGAATTTCTGCACCGTCAGAAACCATCTCAGGAAAGCTCATCTGCATGCTTGTCATCCTCAGCGGCGTCTCCACCTGACTGCTGTTCGTCATCGTAACCGACTTCAGTTTTCTTCATGGATAAATCCTGGTTTTCACTGTACAAGGCAGATGGCAGTATAGTGTCGTTTGGTTGAGCGATTTGCTGATGTCAACGTTGTGAATCGAGTGTCCCATAGTGGTGGTGGTGTTATGGTATGGGTTGCGTATGTTATGGATAATGAACACAGGGGCTGGTGTGGTTACATGTGGTCTGCGGTTGTGAAGTCAGCTGGATGTACTGCCACATTCTTTTAATATGGAGGTTCCTGCAGTCAGCATGCCAATTGCACACTCCCTCAAACTTACAACATCTGTGGCATTATGCTTTGTGATACAACTGCAGATTTTAGAGTGGCCTTTTATTGTGGTCAGCCTATGCCCCACCTGTGCAATAATCATGCTGTTTAATCAGCATATGCCACACCAGTGAGGTGGATGGATTATCCTAGCAAAGAAAAAGTGCTCACTAACATAGATTTACACCAATTTGTGAATATTATTTGAGAGAAAAGGGCGTAACCTTTACATAGAACAAGTTTTATATATTTGAGTTCAGCTCAGGAAAAATGGGAGCAAAAACAAAAGTGTTGTTTTTTTATATTTTGTTCAATATAAGACAGTCACAGAATCATAAAAGTGTGTGTACACAAAATATATAAACAATACAAA
>JARVGS010000001.1:42432013-42444629 GCA_031762315.1 Hypsolebias antenori | reverse complement strand
AGATATAATTAAGGTTTCTTTTATATTGTTACACAAAGCTACTTAATGGTTTACATAAGGTTTTGCAATTTATTCTGCTATCACTTGTATAAGCTGGTTTGAGATCTTAGAGCAGGTATAATGTATTTATATTTGTACTTGTGAGGATACGAGTAGCAGCATTTTGATTCAGCTGGAGAGTGAATACAGCAGATTTAGGGAGGACTGTAAAATGATAATTAAAATAATCCAAATTACTTGCACAAATTAATACGTACTGTATTTTAAAGCAGGATTTTCATTCGAACACCAACTTTTTCTTTTTAGTTGTTTCCCCAAGACCAAGACCTGGGATGAACTACATCCTTCTTACTGAGTTTTTGCACCAAAAATATTGAGTATTTCCATTTTACCTTAGCTGTAAAAAGTTGTTACATCCACACATTTATATCATTTGTATAAATATTGTTTAAGCGAGTTCAAATAAACTAATGAAAGGAAATGTCCAACTGTAAATTAACAGTTAATTATAAAAGTTTGCATTTTTTCCTCAATGACATGCAGAAGAAAATAGAGAAAACTGGACCATCAATTGAACCTTGAACTTCACCATACAGAACACCCACTTTGTCAGAACTGAATTATTTTTAATATATTTATGTAAATTTTTTCAGGGGTTGAGAGGATTGCCAGGAACAGCAGGGGAACCAGGAAAACCTGGCCAATTGGTAAGCATGCAGACAAGCGTCATGGCTAAAAAGACAAGCACAGTTGCTAACAAGACACATTGAAACCCATCTTTACCTGGTTTGTGGGATCTTTATAGGGAGAAAAAGGAAGTACTGGATCTCACGGGCCACCTGGTTTACAAGGAGAGCCTGTACGTTTGCAAATATTCATAATCCATACGGATTCCTTGTGACTTTCTGGTGTAAAGAACAAATTTCTGCGGTTTCAGGGTGCGCCTGGGAGAGATGGAAAGGATGGACTTCCAGGAAGAGATGGTCCAAAGGTTTGCTTGTTACAAAAACTTGAAGATCCTTAAGGAAACAATAGAGGCATGAAATTCTACAATTTTAAAAGAGTTAACTGTTCCAAAAAAAGTGCTGTTGTTTGGCAGCTGTTGAAATTATATCACAAACACACTGTCATGTCTTTTCTAATCAGCGTTTCAGATCTCGCAAGAGTCTGAAAATTTCCCTTCACAATGAAAAAGAGATGTGTTTATTAAATTCAGTATGGCATGTATTCACTTTGATGCAATGCATGGCCAGCAAATGTAAAACTGCATGACTTGAAATATGCTCGTGGTGTTCCATTGTCTTTAGGGCGATCCTGGAGCCAGCGGCATTCCTGGTGGTGATGGGAGAGAAGGCCATCCTGTGAGTTATTAACACACAAATTAGGCTTTTTATTTTTTGCTTAAGGGTTTTGATGTTTTTGTCTTACAGATTCTGTTCAGATAAAATATATATATATTTTTTTTTAATCACAAGTTTTCCCGGTAACACTTTACAATAAAGTACACAGAATTTGCTTGACTAGTAGGGAACGCCTCCGGAACGAATCAGGAGCTAATGGATAGTTAACCAGTACTTACTGGGGAACACACAGCCAAGCCTTTATAAGGGACTACTGGTTTGTTACCTTATAAATGAAGAGGAACTGATCAATAATTAATGGGTAGTTGCCAAGGAAATCAAAGAGGAATGAATCAGGAGCTAATGGGTAGTGAACCAGTAGATTTACAAAAGAGAGAATCCAATAAAATCAATAATCACCAGACAACAGTTTTTTGACATTTATGAGCTGTGACTTCTCTGGTACAGGGTTTATTCACAACCCACATGGAGAATTTCTCCTCTGTTTCTGTGGTAACAAACCAGTAGTCCCCTAATACAGCTTGGCTGTGGGTGCCCCAGTAAGTACTGGTTAACTACCCATTAGCTTATGCTGGTGAAGATTCTCAGTCATCCAGGATATGATAAAATAAAAAATAAAAATTCAATACAGAAAACAACTGGACTTTATTTGTAACAGAAGACGTTTCGCTCTTCATCCAAATCCAAATAAAGTCCAGTTGTTTTCTGTATTGAACTTTTTTTTATTTTATTTTACCCATTAGCTTCTGATTCATTCCACTTTGGTTTCCTTGGTAACTAGCCGTTAGTTCTTGAGCAGTTCCTCTTTATTTACAAAGTAACTAACCAATAGTCCCCTAATAAGGCTTGGCTGTGTGTTCCCCGGTAAGTACTGGTCAACTACCCTTGAGCTCCTGATTAGTTCCAGAGGCGTTTCCCAGTAGTTAAGCAAAATTTGTTTACCTTGATGTAAAGTGTTCCCATTTTCCCAATTGTACAGGAACAACATATTAATCTGACACTGACACTTTGTTCAAAATTGTTAATTGGTCAAAGTTTTACAACCTCCCTGGCATGCTATTGTTTTTAATTTAACATAAAATAATATTCTCCTGAACCAAATATTAAAAATGACAAATATACTTGTGAATTTTATGACTCACAAAGAGCTGCCTGCGTAAAGTTTTATGTTGTATTGAGGCTGCAGCGTGTTAACTGTCAGCTCTATAAAGTCTGCCCCTGACAGCCAGTGAATTAGTGGTATTTCCCCAGCAGTTCATCCCAGGATAACCCTGTTACGTAACAAGCAGAAAGTAGTTAACCGAGGGAATACTGTGGTGTTCTGGCAAATCTGTTTTAGGAATAAATTGGTTCAGCTGGGCAGCCATCCCACTGTTCGTGATCGTTAATTGTTGTCAAAAGTTTTGAGATGGGTCTACGAAAAAATGAGTCAATTTCTCCAGAAGGCCGTGGGTCTTTTCTCCTTAACCAGAACTGCAGATGTTGGCTTATCCAAGAGGACAGAAATAGGGATGAACATGCTCAACAGAAAACAAAATGCAGCCTGTCAGTGTGGACCCCCTACATGGGAACATGTTTTCCCACAGGCACACACTGAATTGATGATTGTGAAAGTAAATGCTGTCTTCTTTCTACTAACGATGATCAGATTTTAAACCAAGGCAACAACTAAACAACTGCAAGTTCTTATCTCACAAAATGTGATTAAAACAGAAAAGTAAAAATGCTTTCATCTGTACCTTTGAAATAAGCTGAGTTGACTTTATATTTTTAAATGCACTATAATGTACTTGTATGTAACATGAGGGTTTAAGATGTGGTTGTTAATTCAGTCTAAGTAAAAAGAGATAACAGTACGGAAATGGGTAACTTTAATTTATGCAGCATCCCACTTCCCTGTTCTGATCCTTATCAAGGTCAAGGTTTCTTTATTGTTGTTCTCATCATATGTGGTACATGTGATGAAATGAAATTGTGTACACAGGGTCCCAGTTAGTAGAAATTGTAAAAGAAAGACAATAGGTTCTAAGATATGAACTAAGAAATACGCTAAGCACTAATAGTACAAAAACAATACGATGAACAACAGCTGCACGAACATGAGTTTGTGTGAGCTGAACCAATCAGAAGTCATGCAGACTGTCCAAAGTAAATGTGAAACTAATACAAAGGCAGATAAAAAAAAATCATGATCATAGGAGACTAAACAAGTAATTAAGCAAACAATCACTATGGAAACAGATTATAGTTAACAGTGTAAGTAACTCAAAATTAATTTCCCCCAAGTTGTGTCTGTATTATTTGAATGCCGCTAGATGGCACCTGAGTAGTGTGACATGCTGTTGTGTTATGCAATGGGTAAAAAGTGGCTATTAATGACACAATCAGCTTGCCATAGCTCCACCTTCAACCCGCTCGCCTGGGGCAACCGTCAAATCAGCTTCATTTTGCTGCGCCGCCCCGGTGAAATGCAGCAAATTTGACCATTGAAGTGTGTTTATTGAGTAAAGGTTTAACTGAGACACACTTTTGCTTTAATGTTGAGCAAACAAATAATTGTTTTTAGGTGGATGTCTTGTTACATTTTGAAGAAATGCACAGCGAGTTGCCCTCTGTGCATTCCTGCTTCAGCGTATTGGCTTTTGAAAACGCAGCTGAGTTGACCGTCAAAGTGCATTTATTAAGGAAAAGTTAAATTGAGGCACACATTTACTATAATTTTGAGCAAACAAATAATTGTTTATAAGTGTTAATCTTGTTCAGTTCTTGTTAAAATCCTCCCGTGCAAGCTCCCGCGGCCGCCACTTGGCAGTCAATCGATTTTTGGCACAACACCGGCCCACATTTCCAGATTCAACCCACATTTCTGGGTTGTCAGCGGTGACGCGTATCAAACCTGACGCATCAGCGGTGACGCATAATAGATGCAGTGCCGGCCCAAGACTCCATGGGGCGAAATTAATCGAAATTTGGTTTGGTGCCCTTTGTTCCTGCTAATAATGTGTATAACTGCAATAAACAGTCAGATGATCAGATCATTCACTCACCTAACAAACTCAATGCAACTCTGATAGCCCTGTTTACATTATCCTATATTTATATGTGTGGTACTAAACGTAACAAAAAAGGACAAAATAACACCAGTATGCAATGTATTTTACAGCAAAATTGCCATCTGGTGTATTAACTTTGGTGCCGAAGAACTGCAACAGTAATGTGCAAAATAATTTGTAGTAGATGATCAAGAACAAACAACTGATAAAATAACTTAGATGCTTAAAATAAATTAAATTGTGCAAAAACAGACAAAATTAAAATAAAATATCAAGGACAATTATCTGCATTTGTTCATTTACATTTAAATAATGTAAATGAAAATTTACTTTAAACCATGTCAAATTGTTTAAGAAAAAAATAAAATTAAAGTTAAGTAATGTTCTTAAAATGATATAAATGTATGCAACAATTTGAAAAACTGAACTTAAAATATCAAACAAACTTTACCCACACATTTGACCTGTTTATGCTACTTCTTCGTCAGTACTTCACAAACTTCCTAAAACCTGGCCTTCCACTTAGGGGCCCCCTAGTGGCCCCAGGGCCCTAAGCAGCCACTTACTTTGCTTATGCTTTGGGCCGGCCCTGAATAGATGCGATGTATACGGAGAAGCGACGCATTTATGGATTTTTCCATTTTATTAGACATATTTGGACTGATGCGACTTATAAGTGTGACGTGTACGGCAGAAAATACGGTATTAGAAACATTTTTATTGAAACACACATTTACTGTAGTTCCACATAAATACTGTCCAATGTGTTTAATTTTGTTTCTGTTGTTTGTTTTCACCTTAACTTAATTAATCCGTGACACAATTCCTTCCAGGGATTGCCAGGTTTGCCAGGAATTGCAGGCCTCGATGGACAAAAGGTAAAAATTAAACTCAATAAATGTTTAGCATCAGTCATCATAGCTATGTCTGACATTTTTATCATTCAAGGGGGAAACTGGTGAGCCTGGCGCAAGAGGATTTAAAGGATCAGCTGGACTCCCTGTAAGATCCACGTGGCATCAAAATGGTGACATGAAAAGAGTTACAAACTAAATGACTTAAATATATGAACATCTTTTCTGCAGGGTGAAATGGGTTTATCTGGTGAACCTGGTGTAAAAGGATCAACTGGTCCAAAGGTAATAGTATAATGAATGCAATGTTTTAAAATAGTGCAGCCAAACTATAACCCTAAAATATATACTGACTTTAATCTAAAAAAATGACATTGAAAAGACTTTAAATATTCAAAACAAGGAATCATCTCTACATTGATTGTGAGTTGCCTTAGGGATTTACCCAAAGTTATTGTGAATTACCACTTCAAAAGTCTTTAACCTCTGAGACATTCTGTCATGTTAGCATTAGCAGCAAGCCAGCTGCAAGCAGAGCCATGTTTGGATTTAAATAGACTCCAAGCAATGTGTAGTGCTGTTGCCAAAAAGTACAGCGCAGCAAAAAACTTATCTGACGAAACATTCCCAAATCACAAGTCCCACGTCACCAGATTCAAAACAAATGCAATGAAGTAGAAAACAATATGCAATGAGTCTGAATCTGTTTGAATCCTACACTGTGAGAAAACTAAAAATCAGAGATCAAGATTGTGACAGAATCATAATTTAGACTTGCTCCAGTCAATATTTGGTCTTTTTTTTTTTTTTTTACTAAATGTTTGCTGCAAAATAAGTCATGCTTTGTCCATTATTCAAGGGAAATAAAGGTGAGACTGGAAGTCCGGGGATAAGAGGAACCCCGGGGTCCACAGTAAGTTTCCATTTAAATATGTGAGCATAAACCAATTAAATTTAATTTGAAACAGACTAACAATATAATAAAACCAGTAAATAGAGCAAATGGACTCATTTATCTATGCAACAATAAAGTTTGTTTGGACCTTTGGTAAAAAGTTGATTTTTTTTTTCTGTCCTTTGCATTTTTCCTTGATTGATGTTTACCTGGACTTATTTAAAGGGACAAGCAGGAGAACCAGGAACACCTGGTCTTCCAGGACACCCGGGAATGCCAGGCCTGAAGGGAAGCAAGGTACAGTATAAGCAATATACTTACTGTTTTTCATTTCAGCTTTATTGTCACAGCTATTACCTTTCTTTAAATCCAATATTCACATCTTGTTCAATGGTGCTTGTGTTTTTAACACAACAGTTCCATAGCAATACAATGTCATTATCTATGTTTTCATATTTTACAGGGGGAACGAGGAAATATGGGTGAAAGAGGAGGAATGGTAAGCTTGATGTTTACGGCTTCAAACTATTACTATTAGGTTCTGCATTAGTGTAACATATTGGTTAGTAAATGTTATAAAGGTTCAGCTTTAATGATCAACTCTTGGATGCAGAAAAGACATTAGACAAAATGAAATTTGCAATTTAAAATTGATCATGAAACTAAAATGACCAACTTTTGCGTATACATTTTTTTTACAAGATGTTCTAAATCTTTTGTACTACTGCTCATTTGCGTCATTGACTGATCTGAAACTTTGCTTTTATAAAGGTTTTTTTTTTTTCACCTTTATATCAATAGGGATTGAAAGGCGAACCAGGAGAGCATGGTCAGCCAGGGATTCAGGTGACTTTCTTGAAATGTGATGACTTAAAATTTCTTGTGAAGCATAAAATGTTTTATTGAAAGCTTGAAACAAGACAATTATTTTAGATATCCAGAGGTGTTCAAATTTTAAACTCTTGGAGTGACGCCTTTTTACCTTTCCATTATAATCAGAATACTCTAATGTATATTTAACATTTTCCAGAGGCTGCTTCTATTTTTCAGTATATCTCGGTGAAATCTGGGGAGCAAATTTTAATTGGGATCTGTTTAAACTAGGAAAAAAAAGTTATAGTTTATGTACTTTTAATAAAAAAAAACCAGCAATGGGGCACTGGAGCGGAGGTCATGTTTACCTGAATGTCTTGGCCCTGTCCAATTTTCTATTTTCATACTACTTATTTAAATTTATCTGCAAATAGTTGAATCACTACCATAAAAATGCATCAAATATAATACATACATATTTGTATATTTAAAGTGATCCATACACTCTCATAACTATACCATACCATACCATACCATACCATACAATACCATACCATACCATACCATACCATACCATACCATACCATACCATACCATACCATACCATACCATACCATACCATACCAATTTATTTATAAAGCACTTAAAAACAACAACAAGGCCAAACAAACCGCTGTACAATGAAACAAAACAAGCAAAGGACATGGCAAAAAATACTGTACATAGATCCACAGAGGTAAAGATAGGAACTAAATGACTAAAATTATATAATAATGTTAAAATCAACTCAGATGGTGTCAAAAGCCAGGGAATAAAATAAAAGTGTGTTTTTAAACTAGACTTAAAAACAGTAAGCGAGGGCAGCTTCCTGACATGCAGTGTTAACTCATTCCACAGTTTTGGACCTGCAACAGAGAAAGCCTGTCACCTCTGAGCTTAAAACCAGCACCCAGAACCAATAAAAGCATCTGGTCTGCTGGCACTGTGGGACATATGGCTGCAGCAGATCAGCGAGATAGGAGGGGGCGTAACTGTTCAGAGATTTAAAAACATACAGAAGGATTTTAAAATGACTTTGATAGTGAACAAGAAGATAGTGAAAGGAGGCCAAAAGCAGTAATGTGCTCTCTTTTGCCTGTACCAGTAAGAGTCGGGCTGCAGCATTTTGAACCAGTTGTAAACGTGCAAAGGAGGTTTGACTGATTCCAAAAAGAAGTGCATTGCTGTAATCAAGCCTGGATGTATTACTGTCTCAACATTAGTTTTGGACAGTATTGACTTCAATTTAGACAGTCGCCTCAACTGAAAAATAAAACAGGCTTTAACAATCATGTTTGCATGAGTGTTTAGCTTCATGGAAGGGTCCATTTTCACTCCCAGATGAGCGACAACTTGTTTCTATAATGGGGCTAGAGAAGAAAGGTTGATACAATGGTTCTTGAATGTGCCATTAGGTGGAAACATCGACTTCTGTCTTCTTCTCATTAAAATTTAATACATTTAAACCCATCAATCCCTGATGTAAGCCAGGCAGTCAAGAAGAGGTTGGATAGAGTGTGCACCAATGTGCTTCAGAGGGAAGTAAATTTGACAGTCATCGGCATAAAATGAAAATGTATGCTGTGTTTACAAAAAATAGCCTAGTGGCAGAAGATTCAAAAAAGTTCAAGACAAAAGCCAGCATAGTGGCAGAAGAAAATCAAAGAAAAGAGGACCAAGAATGGACCCCTGTGGTACCCCCTGTCAAAGTGTTGCCGATGTTGAAATAAAATCCTTGACGTTGATACAAACGTTTCTGTTGGAGAGGTAGGACCTAAACCAATTGAGGGCCGACCCTGTGATGCCCACCAACTGCTCCAGCCTAGAATCTCATGGTCAGTGGTGTCAAAAGCAGATTTAAAGACCAATAGAACAAGAAGCACATAATCACCTGCATCTGTGGCTAGGAAGATGTCATTAAAACCCTTCAATAGTGCAGTCTCAGTGTTGTAGAGAGATTTGAAGCCTGATGGGAACACGTCCAAAATGATCCTCCAGGAAACATTTTAACTGGGAATCAACTATTTTTTCTAGTAATCTGAAAACAAATGGGAGTCTAGAGACAGGCCTAAAGTTGAACACCACTGAGGTCAAGGCTAGGTTTTTTTTCAGCAGAGGTTGAACAGCAGCATGTTTAAAACTTTTTGGCACCACACATGTTAAACTGTTATTCACAATAGAGAGAACAGAGGGACCCAGATTAGAAAAGACCTCCTTTAGCATTTGAGGGGGACAACATGAAAGGGGGGACCAGATAGCTTCATTCTGCACATTAGCTGCTCCAAAAAAAAAGACAGTGAGATGGTCTCGAAGTGGACAAACATGGCTACACATTGAAACGAGATGGATGGATCATGAGCTGGTGGAGAAATAAGTGCCCTAATTCAATTATTAAAGATGAACAATTTGCTGAAAATATTATTTATAAACTGTAGATGCAAGCTTGGCCAACAGTTGATGGGATACTGATAGAGCACTATTGTTCTGAAATGCAATAGTTAGACAATAGATGGCGCTACAGCAAAATTACTTTGAATTATAACGTTGTGGTTGCAATGCTGCTGTATACCCTTACCTGCATTTCCATTATTTTTATTTAATAGCAGTAGACTATTTTACTATAGATGTTGATTTAGATAATGTTTTAAAATTTACCATCACTCTGATGTCTTCAGTGATGTACTCTGACTTGTTCTCAGGGATCACCTGGGCCAGTGGGATTAAAAGGAGAGGTACGTTGAGCCAAAGAAAAAGTAATTTGTGTTTCTCCATGCAACCTTTGAATATGAATTTGTTTCTAACATGAGGGTGGTATTCTTGCTAGAAAGGGATATCAGGGGATCAAGGCCAGAGAGGGCCCGAAGGTCAAGTAGGACAACCAGGTCAACCAGGTCAGTCAGGCCCACCTGGCCCCCAAGGATTGCGAGGGGACACTGGCCCTCCTGGCCCACCTGGACCTGAAAGAAGACCTGTATGTTGGACACACAGGTTTTTCTCATCAAGATGTGTATGGGGGGGGATAAGTAAAAATCCATCTTGATTCATCACTTTTCATTGCAGATGAGTGTGATGTCAGACAGCCACATTCGTCAAATCTGCAGAGAGATTCTTCTGAGTGAGTTTCACAATGACTGATGAGGTGTTTCGTCACAATTGCTTCCTTTGAAATCTTCTCACTGTCAACTCTTCTAGCTGAGCTGCCTTTATTGTTGCCGAGCAACCAGCAGAGGAGCTGTTCCAGATGTGAAAGCCAGCCTGGATCTCCTGGTCCACCAGGTCCAACTGGGCCTCAGGGCCATAGAGGTCTTCCAGGACTTACTGGTTCCAGGGGTCAGCCAGGCCACCCTGGACATCCAGGGCATCCCGGAATTAATGGGCTCAAAGGTAAAAACAACATCATACTAGACGTGCAACTGTTTTCCATAGTTCCACTAACAAGGAGACATGTGTTTGCAGGGGAACCAGGTTTCAAAGGTGAGAAAGGGAGTCCTGGTCGAGTCACAAGTGGAGACCAGGGCCCACCTGGACCTCCTGGTAAGTACTGTAGTAAAGTATTTTTCTTTAGGTAAGGGGGCATAAAAGCAATACAAATTTCCTAATATCAGCTTTCTCTGCTGTTTAAGGTTGTTTTGAACCGTTAACGACTTGTTTCCACAGGTCCCATGGGTCCTCAGGGTTATGGCAAACCAGGTCCTCCAGGTAAATCTGGGCCTCCTGGTCAAAATGGAGCAGAAGGTAAAAGTGGTAACCCTGGCCAACCTGGAATATGTGACCCGTCCATGTGCTATGTCAGCATGATGAGAAGAGAGCCCTTCCACAAAGGCCCGAACTATTGATGCAGTCTAAGCTGATGCCAAGCAAACAGCCATTCTCAGGAAAATTTCACCGTTACAGTTTCTCTCCATCATTGAAACTTACCGTACCTCTATTGACATGTTTTTGTGACTCTACTCACCATCATAGCTTCACTGATGACGTTTTGTTTTATTATTCACGTGTTTGGAGGCTTTCATAGTGTTAAGTGAATAATCAGCTTTTTTGAATACCTCTCATCTGAGAACCTTGAACTCTTGTGTCACTGTGTCTGGTACACTTTCCTCCACTGCCCTCTGGTGTTGCTTCACTGCATGCTGCTCTCTACATCTTTACTACACAGACCGTGGGTGCTATTCAATATCATCTGTGTAAAAGGAAAAAGGAAACTTCTGAATGAATAACATGTTTCGTCTTTGTAATTAGCATGCTTTATCCTATGACTTTTAATTTTATTTCCTTTATCTTTTTGTAAACATGTGTTTTTAAGGTATTCCCTTTAAACTGTAAAGCATAAAATCTTTGAAAGCAGCTTTAATGTGCGTTACCTGAGATAAAGGAATATTTTCACCTCCTACAGCAACTCATATTGTTTCAAATGTCTTTTAAGGATGTAAAATGTTTAAAGATATTCTGACATTATTTGTCATTTATGTTCCCCTGGCTCATCTTTCATTTATGTAATAGGTATTTTATTGTTATTTATATATATGAAAAAAAAGGTCATAACTGTGCATTTCAGCAGTGTCCTAAACCGCTTTTGTAATGTTATTATTTTTGTGACTTTTGTATGTTTTTCTAATTAAAATTTTGAATTAAAATACTGTAAAATTATTAACTTATTTTGCTTTTTACCTTACTAAACTTGCAGCTGTCGTTTCAGGTCGGCCTAAATGAAACTTTGAGTGTGGATGGCTGGCACAGCTTCAAGTTACTGAAGCATCATTAAGGATGAAGAATGGATGTTGTGGAGGAAAACAGAAATACGATGATTTTGTTGTTGTTGTTGTTTTTACAACTTTCTTTCAGGAAGCTTAAATAAATGCAACTCTGACTAAAATGCTTCTGTAGGAAAGAGGTGTGAATCTGCTTAGAATTTCTTTTAAAAAACAAAAGTTTTGAGTGAACACTAGATGGGGTGATGGGGTCACATATGACCCTGTTGAGAAATTAGAAAAGTTCAGCTTTCTTCTCTGCTTTGGAACAGTAAAAACCCAAGGTTCAAGGTTCTTTGTTATCATTCGCATCACTTGTGGTACATGAGGTGGAACGAACTTGTGTGCAAGGCCCCAGTTACGCCCCCAAAAGCAAAAAATATAAAGTATTAAAAAAGAAACTGTGTACAAAGATCTAAGATACGCTAAACGATAATAATGTAATCTAATACAGTGTATTAAACAGCAGTCTGAACATGAGTCTGTTGTGAGCAAATGGGTATGAATACAGCAGCTTAAAGGCAAAAAATCAGCAGCATGGATAATCAGCAGCACATATAAAGTGACATATTACCAGTTAAAGTGGCATTAATTATATTGATTTTCCTGTTTATGGATTTATGAGTATAACAGCCTTAGGGTAGAAGCTGTTCCTCAGTCTAGTGATTCTACACTTAATGCTCCACAACATTCTGCCTGAGGGGAGTGGGGTGAAAAGTGTGTGTGCTGGGTGAGTGGGGTCCTTCATGATACAAGTGGCTCTCTTCCTGCATCTATAGATGTCTGTGATGGTGGGGAGGCTGACTCCAACATCTTCTGTGCAGCCTTCACCACTCTCTGCAAAGCTTTTCTT
>JARVGS010000001.1:42363636-42379131 GCA_031762315.1 Hypsolebias antenori | reverse complement strand
ATAAAAAAAAAAAAAAAAAAAAAAAAAAAAAAAAACTGTGACTTATACACCGGAAAATACGGTAAGCCCCAGCAGATTTTGTAAAACTGTGCATGTTCCTGAAATCGTCATTTGTCAACATAAGACAAGTTTAGGGTCTGAAGATTGATGGACGATGTGCATTCCATCAATGAATCTTGCCCTTTATTCTTAAAAATGGCTTTGACTTTAGCCATCGCGTTGGAAAAGCATAGAGAGGTTAAATCATGTTCAGAATGATTCATCACAGCTGCACCGTAACAACAAAGCATAATAGCAGCCGGGGATATTTAGCTTACCATTTGCTCACCCATAAAAAATAAGGAAATGAAAGATTTTTTTAATAGTTTTTTTTTTTTTTTTTTTTTTTTTTTGGTACCAGAGCTGTGCACCACCAACTGGGAGAGAAATGAATTCCCTCGGTGCTGTCAGCCCTGAGTCAACTCCTTTGTTCCTGATAAAGACATTCCTCAGTCTTTGTAACTTTTTTTTTTCAGGAAGTCTGTGGGGGGCTTTGTTAGAAACCTATTTAGGTGGGCCATACAGACAATGTATGTGCTTAGATTTCACAGGCTTGGCAGAAAAAAAAAAATGTTCCATCAATTTTGGTTTATTGTATACCTCTGCAGCAGACACAGTAAAATCTGTCTGGATCCTTTGTGACACAGCATTTAGCCTAAAATGTATTTTCTTTCATCTTCATTCATGAGATAATATTCAACCAGGATGTGTTGTGTAGGCAGTAAACTTACCGTATTGTTCGGACTATAATGTGCACCATATTATAAAGCACATTAAGCAAATCTAAAGCATATGGACAGATTTTTAACATGTACCATGTAAAATTGATTCGAGGTCAGTAAGCACAACCAGAATTAATACATAAGGCGCACAGGATTATAAGGCTCACTGTTGATATTTGAGAAAATTAAAGGATTTTAAGTGCGCCGCCTTATGGTCTGAAAAATATGATAGTCTTGTACTGACAATATGTTGTCAAGTGTTTTGGTCTCAGTATCTCATGAAGTTTTAATGTGTGCATCTAACATTTTTGCATACCACTAAAAGCTTGTGAGAAATATCACAGGTTTTATTATTACTTCTTGATTATAGGGTTGCTGCCATGTGCCAGAATTTTAGATGAAGATTATTTTACAGTACGTTGACAAATTAAAGAGCTGTGCCCATTTTAATCAAACATTGAACACAATATTAAGCTCAATCTCATGCAATATTGCAAAATGTTAAACTCAGAGCATGTGTTGGGAATGACTCTCAGCTACAATTCACACCCAATTTTAGCTCAATATTTATAAAGTGACTGAGTTTTTGTCATTTTTATGTTTTCTAATGGATTGCTGGCTGTGGTGGCCTTCTTCAGTTGTATTGGCTCCAAAAGTTAAATACCCGTACTTTCCGCCATATACAGTACATTGCACCACCGTATAAGTTGCATCAGTCCAAATATGTCTAATAAAGTGGAAACATTATGTGTCATTGCTAACCTCCCAAAAACATGGGCTGGTGTTGTGCCAAAAATACATTGGCAGCCAAATAGTGGCCACGAGAGTGCACACGGTAGGACTTTAACAAAAATTTAACAAGATTAACACTTCAAAACAATTATTTGCTTGCTTGAAAATATAGTAAAGGTGTGTCTCAGTTTAACTTTTACTTAATAAATGCTCTTCAACAGTCGAATCAGCTGCATTTCAAAAGCTGATTTGCGGCTGCAGGAGTGCACAGAGGGAGAACTCGCTGTGCATTTCGTCGAAACTTAACAAGATTAACACCTAAAATCAATTATTTGTTTGCTCAAAATTATAGCAAAGGTGTGTCTCATTTTAACTTTTCCTTGAATGGTCAAATCAGTTGCATTTCTCCTGGGCGGAGTGGCTAAATGCAGCTGATTGGACGTTTGCTCCAGGAGTTCCAGAGCGAGAGGAAGGTGACTCTTTATGGCAAGCCAAGTGTCTCCTTAATAGCCACTTTTACCTATTAATGAGACACTTGGCTTGCAATACTACTCGAGGGCCCTCTAGTGGCTGAAAATGGTAGTGCTAAATATTTTCCCTGTTAGAATGAATGAAATTGTCAGATCTCAGCCAAAAAGTTATCATGAGTTATAAATTTGGGACAAAAACATAAATAAATTGCTTTGCCGTATAAGTTGCAGGGTATGCTAATGTGTGACTTTTATGGCGAAAAGTACGGTAGTTGTAGAGGTAATCCAGATTCTTATAAGTTTTCATCAAATTCCATGAAGCAGTTCATGAGATATTTTGTTACAAACAGACACAAACACACACAGAGATGGAGCAAAAACATTATGATCCTCCTCAGGTTTTCAGAAGTGACCAGTGATAATGATACTAATGATATGCCTTTAAATTTGTGTGAATGTGTCAGAATTATGCAAACATTGTTTTTTTTTTTAACTGACATCCATATAAGAATGGCTTAAACACATTCAAACTCAGTTTTGGTTTATTTATTTTAAGTCAATGTTTTAAAAAATAATGGTTCATTTATTTTGTAATGAGACAAATTGAAGAGAAAAATAATATTAATTTTAGCTTCTTTCCAAAATGTTTAGGCTCCAAAACTAAAATGTAGAAATAAAGAAAAGTTCAGCTTCTTTTTGTTTAATTTTAAGCTTGTTTTGGAGCATCTCACTGCCCTTCAGTGGATGAAGGTGTGCCTTTATTCCTGGAAAGGAGTGATACACGTGTCATTAGTGGATCTCTGTCGGTTTCTTTTAGCCCCTCCGTTTATACAGTGATGGGGAAAGTGTTGCCACTCTGAATGCACACTCTTTTCTGTGACGCAGTTTTCAAACCAATTTGGGAGCATGTCCATCTCCAGCCTCCTTCACTCCGAGTTTAAAATGTCAACAAGCTTATCCCAAATCATCCAGGTTTGAAAATGCCCCTTGTCTTTACCCAGAGATAGATTGTTTTTACATGGCCGCAGCTCAATTATTATTATTTTTTTTCCAACGCCGAGTCCACATCTGGTTTCTGGGTAGTGTAAACCTAACCGAGCATCTGAAAGCTCAGGCTGCTGACCACCAGTTCCTGCATGATTAGAGTCCGGGGGTGCAGGAGAGACACGCTGCTGAAAAGTTATGGCGGTGGAGGGTGAAAGCAAGAGGATTGGCATGGGAGATTACAACTCGGTGTTTATACTAGAAAAAAAAAATCTGCAGAGTAGAATATCCTCCTCTGGCTCTCTCCAAGGTCTGGAAATCTCTCGCTCTGCACACACCTCCTCATCTGCTTTCTGCCAACACAAACAGCAATTACAGCTGGCTCAGACAAGCCCTGAAAGAAGCAGGTTCTTGTCTAGAGGGGGGGAAAAGAACCAATTAGCAGCATTGTTCCAAAATATCCTCAGAGGTTCTTTTTTTTTTTTTTTTTTTTAATCTAGCCCGGCTGGTCCTGCACCACAGGATGGATGTCCTGCTGATCCTGCACCACAGGCAGGATGTCCTACATGACCTGGTGCCACCGAGAGGATCGGTGTGTTCATTTAGTCTCGCTGTAGGATCCTCTGACATCTGGCTTTGACATGGAAGCTGGAAAACAACTTTAATATTCTCATGATGACAGTCCCAGGGACATGTGGAAAACATCCTGAGACGTCCATAATGACTGAAAACAGGAGGTCTGGCCACAGAGTTCTTCAGTGTGAAAGCAAACAAAGCAGTTGCTTCACACACGTACAGGGCAAACACTGCTGTGAAGTCTGATTATGAGACATGCATCCAGGGACGACTGCAGGACGCACTTTTATTATAATGTGTGTGACTCTGTGTCTGTGTTGGGGTGGGGGTCATTCATTTGTCTTTATTGTTAGCAAAATATCCAAGTTTAAGTTGTGTTTATTTGTCATATGCAGGTTAACACAGTACAATGATGAGGATGAGAAGAACCGATTTGACTCACTAAAAAAATAAAAGGACAAACAAACAAGAAATACTAAAGCATGCGATAAGTGTTCAAAAATAAAAGTACCAAAAAGTGAAAAAGTTATAATGTTTACAATGTTCTAAAGAGAGATAATAAACAACAACATGGTAGAATGTAACAGTGCAAGCAGCATGATACAGTCAGTACATGAGATGAGCTATCTTCTGAACCCTAAACATAAACTGTTAAAAGAAAGTCTTGTTAAAGCTGATAAAATGAGATACTTTTTATTTATGTGAATAATTCTCACAATCCTCAAATTAGTTTTTTTTTTTTTCCCACCATCAACTCTGCCCTGAACATCCCTCCATCTACACGCCATCAGTTTGAGCCTAACCATCTGGAGAACATCCTCCTATCCGATGAGATTGTTCCAACTCATTTTTTAAAGAAAGTTTTTAAATGCGTTGGTTCTGACATTATATAGATTTATTGACATCAGTCTCAGTTCAGGTGTAGTTCCAGCTTATTTTCAGTTGTGCAGCCTTTGATGACCAAACCTTATCTGGGCTCATCTGTTTATTCACATTTTAGGTCAATTTCAAAACTTTTGTTTTTAATCAAAAATTTTAGACAGGATAATTTTTTTATTGAGCTGCGGGCCTTTTGAAATGCTCACAGCATCCTTGAAATGTTTCAGTCTGGTTTTAAAACTCTTTACAGACACTGCACTTTTCTTATTCTTCTTTCAGCTTTTCCCTCTTCGGGGGTTGCCACAGCAAGTCAACCACCACCATCCTACACGCTCGACTTTCCTCTTCTCCCTCTGTCCTGTCCTGACATGTTTCGGTCCTTGTTGTCTTTGACCAACAGTAGCACATTTTCTGCCAACACCCTGTTTATCAACAGCACTGGCGGTCGTTGTTAATCCGGGCCTTGACCGATCCGGTATCATGTCACTAAGATGAACTTGCATATTACGGCAATTTTGGCAAAAGTGATTTATGTCGGATGCCCTTCCCTGACACAACCCTCACCATTTACCCAGGCTTGGGACCAGCACAAGAGATACACTGGCTTGTGCTCTCTAGGGGCTGGTTTACAGACACTGCACTTTTGAAAGATTTTGATGCCATTTTATCATCTACAGATTCAAGATATGCTGCTGTTCTTTTGCTTTTAGATCTGTCAGCTGTTGACCACAGGATTCTGATGTCCAGATTGGAACAAACTCTGCACTAAACTGGTTCTTACCTGTCTGACGGGACTTTCTGCATAAGCCTTGGAGAATCTGTCTCTTCCTCTGCCTCCCTCACATGTGGAGTTCCCTAGGGATCTATTCTTGGACTCATATTATTGTCCATGCACCCTTTAGGCTCCATTTTTAGAAAATTCAACATTTCTTTTCAGTGTTATGCAGATGACACTCAGGTCTACTTTCAGTTGAAGCGTAATCATTCTATTTCACTGAAAACCCTGCTTGATTGCCTCTCTGAGGTGACATTGGATGGCTTTAACTTTCTATATTTTAATCCCTTCATTGGCTCCCTGTTAGTTTTAGAATTGATTTTAAAGTTGTATTGCTGACCTATAAGGCCCTGAAAGAACAGGCTCGTGCCTGACCTCCTGAAGCCCTATGGGCTCTCTAGATTCCTCAGCTCTAATGATCATTTGCTTCTGGATGTCCCGCGATCCAAGCTGGTCCACATAGGTAATCGGACTTTTCCAGCTGTATCTCCTAAATTGTGGAACCATCTGCCTCTTCATATCAGACATTTGGTATTTTAAGTTTCATCTTTAAACACAATTACTCACTAGCTTTTAACACAACATGAGAGTTGACTTTTTATTTATTTACTTATTTATGCATTGCCTCTTTTATTGGTATTTGCCTAAAAAGACATAGAGGAATTTATATTCCTTCCAGGAAGGCTAGACCTTTCATTTATAAACCTTAAGGGCCAAGAACATTTTAACAGAACACAAAACATTTGTTTCTTCCACAGGCAGAGGTTTTTCAAGAAGCAATCAGATAAAAACAGCTGAATTATCATTATTATGCATATGACAATGAAAAACATGCCAGTATAGAAAAAAATGTGACTTCTATTCCCAGTCAATGTTTGATTCATGATCTTGACAGTGAGCTTTTACAAATATACCGTAAAGTAGGACATTTTTAAATTGCACATCATGGTGCAGAGTTAGATCCTTAGAGAATAGATTCAATTTTATGCTAAATAAATTATTTAAAAAGGTTTTCTTCTGCAGGAGTTGATTTGTGGAATATATTTAGAAGGAAAACTTATCCTTTCACTGTGGCGGGAAAGTGAATGTGTACGGTTAAAGAGCAGAGCAGTCCTGTAAAAACTCAAAGAGCCAGATAGATCAAAAACATATCAAATGTTCTGTTCCACATTTATAATGTACTGCTCTCAGGAACAAGGCCATAATTATGTGGTGCTGGTGGTTAAAGCTGACAGAGAGGATGACTAAGCCAAACCGTGTGGATTTTCTTTGCCCACTCATCTTTAGCAGCAAAGCCCACAATTCTCAGAAACAGCTGTAAAACATGACCGCCGCTCTGGCAAGGTGCTCTGCACGGGACAGAACAATCCAGCCGAACAAGAATCCTTGTTCGTGGGTTTAACAGGAGGTGAAGTCTGCTCGGATGTGCTGAATGCTCCTGTTGTTTGCAGATGGGAGTCTCCGTGGTGGATTCGGCAGTGGCCGGCCTTGGCGGATGCCCCTACGCCCAGGGTTCAACTGGCAACATTTCAACAGAGGATGTTCTTTACATGCTTCATGGCATGGGCATTCAAACAGTAAGCGTGTCTTCGCAGTCTGCTCTGTTGACAGATTTGCTGTATTTTATGTGCCTATAATCCCAGCAAACCCCAAATCATAGAGCGTATTGACATAAACAGATTGCTGTGCAAACATTCTGCTCCAGTTGTGTTTATTTTATGGCTTTGCACAACTTGTGCAAAACCATGGGCGCTCCACACAAGGTGCCACGAACACTTTAACAATCTCTACCCCTGCTGGTGGAATATTTTCACTGCAGAATACTTTTTCCAATAAGGTATTTGCAATTTAAGATGAACCACTGACTTTGTTGAAAATATTTTTAATCTGTTGTGTTTTTATCTTTCCTTCCCCGCAGGGTGTAAATCTTGATAAAGTGATAGAAGCTGGTGATTTTATCTGCAATGCTTTGGGAAGAAAATCAAACTCCAAGGTTGCCCAGGCGAGATGCAGGAGGACACTCTGATGAGTCTCTATGCAGGAAAAAAATCAAACAAACATGTTTGATTCTGTTTCTTTTTAAATGACTTTTCCTGGTTTATTTTTTACAAATCTAATTATAATCTTTAGCAAGTTAGGCCAGCTTCAGCCTGTAAATTTTAGTTTTCCATCTTTTCTGTTTGTATTTAATGTTTACAGGTGAATTGAAAATAGACCAATTAATTAGATGACCAAGTTTTAATCAGCTGATATTAGCCACTTTAAAATAAAACTGACAGTTACTCATGCTTTTACATTTATTCACTTACCGAGTAGGAAAATAAAGATGCTGCAGATGTTTAAGCATGATTTAAAGAAGCCAAAGTTGTATTTGAGAAGGATCTCAAATAAACTGTATATAGAGCATATATATTTAAATTTTGGAACCATTTCACACTGATTTGTCTTTGACAAATTTGCAATATAAAGGTTTTATATACTTGTTTTAGCTTTGCATAATTCAGTGGCTTTATGGCACATGAAACAGTCACATTTTGAGGTGCCGTTTTATGCACTTTAAACCTCATTAAAACCGCCCCTACCTGATCAAATTTTGTGCAAACAGCAGCTGTGGAAAACCACAGCCCAGGCTTGAGAAGTTCTTGCCAAAGAACATACAGTGATTTTATTATTATTATTATTATTATTATATCTATCCTTCCTTATTGAAGCTACTGTTAAGGATGATCATATTGGAGGGCAATGTCTAATATAATTTATTATTTTTGCCAACTCTCTGTGTATGTGCTTTGTGATGGACTGGTGACCTGTTCAACCGAATAACCGCTGGAGACAGACACCAGCCCAAGGATGCGTGTCTCATGTGTAAAACATGATTAAATAACATGATGTGGAAAGGAAAATCTGTCCCTGACTTTTAATTTTATTTTATCTATGACAAATTAGAAAAAAAATCAAATGCACGGTATATGTGGATGAGAAAATGAATAAAATGGAAGTTAGTAAAAAAATCGAGAAATTAAATCTATTTGACTTTAATTACTAAATGTGAGTTTATGATACCATTTGCCTATTTTAAAGATATGTATGATAATTAACTGTCTTTGTTTCTTACAACCGTTATCTTAAAAAAATTGTTTGTGTTTTCTGAAATATTCTCTTTATCAACTCTTTATTATCTCTTTTTATGGTTTTGTTCAAAATGTACGTGCCTATAAAAATGTAGAATAACAGTGACAATTGAATAATGAGCAAGTATTTATAGTGCACTGAGTTTCAGGAGGTTTCATCAATGTTCAAAGAGATGATAGAATGAGTTTAAGCTCGGTCTCTCTCATAGTGCAGGAATAGAAAATGACTTGTTAATAAAGAGCAACACAGAGAGAAAGATAGAGATAGAAAATCTTGTTGAACATAAAATATAATTGTGCTGTTGCGAGAAGCCTGTTTTTAATGAATGAAACTTGCATTCATAAAAATAATGCATTATGCCTATCACATTTCTTGAGAAATTTTAAACTAAGATCTTACACAATCAGTTAGCACATGGACTATTTGATGAGAATTACTCTTTGCTACTACCATAATGCACATATTTGGTGGAATCAAATTTAGTATGTAGCTGATACTATGCTGCGAATGACTCATTTACTAACATACTAATGTTCAGCCTTGTCTTGTGTATAGAAATTTAACTGAGCAATGGCCATTTTTTGTGTTTGCCAAGTTCGTTTAACTGTGGTTAATTTCTTGAATTAAATACCAGTAGCTGAGAGTCATCCCAACTTACTTCAAGTAAGTATTGTTTTTGTACTATCAGTGTTTAGCATATTCATAGTTTAGCATATTTCTTAGTTCATTACTTAAATCTTATTACCGTCTTTCTTTTACAATTTATACTTTTGTTGGATGTAACTGGGAACGTGCGTACAGAATTTTCTATGCACCACGTGTGATGCAAATGACAATAAAGAAATCTTAACCTTAACATGTTATGATTGTTTAAATCTTAGTCATTCAATGTGGTATGCAATACGCAAGAAATATTATTATATTATTATTATTAATATTTAAGGAATGCTACTGTTTGAATAAATGCATTTTAATTAAGCACAGTCAATTTTTCATTGTGACATTAAATCACAAAAATCAATGTACATTAAACAAATAAACACCATCAAACTGGCCCTGTGATGGACTTGCGTCCTGACCAGGGCACCCCCCCTGCATCTCGCACGATGATGGCTGAATATTGGCACCAGTGACCCGAAAAAGAAGAAGCAGGTAATGGATGGATGGAAGGACATCATCATACTGCTTCTTAAGTGAATAATTTTTTATTACAATTTATGTGCAAAAGTGAGGACACTATCAAACAATATCATTAAGCTTATTTTGGAGTAAGAACCCTTACATAAACTTTAGGTTAAAATTTACTTTCATTACAGTGAAAAAGCCTTCCTAACACATGAACTAAACAACAAATCATGCTAAAATAAACATGCATCACAGGTTAACAAGATTCCTCTTCCTCGAATGGTCAAGTTTTATTTTATCTTTCCTTCTCAACCTGCAAGATACAATTATAAAAATATATATGAAAGAAAGTTTAGCTTTTGTTGTTGCATCAACTAAATGCTGAATTACTTACCAGAATCTGACAACAACAACCAGGAGTAATGTAATGATTCCTGCGAAGAGCAAAGCTGCAAGAGTATACAACCAATGATCTGGGGAAAAAAAAGAATAAATAAAATTATGAGGATTGAATACAGTCAGTGATGTTTGAGAAATAACCATTATGAACATGATGCAATTAGTTTCAAATGATCAATTTTAGAGGTAAATTTACCAAACGACCATGTTGGATGGTCAAATTCATCGTTTTCACTTGGTTTAGAAAGAGCAATACTTTCACCCAATCTCACTGAAATACACATAAAATATATTTACTCAAGTAACAACATACATTTTCATGCAAAACAGCTTTAGAAAGCAATACCCTACTAACCAAAGTGCTTTCTGTTATGGAAGACATCATGAATCCTGCTGCACGTCAGAAGATGGTCGTTGTGCACTCCTTTGCACGTACAAGGCTGGTGAAGCACGGTGCCTAAAGTATGCAGGAATGCCTTTTTACATTCAGAATCTGCACCAAGGATGTGAGCGGGACTCATCAGGGTGAAACATGCGTCCACTTCAAGATTTTCGTCACTACAATGTGTTCCTTCAAGATTCCAACATTTTTCTTGGAACGATTTCAACAAGTTTCTGAAAAATTTAACAAAAATTAAATTGTATGCTTTCATGCAGACAATTTTCTTTAATGCCATGCACATTTTGTAAATAAATTTAATACAAAATGCCCAAAATTTCACATCCAATATTAGACTGATTGCCAAACAGCGCAAACTTATAGCAGTGTCCTTTTTTTTTTTGTTTTTGTTTTTTTTTAATAAAGACAGAATCAATAAACACCACACATGCATGTCTTCAGCTGATCACACAGCTTTGAATATTCTTTTACAATCATGGCAGGCTGGAGTGTGTCTAATCAAAGGTTTCAGAAGGTTAATTTTCCCCTCATGAAATTATGCAGCTGCACCAAAATCCATTTTTAATCAAAAAAATGTTTGCAATGTGTGAAAATAAATATGACTATTGTTAGAAAACATTACAAGCCTAATTGTTTCTGATGCAATCAGCCTGCTGCTATTTGCACATAAAAAGGCAAATTTAAGGATTTGTTTAAAAGTGCTACACAGATCTAGTCATGTACACTGATTATTGATTGTCCCTGTATCCCTTCCAGATGGTTTGTTTCCTGCTGTAAACATTTATTTCACAAGACATTTTATGGTTCTAGCTTTAAGTCACCAACCAAAATACTCTAATGATAGATGTGTAAAGATGATATCAGGAACAGTTATCATCAATGATTTCCATTTAAAAAATAAGTATGTATATATTTTTATTGATGCCAACAGTTTTGAAATCAGTGGTACTTTGAATTAAAGTCCAGGTTAGTAGAGCTCAGAGTAATGTTTTCTTTGCTCTTTTTCAGATTCAGAGATTCAGAGAGATTTATTTGTCAATTACACCACATGTGGTACATGTGGTGGAACGAGATTATGTACACAGGGTCCCAGTTACACCCAACAATAAAATGTAAAAAAAAAAAAAAAAAAGTAATAAGATCTAAGATGTGAACTAAGAATAACAAACTAAAAATACACTAAGCGCTAATAGCATAAAAACATTACGTTGAACAGCAGCACGAACATGAGTTTGTATGAGCTGATGAACACGAATGAACACAGCAACATGAAACAGATCAGCAGCAACATGAAACAGATCAGCAGCAGCATGAAACAGATCAGCAACATGAAAAGTATCAGCAACGTGAAACAGATCAGCAGCAGCATGAAACAGGTCAGCAGCAACATGAAACAGATCAGCAACATGAACAGATCAGCAGCAACATGAAAAGGATCAGCAACATGAAACAGATCAGCAGCAACATGAAACAGATCAGCAGGAACACAATGTGATTTTCACAGTGATTATTCTGGTTAGAGAGTCATGAGTCTAACAGCCTCAGGGTAGAAGCTGTTCCTCAGTCTAGTGGTTCTACACTTAATGCTCCTCAACCTCCTTCCTGCGGGAGTCTGGCACTGCACACCTGTAGATGGAGGTGACTTCAGATAGTGATAAGGAAGGATAGTGACTCCAAAATATAATCAGTTGTAGATGTACAAACTATTCATGGACTTCTGAGAGTTTAAATCAAATCTGTCCAGTGGGTCATATGATTTTTTTAACATTATTGACAAATAAATACACATAGTCAGTGGTAAAATGTGTATTTTTGTTTTTGGTGAAGGGTGAACACAAGCAACTTAAAAAAAAGACATTTCCCCTCTCAATTCTATGAAGGGCTACTAAATGCAACTTTTTACTCATAACATTTTTTTTTCTAATTTATCTAATCTAACTCAAGATACTTTCAAAGTTTTTGTCAAAGATCTTATAAATGTCTTTTCTATTTTAAAACAACTTTTAGGTCTTGTTTTGTGTATCTGTACTTGGTAGTTTTTATTTAGCAGCCTACCAGGTGATATTCCTGCAGTTTATTTGAAGTGATTGTTTCTCTGAAGACGGAGCAGAATCCCCGCTGTGGCTAATAATAGGTCTACATAACAGACTAAGTACTTCTCAAATGCAAATCATTTTGTTGTTTAATACTAATTCTAATTTCAATCATGTCATATTTTTAAGCAATCTGTTGACACACATACACTCCACAAAACAAAACAGACGACTAGATTTTTTTTAATGTATTTATCAGTAATTGTTGTGGATTACTTTGAATATCACATCGGCTTCACAGTTTATTCTTCTGATCCTTGACATGAGTTCAGTGTGAGAGTACAAAATGAACAGAAAATGAATAAACAGTTTGATGTATTTTATTGTTCTTAGCATGATAAGGGTCAGCTGTGGCTGAGTGGTTAGAGCAGTTGTTCTCCAATGCAAGAGTTGGGGGTTCGATTCCACCAGCATTTACATGCCAAAGTGTCCCTGGGCAAGACACTGAACCTCGCATTGCCACCGATGTTTGTCCCATCGGTGTGTGAATGTGATAAAGGTCTGATTCTTCTTTGTAAAGATATTGTAAAGTGCCGTATGAATGGGTAAATGAGGACATAGATTGTGTTGTAAAGAGCTTTGAGTGTCTTGATAAGATAGAAAAGTGCTATACAAGTACAGTCCATTGACCATTTCATCTTTAAATGAAAAAAAAAAAAAAAGCATTTGTCCTTTGTTGAGTCTGACAGACTAAATGATTTTACTAGAGAATGTCCAATCCTTTCAGGAACATACTAGTACATCTATCCATTGTTTACCTGCTTCTTTCTTTTTGGGTCACCACAGTCAATGTGCGAGAGGCGGGGGACACCCTGGACAGGTCTCCGGTCCATCACGGGATGCATAGAGACAAACAACCATTCGCTTTCTCACTCATCTTTAGGGACAATTTAAAGTTACCAATCAGTCTAACATGTATGTTTTTGGTCTTTGGGAGGAAACTGGAGTACCTGGAGAAAACTCACGCATGCACTGAGAGAACATGCAAACTCCACTCATAAAGGTTCCAGGACAGGATTTGAACTAGTGGCCTTCTGATTGAGAGGCAACAACTCTGCCAACTGTGCCACCATGCCACCCTTAATAATATAATATATTATTATTCAATAAGATTTATTAGTAATGTGATGAATTCAGCTCACTCAAAAATCTCCCATTTTCAACTGTGCTGGAGGAAATAGCAACAAAATAACTGAGTGAGCGATGGCAGACTCTATCACTTGCTGATGAAAATTAAAAGCAGAAGATGTTTATCTCTGTTTGTTTGTTTGCTATAAAATATCTTATAACCTACTGAAAAAATGGATAAAAGTAAAATAAATAAATAAATAAATAAATAAATAAATAAATAAACATTGAATGCATATCTACAACCCATAAACCTTTGGAGCTAGCTCTATTCAAGATGGCTACCACAGCCAACTCATCTTAGAAAACACAAAAATGGCTATAAATTTGTCAAGTTCACAGCTATTTTTTTTTTTATATTGTGGCAGAGTCTTTTCCAAAACATTCTCCATGTGCTAACTTATTCTTTGCTCATAATTTTAACATTGTCAACTTTGATTCTTAGCAAAATATCTGCTAGACCACTGGACAGTTTTAATAATACACTTAAATAATAATTTGACAAACAACTACACTTGTACTAACTTTTAGGATTAACCCCTTTAATGGGCACCAAATCTAATTAATATGTACCAACACAATTGGCTACAACATTTTTTTTTTCATTTACCCTTCATTTATCCAGGTAGTCTCACTGAGCCACGAGAACTCATTTTCAAGAGAGACCTGTTTAGGGAACAGATGGTGGAGGTTAAGGGCCTTGCTCAGGGGCCCAGAGTGGGGCAAATGAGGGTGGAGGCTGGTGTGGGTATTTCACCTTTTTCCACTCATATTTTTTTTTATGTTGTCGGTACTGGGGCTTGAACCGGCGATTTTCCGATCACAGGTCCAACATCTCTAACCTCTGTGCCACCACTCTCCAACAAAAATGGTGGTCGTAGCTAAGAGTCATTTGCAACACAGATATCACGAGTTATCACAAAATGTTATTTTCACCAAAACAACTACAGTGCTGTCTTTATTAACATGAGATGAGTTTAATCTAATACTGTACTCTGAAATGAAAGGTGATGGTAGAGTGCATTCCTTCAATCGTTGCCATGTCTTAAATTTCCATGCTTTTATTGCTAAAAGTCAAGCTGTTTGTGAAATGAGAAAATAAAACATTAAATCCCTCAAATGTCATGTTTCCCCACATTTTCTGTGCTGAGGGTGCGCTTGCCTCACAGGGTGAAACGGCCACTGTCCATGCTTTTGATGATCAGTTATTATGCATCATTAGCTCAGCGCTTCAGGGGTCATGCCAACATGTCCTGACCTGACACTACATCACTCTCTAATCATCACTAATTAGACCAAATCTGACAGAGACTGGCAGCATGCTCATATTAGGCAGTTGTTATCTCCTGGAAAATCACTGAGGCAACCATTTGCAATGTAATAACTTCCCTGTGACACCACCATTCATTGGTGGAATGAGTTATTGCAAAGACTGTGAGACGCGCTCTTGAATACGAAGATACTGATGGTTGAAATATTCCATTACGGTAATTATTCTGCAAGAACTGGGGTTCATGTTTCAGTCTACCTGCAGGTGTGATTGACAGTAACTTTTAAATGGTTGTAAAAGAAACCCACAACTACATTGTTTTTGTACAACCAAGGTGATAAATGTACATTTTACTTTAAAACGTACATATGTGTCTGTAATTCCTGATAAAAACTAGATGCACTTCAGATCAAAGTTATGAAGTTATGATGGTTACGTGCTGTAGTGCTTGTTCGGTTTGAGCTCTTCTCTTTCTGTGGCCTTTAGGTTCCAGCTCCGCTTGCAGGTAACTCTGTTCTTCTGGAGCAGAGTGTTGAAGCCTGGAGTGAGAACCTGCCCACGTGACCCATGGGTCAGTTGGTGGTTGTCAGTCTATGTTGTGGTGGTTGCAGTTTTACTTTGGAGATTGACTGTGCTTTTCTGTTTTGGTCATAAAAATGTGATGATTAGTCGAAGGTGTTTGAGCTAGGGATAGTGAACTTTTTTAAAGTACAATCCTGGTGCAGCATGGCAAAATTATAAATAAAATGTAAATTTATAAATTATATAAAT
>JARVGS010000001.1:42213659-42225786 GCA_031762315.1 Hypsolebias antenori | reverse complement strand
AGGAAGAAACCATCCAGATGACCAGACTGAACTTTGTTGGATTTTCTACCTGGATTGTTGAGCATGAACTTTGATGTTTTGAACCATTTTAGCTATGGCTGCCAAAGAGGAGCCAATGGGAGAGAGGGCGGGAAACCCTCTTACAACCAGCAAATTGGTTGGCTCACTATTGAGTGTGCTGCTTGTGGGACTGAGTTTGTTTGTGGCTCGTCAGACTGATGAAGTCCTTTGGATGAAGGACCAAAAGTCTCAACAGAAAAAGAAACCGTCCAGATGACCTGACTGAACTTTGTTAGACTGTGTAAATATATTTTTAGTGAACTTAAAATTTTATAACGTAGCAAGTAAACATATTAACCATCCAACTAAAGTTTGATCTCAATTGGCTAAATGACATCTCATAAAGGTGGGAGGGAAAAAAAACAATTTCTTGGCAGAGCAGCTTTATTTGTCTGTTAATTATTCACCATCTGAGTTTAACCATGGACGGCTGCAGCTTCAAATTAAAGCTCTAAACAAACCGAATAGATGTGAAATCTGCTCTGAACGGATGCCAATCTGATCGGACATGACCAAAACAAAGGAAACGGTAAATGTTCCTTCTAAGAAAAAAATAATGAGGTAAAATAAATAAATAAAACTCACCAAATTGTATAGTTCATTATTACCAAGGTCAAGTTCTTCAAGTTTGTGAAGCTGAGCTAGTGACCTGCGGATGGCATAAAACAAAAGTTGAAATGGAATCCTAATGAGATGCAAAGTGTCTTATAAAAATAATGTTTTATGATGTAAATGTTTACAAACATATATAATTTAATACGTACTCTGGTAGGAATGTCAGCAGATTTTCTCTGAGTTCTAGCGACATCAAATTGGAAAGGCTGTGGTGAGACAAAAAAAAAAAAGATAATTATATGTTGTGGAATCAAAAAGTTTCCACAGACAGCTAAAATTGTCCATATGGTCTTGCTATCAGATAGCACTGAACAGGAAGTACTTTAGAGGTGTGTCTCTTATCAAAGCTGCTAAATTACACCAGAATAAACAACCTCTGCATTCTTGCAGTGAAGAGCGACATGTCAGACCAAAGAACAACATTATCCTCTGGCAGCAGTATGTTTCTAATGTCTTACTGATGTACATGCATCTGATTAATACAAAACTTTATTACTGTACAACAAGCAAAGTCCATACTGATCAGAGACTAGATATATTTTATATGCCATACCAAGCCTTTTTGGGTTAGGGTGTTTTATTTACATTAAAACCTGGATATTGTTGAGTAACTATGCACACATAAATTATTGACCAATCAACAGTTTCACAGGAAAAATAAATCAATATATGAGAATAATTGTATTTAATGCAGTGCTGCAGTGTTCATTCATAATGTAAATAAATGTTTCCTGTCCATAATGAGCAAAGGCGATTAACAGAATCTAGTGTGTATACCCCACTGGTGTTTATATTAAACTCATACCTGCAAGAAAAAAAATCATGGGAAAAGACAACACGCTTCAGGTTAAAGACATTTACTAACATATGTTAATTTAATTAGGATATACACAGGAAAGATGGCTAGTCAATCAAAAATTTAAAAAATAAATAACAGCAGCAAGCCAACCAGAAAAACCAAATATAGCAGAGCATTTTGCTAACAGTAAAAACAAATTTCTTAATAAATACGTAGCGTTAAGCTAGCGGTGTGCAATACATATGCATTAGCTAAGAGGCTACAGACGTAGCAATATGCAAGTGCGCTAGCTTAGCGCTTACGAGCTAGCGAGAGCTTTGTTGCGAGCATAAACGGATATACGTCTGTGGCGAGCGCAGGTTGCAAGCTAATGCTATGCAAGTCGCGCTAGCTTAGTGCTACATGAGTCCATTCAATGGGGAATTGTGCCATCTACCACGCCTCTGACCCACCGTCTCCACGAAAAAAAAAAACTTCAGATCTAGATTCATGTAAACAACTAATTTTTGATTGAATTCAGCTGTTTTTGTTAAAAAAGCGACAAGTCTGCAGTTACGTAAACTTTAAAATCTAACAGCAAGCAGACCCTCAGCTGGGACCAGATGAAATGCACCCGGTAGTTCATCTTGCTTTCTGTGTTTCTTTCTTTCACAATAGTAAACCTGTGGATGATTTTCACACATTTCTTGTTGGGGGGAAGAAAAAAAACAACAAGAACTCCTGGGACAAATTACAGATGGCATTTAACCCCTCGCACATTTATCTTATCTTCCTCTGAATACCTGCAGCATTTGGCTCCAACTGCGTTCTGCTTTTCATTACCTCCTCCCCTTGACGGAGAGCAGGCATTCAGTCACTGCGTTATAAAAGATAAATACAAGATGTGTGGGGGGGAACTGGCAGTACCATGAGGCTAAAGAAGGGAGCAGAAGTAACAGATAACTCGTCTACAGTCAAAAAATGTTTAACCTGTTAAGCCTTTTGTTTGCTGTTGTGGCAACCCAAGTTTATTTATTAATTTATTAACCTTTATTTAAACAGGTGAATCCCACTGAGATCACAGATCTCTTTTGTAATGGAGACCTGGGCTGAAGGCAGTTAACATGCATGTTTTTGGTCTGTACTCATGTTGGTCTTTGCAACAGTGGTAAATTTCTCCCTGAAATCTTATTTACAAAGGATGGGTTATTTGTGTATAGTTAATTACGGGGGACAAATAAAGCTATCTACAAAGTATCTATCTATATATCTATGTTTAGTGTGGAATTCCAAACTTTTTTTTTTAAAGACGTCCCGTGTGGTACCTAAAAGTGCATAGTTGTGATATTAAATTTAATTAAAACTGAACTCAACAATAAAAATAGGTTCATACAGGGACACAGATGTTGGCAGACAACCAGCTTACCTTTTACAAACAGACATTTAAGCCAAGAGAACAATGACGGATGTGTCTGGGAAGAGCAAGTAATTTCCTTAAACTTTACATAGATTACATTTGGGTTAAGGAGCTGACCTCAAAATACCACAGATTTTCTAATTGCTCACTGAAAGATTGATGCAGTAACATTTGTCTAACAGGTCGAGTGCGCATACCACAAAGATTTATGCACACACACGGAGAAGTGATTAAGTTAAGTGTTAAGAAAATCTGGAAAAACTCTTCTCTTTAACTTTTTTTTTTACCTTTTTTTATTGTAGTACAGTAATTACAGCTTAATAATGACACTTTCACGTCTTTAAAAATGAATAATTAGGATTGCAAAACATTTCAAATCAGACCATGCTAGCTTTTAGCTGTATTAGTTAGCAAGATAGATATTTCCTAAAATAGCTTGAAACTAAACTGTGTAGCATTGCTTTTTGAAAAAAAAAAAAAAAAAATTAAAAAGCTGAAGTTCGTCTTGAGTTATTTTGCTTAAGCCAAGTTAGACATCATGTCCTGGATAGCCTAGTAGAAAGCTTTAACATAGACTTTTTGTTACTCTTAGTGGGAAAGTATTTTTTAACTACCGGTAATTAAACAGTTGCAAAGGGATTTTCAGAAAATTACTTTAGGTCTAAATTGTGTACCAAATAACCATTTTCAGGTGCAGCAAAATAAAACTATGAGGATTTCAAAGCATCACTGACTTCTTCAGATTTTATGGATTTATTTTATTTTTCACAGAAACATCAATTATTTTTAGAAGAACACTGTAAAGGTTCATTGGGACTCTCACTTAGGGTCCCCTTGGGCAGTAAAGTGTCTGCCTATAGACTGAAAGATACTTGTGAATACATGAGTAGGCTGATATTTAAATATAAATCACTTACACCAAAAGATTGAGTGGGAATTCATAACACAAAGGATGCACCGATCCACATTTTCTTAAACTTCCGATTCGATCCCGGTCCCCAAATCTAGATATCGGCCGATACCGATACCTTTCCGATATCATCACCATTATTGATTTTATATGAGGCTGTAGTAATCTCCTCTCTACAGGCAAGTACAATTTGTACAAATATATGCATGCATGTCAAAAAGGCAAGTAAATTTTATTAATGTTGGATAAGTTTCAAAGTTAGAATTAAATTCAAACACAAAACTTTTTTTTTCCCTAGCTTTAAAGTGGATATTAAGATGATTAATTTAAGTGACTGTTTATTTTATATATTTTTTTTTAAATAAGGGGCAGATATAATTTTTTTCTTCTTTCTGCACTCTTTCAATCAATGTTTTTTTTTTTCTTTTTGATGGTTTTATTTTGTTCTTTTAAATGAATGAATTAAATAAAATAATACAACAAAATTAATGGCTTTAAACATCTGCTAAGTTCATGGCATAAAATAGACATATTCCCATTTTTAGCTTTTTACATCGCTTTATAAAGTAGCTGTTTTTGTTTGTTTTTTTTTAAATAAAATTTTCTTGTAATTTTCAATTCATATGGTTTTTTTTTTTAATGATTGTCTACTATTTTACTGCTGTGAAATCCTTTGTTTTCTACAACTGATGGTGGTTGGTCATTAATTACGATGAAGTTTAGCAACTTCTCGGTAAACATTTGAGCTCCGTGGCTTCGGCGGTGTGTTCTTCTCCTTCAGTCCGAAGCAGGCAGTCTGATTTTGGTCAGTCACACTCAGTCTGCCCCTCCACCGAGACGGGCAGACTGAGCAGGGCAGATTGGGTGCGGCTGGCTGGGGTCGGGCTACCTGCTTCGGTTGAGCGAGAGGAGCAGATCGCTCCACGGAGCTCGAATGTCCAACGTAAAACTAACTTTACCGTGGTTTAATGTGGTGCTACTGCTCTGCAGACATTGTAAGTTGTTGTCTGGCTTTGTGGTGTTTCTTGTCTAAAATACTTCCACACAGCGGATATGTTTCAATGAAAAGTTGGTTAGCCGTTAGCCACAGTGCTACTGCACGGTGTAGCTGGCTGCAAAGTATGAAATGGATTTCCTGAATGTGAGGCGGGTCTTTATTATTCTGGGTTCATGAGACATGCCTCCGTTCAGGAAACCCATTCCACAGTTTGAAGCCAACGTGCAGAGCAGCCGGCAGGGACTCACATGAGAAGTTTCAACAGACACAGACAAGCATCATGGATTGGATGGAAATCGCTGCAGGTTGGATCGGAAAAATCCGATGCGTAAATAATGCTAGTATCGGAGGTCGATACCGATACCGGATCAGCCCCATCCCTAAACACTGTTAAAAGCTAGATCGCAGAGCGCTGATTAAACAGCTACGTTGCCCCTAACGTTTGCACATTGGCCATCTTTTTTTGTAGACAACGTTGTGCTTTCTTTAAAAAATGTTTGCTCATTTCGTGGGTACACAGAAAATCTGAATCTGGATCAGCCATTTCTTTTAGCATTTCTTTGTAGTCACTAGTCAACCTTTGGGATTGCCATTAATAACTCAGCGCATCAGATTTATTCTAAAATTCTGAATAGAAAGTATTTTTTTTGTTTTTAAATGGGAATTATTTAGTCCGTGTAATTTATTTCTTAATAAAACATTTACTTACTTTCCAAGGTTTTCTGGAAGAACCTGTAAAGAAATATCGTTGATGGTCAGGCATGTTAGATTACGAAGCTCTGGAAAGCTTTGAGGTAACCTGAAAAAACAAACAGAGAATACAATGCGAGATGAAATTAAAAAAAGAGGTCACAGCTAATGACAGAAGTCAGCATGCAGGTGATCATTATACATAGATTTAGCAGCTGGAAACAAGACTGAGATGCATGTATTACTGTACATTCTTGCTAAGTTGCTAAGCAAATTTTAAAACCTTGCCAGAAAAAAATGGTCTCTAGTTTCTGCTGTTTAGGAGTCCAAACTCGCCGGCATAAATACAGAGCCCTTTTATTAAAAAACTAAAGATTGTACATATAAACACAATTTGTATGACGGAAATTAAACAGGGAATTCCCATCAAGTTCTAAACCTACAGGTAATTTAATACATTATAAATTGAACTCTTGTTGTGTGAACACTTATGAAGCATTCACACTATTATGATCCATTTTTCTTCTGTATATTTTCTGCATCTTTTTCTCATTCCACAATTTGTGCATTATTTCATCAAAACATATGTCAAAACGTTCAGCTCGTTCGGGAGAAGGGTGCTATGAGTTGGTATTGGTGCAGCTTTAGTTTTTTTTTAATATTTGGCCTTTTATGCTATTTTTTTCCTCATAGGAAATGAACTGAGCTCATTTTACATCCTTCAGATCTTTATATGTGTTTACAACCTTTTACTGCTCCTTCCACATTTTGCTCTGGTTCCGCTTCTTTCAGTTTCCTTGTGCAAATTTAAACTATTTTTTTCAGCTACTTTCAGCTAATTTCAGCTGTTTTGTGCTCCTTTCAGATTCTTTCTGCTAACTACAAATTTGTTGTGCTTCTTTTAACTTGTTTCTGCTAGTTTCAGCTTGTTATGATCTTTTCAGCTATCATTTAGCTGTTTTATGCTAATTTTAGCCTTTTCACCTAATTCCAATTATTTTGCAAGCATTTCAACTTTTTTCATCCCAACTCAACAAAAATGTGCTCTCTCCACTTCCTTCTGGTAATTTAAGCTTCTTTCTGCCTTTTCAGCTACTTTCAACAGTTTTTTTCTTTTTTTGCTCGTTTCAGCTTTTTGCATATAATTTCCACTTTTTGTACTCATTTCTGCTTCTTTCAGTCTAAGTGAGCAAGTGTGTAATTTCTGCATTCTTCTGCTAATTTAAGCTTGTTCCACGTTTTCAGCTACTTTTTTTAAACTAATTTCAGCTGTTTTCAGATAAAGTCACGTTTTTGGTGGTAATTTCTGCTACTTTTAGCCTAATTAACTTCTTTCTGCTACCGGTAATTTCAGATTGTTTCTGCTAGTTTCAGCATATTCTGCTAGTTCAGCTAATATTTACCGGTAGCTATTTTATGCTAATTTTAGATTTTACAGCTAATTCCACATTTTTTACGCTTATTTCAGCTCTTTACGCTTCTTTCAGGTTGTCTAAGCTTTTTTCCTGCCTTTTCAGCTACTTTTCAGCAGTTTTTCTTTTGTTAATTTCAGCATTTTTAGCTAATTTCCTAAATTTTGTGCCCATTTCTGCTTGTTTAAACCTAATCCAGCAAATATGTCTTTCTTCTGCTAAACTAAGCCTGTTCTTGCATTTTAACTACAATTCAAGATTATTGTTAATTTCAGCTGTTTTTCTGCAAGTTCTTCAGCAATAAGCATTCACACTGCATTTTCGCAGGAAATGCAATTTCTCTTGTTATTTTCTTGTTTGTGTGAGTTTGGTTAGATGGTGCTTTCTCTAACCTATGTTTCTAAAGTGCTTTCTCTAACCTATGTTTCTAGCCATAACTTGAATTCTAATTGTTGAAAAGAATGAACCTTTTATATTTTCATCTAAGAGAGACTAAAATATGGCATTTGAACTTAATATTGAACCTAGACCTATTTAGCCGCTGCGAAGAGGAACATTTGGTTTCTTCTGTGAAAAAAGTGTTGCGTGTGTGTTTGTGTGTAAAACACATGTAACAGAAATAACTTTGTATTACCAATCACTGCCGTCACTGACAGCTGCAAACACTGTAAAGCCCTGTGGTGATGCTCATGCTGAGGTGTAAATTAGACCTGATCTCACCCACAAACAAAGCATACAATACACAATCTGCAGCCTAACAAGTGCAAACTGTTCAACTTGCACCAGCAGAGGAGATTAAAGAACACAATCAATGACATTTCTCTTTACAAAAAATAAAAAATAAAAAAAACTTGTCTAATACTGTATATTTAAAATACGTTCTTTCCCATTCATGTTCAAAAGGCTTTTTGATTTTAAAAAATCCTTGTTTTGTGTCGGTTAATCACCTCGTTATTGGATTACCACTGAAATCTGCCACTTGGAGGAATTTGCAGTACGAAATGGTCTCTGGAATTTCCATAATATCTAAATAAAAGAACAAACATTAATGTTATAAAACGGATACAATGTGTACAAGACAGAAACTACATTCCTCACAACTAGCAATACGGAGTAATCTGTGTAAAACAAGGTGGTGGGAGTTTTGGATATGCTCACATTGTCAAAAAGTGAACCAAATATTTAGGTTGCTCTAAAAAGTGGTTGAAGTAAAAAACTATTATAAGCACACTTGACTTTTTCTCTTGTTGCTTTGATGTGAAAATGTTAAATGATTTATCTGGGGAGGCTGTAAATCACTGTCCTGATTTCTGTCAATAATCTGCCATTTAAAACTACACAGTAACCAACTTTAATAAACTTCTCTAGTACAAGAAGACAAATGCTGTGGGGAGAAGAAGAAGAAATGTGAAATGCTGTTGCTTTGCTCCAAGTGTCTTTTACTGATCAGGTACAAAAGTTTCGTTTGTTTGTTTTTTTTTTTTATTATTTGCAAGACCAGTTAAAAAATCAGCCCATAAACCTGAATTTAATAAGCAGTCTAATTTTAGTTTTACAGCTCAATGTGGCTACAATCGTTGAGACTAATGCAAACCAGTCTTTCTTTTTTTTTTTTTTTTTTTTTTTAGCTTGTTTGTTGCATCTGTTTCACAAACGAGGAGCAAACCTGTCAAAGTGATTCATTTACCGATTTCAGCCCTGTTGCGCAATACAATTTATTCAGGCAGTTGGGGATTAAATACACAGTTGCACATGTAACAGAACATGAGTTTACGCCTGTGCTAAACTGACGTTTTCCTCTTACCATTTCGAGACACATCCAGCTCTACCAGCTGCATAAAGTTGCCAATTTCCGCTGGAAGTCTTTGGATCTCATTGTCACTTAGGCCAAGTTTTCGGAGTTTTCCCAGTTGGAAAAATGGCTGAAAGCAGAAAACAAAAGGATTAGTAAAAGCAATTTAACAAAGAACTTTAATATCACTTTATACATTATGGTCTAATCTGCACTAGGAGTAAATTTAATGCAACCAATTATCACTAAACATGGTTTAATTTTTGGAGCTCTCCTGTGCATTTTTTTTATTATAAAATCAAACATGCTCCAAAAATTCAAAACTGTGCAGTAAAAAACACTTAACAGCTGATTGTTCAAGGCAATACTCCTATATTGGAATGTATCAGCTTTATTAAATGTTTTAAAATAAGTTGGGAAAATGACAGTACGGCTAAAACAACTACAGGTGCTAGTCAGAAAATTAGAATATCATGAAAAATTGTATTTATTGCAGTAATTCTATTTAAAAAGTGAAACTTGTATTATATTGATTTATTACACAGAGACTGATATATTTCAAATATTTATTTATTTTAATGTTGGTGATTATAACTGACAACTAATGAAAACCCAAAATTTAGTATCTCAGAAAATAAGAATATTGTGAAAAGGTTCAATACTGAAGCCAACTGGGGCCACACTCTAATCAGCTAATTACCGGTAACTCAAAACACCTTCAAAGGCCTTTAAATGGTCTCAGTCTAGTTCTGTAGGCTACACAATCATGGGGAAGACTGCTGACTTGACAGTTGTCCAAAGGACAACCATTGAAACCTTGCACAAGGAAGGCAAGACAAAAGGTCATTGCTAAAGAGGCTGGCTGTTCACAGAGCTCTGTGTCCAAGCACATTAATACGGAGGCGAAGGGAAAGAAAAGATGTGGTAGAAAAAAAGTGTATGGCACAAGCAGTAGGATTACCACACCCTGGAGAGGATTGTGAAACAAAACCCATTCCAAAATGTTGGGGAGATTCACAAAGAGTGGACTGCAGCTGGAGTCTGGTTCAAGAACCACCACACTCAGATATATGCAAGACATGGGTTTCAGCTGTTGCATTCCTTGTGTTAAGTGACTCTTGAACAAGAGGCGGCGTCAGAAGTGTCTTGCCTGGGACTGCTGCTGAGTGATCCAAAGTTCTGTTCTCTGATGTAAGTAAATTCTGCATTTCCTGTGGAAATCAAGGTCCCAAAGTCTGGAGGAAGAGAGAAGAGGCACAGAATCCACGTTCAAGTGTCCAGTGTCAAGTTTCCACAGTCAGTGATGGTTTGGGGGTGGGGGGGTGGCATGTCATCTGCTGGTGTTGGTCCACTGTGCTTTCTGAGGTCCAAGTTCAACACAGCCGTCTACCAGGAAGTTTTAGAGCACTTCCTGCTGCTGGCCAACTTTATGGAGATGCAGATTTCATTTTCCAACAGCTACCAGTACCTGGTTTAAGGACCATGGTATCCCTGTTCTTGATTGGCCAGCAAACTCGCCTGACCTTAACCTCATAGAAAATCTGTGAGGTATCATGAAGAGGAAGATGCAATATGCCAGACCCAACAATTCAGAAGAGCTGGAGGCCACTATCAGAGCAACCTGGACTCTCATAACACCTGAGCAGAGCCACAGACTGATGGACTCCATGCCACACCGCATTGCTGCAGTAATCCAGGTGAAAGGAGCAGTACTTAGTGCTGTGCATGCTCATACTTTTCATGTTCGTACTTTTCAGGTGGCCAACATTTGTACAAATTATTTTTTATTGGTATTAAGTAATATTCTAATTTTCTGAGATACTGAATTTGGGGTTTTCATTAGCTGTCAGTTCTAGTCATCATTAAAAGAAATAAACATTTGAAATATATCAGTCTGTGTGTAATGAATGAATATAATATAGGTCTCTCCAGGTTTCTCTTGTAAATGAGTCCTCGAGACTCAATGGGATTTACCTGTCTAAATAAAGTTTGAATGAAAAAGAATAAAGGTTGAATGAAAAAGTTTCACTTGGTATTCTTATTTTATGACCAGCACCTGCAAACATCAGTAATTGTGATGGATTCAGATGAGTAAAGGAAGTACAGGTAGTCCTCGACTTACAAAAGGGTTCCGTACCTACAAACCGTTCGTAACCCGATTTTAACGTAACAGGCTCCAAACTCACTGTAACCAGTGGAGCATCACTGCTCTGTGCACGAGATGATTCAAACAACACTGACAACTATTCAGTACACAGGAAGTAATGGACATCTTTTGACTTGCATTGTTTCTACACCTAGAGATTTAAAATGACTTTATTTCAAAGGGCTTATATTTACCAGATATCAGATCAGTTTGTTTATTTTTCACATTTGATCATTAAGTACATTCATCGCAGTACAGCTACCTCTCAGTATGATTCTAAATATCAGCAAGCTTTTTAGATCCAAACAGCCACAACACCTTGTCAGTTCTAAAATACTGTGTATATTTAAAATTTAAAGTACAAACACCTGAAACGGACTCTCAGACAGAACATCAGGGGTTTAAGGAAAACCTTTTAAACTAAATGGAAACATTGATTTGCTTTAATCTGGGGCATACATATATTCATACTTTAGTTTTTTTTTTTTATTATAGTAGTCCCTCGCATATTATATATTTATTCTTCTGTGTATTATTTCATTTATTTTATTCTTCTGTGTATTATTTAATTTATATATTTATGCTTTCATTTATTATTATGACAGTTTTGGTCCTCCATATCTTTCAGCTTCCTTGTGCAAATAAAAATAATAATAAATCAACTATTTTCAGCAAATTTCAGCTGTTTTGTGCTCCTTTCAGATCCTTTCTGTTGACAACATTTTTGTGCCTCTTCTAACTTCTTTCTGCTGATTTCAGCTTATTTCTGCAAGTTTCAACTTTTTCTACCATGTCAGATACTATTTAGCTGTTTTAATGCTAATTTAAACTTTTCAGCTAATTATTGCACTCATTTAAACTTTTTTCAGTCTAATTCAGCAACAATGTGCTCTCTCCATCTGATAAGTTATGCTTTATTTTAAGCTTTTGCTGTTTGTTTTTAAATGCTTGAACAACCTCGCCCCACCATATCTGTCTAATCTGCTTCAGCCTTACTGCCCTCCCCGATCTCTAAGATCAGCTGATCAATTGCTGTTGAGAGTCCCTAAAACTAGACTGAAGCTCAGAGGTGACAGAGTGTTTGCTGTCGTTGCTCCCAGGCTGTGGAACAATTTACCCTTGAGTGTCTCTTTTAAAAACACACTTTTATTCCTTGGCTTTTAACACCTGACCTTAACTTTTACGGCATTTGAATACACCTGCAGTAAAACTGGTATATGTATTTTTTTTTTGTTTTTGTATGCTTTGTATGTTTTTATCGTTTTAATTAACTTGTCTTTTGTGTTGTTGTACAGCACTTTGGTTACCCC
>JARVGS010000001.1:42171829-42182446 GCA_031762315.1 Hypsolebias antenori | reverse complement strand
ATTACAAGGAAATAATAAAACTTTAACCGGAAAAACTGGGATTTTTTTTTCTTTTTTTTTTTTTTTTTTTTGTCAAATCAGGACCAGAAATAATTAAAGTTAAAATTTAAACCCGTAATAAATTAAAACTTTGTGTCCTGCACTTGTTAAATGGACTGTACCGTGGTAGGCTTTGCTGTGTCTGACAGCTGAAGTTTGAATCGCATGATTTTCTTCGCCACATCCGAGCTCCTGGCCATCACGGTGGTTCGCGTGCGCCAGCATGCGCACACCGGGCAGCGCGTGCGCGTTGATGATAATAATTATAATGGGCGGAACCGACAATCATGAAGGAGCAGATAAAAAATAATCCGCAAACTTGAACAAACAAACGACGTGAAATGAATCCGCCTGCAATTAAAAAAAAATTGTTCGTTTATTATAATTTTTATTTTATTTTATTTATTTATTTATTTATTTATTTATTTATTTATTTATTTATTTATTTTTAAGAAAAACGTGAACTTCCAACAATCTTTGCTGAGTAAAAATAAAATAAAAAAAGATTAAAGATGGAGGCTGCTTCCAGGTATGGAATACCATTTTTGCCCAAAATAAATAAATTAAAATCATCAAATAAAAATGTCAAATAAGTAGGCTATGTATTTAAAATAAGGTACTGAAGTTATTTTTAACTAGAACTTTTTGTTATTTAGATTACTTCGTTTCATAAATATTTTCTTCAATGTACATTTGTCTTGATAAAGTTACAGTGTTCTACATTTTCCCCAGAGCATTGTCTGCTTTTTAAATGAATTTCTTTTATTTTGAAGTCATCTATGACACTAATCAATATCAACTAATTATACAATGTAATCAAAAAGCATGGTATCTTCAGAAATTGCTTTTTCCTTTTTCATTTTATTGTGAAAATGCAGTGTGAATGCTGAGTGTTTCAATGTAAATAAAAGGAAAATGAATTGTTAAAGCAATTGTTACATTGGAAATTACTATCTGAAATGTAGCAAAAAGCTAGGTAAAAGCAAAAATATGGTAACTTATTTAATAAGAAAGCATAACATTTTGTATGGATAAAATAAAGTGGATACAATAGTGTTGATGAATTTTAGGATATTCTTTACTTTACAGAGCCAAAGCTGCAACGTCCTGAATAATCATAAAATGAGCCAAATGTGTATCGCTCAGCCACTTCTCATTATGAAGAAATCTATAACAATAAGATGAAAACTCACAATCCTATACATAGTTAATGATGTAAAATTAAATTAAAATGAAATGAATTGCTTGTACCATGTTGACATCAACTCATTTAAGTGATGAGGGAAACTATGGATTAGTGGGAAAATGTCTGCATGCTGCCACATGAATTGCACAATACTTGATTGGCACTGGCTCCTCAAGAGGAGGAGTTAACGGCATGTCTTTTTCTGCAGGGGTGAAGGCTGGTCTCTCTCTGCTGCTCCAGTAACTGGAGGCACAAGCTCCTTCTTCATCAGCCTCAACTTCATTTCTCAGGTAAGCAGATTTTCTTTGCGCTTCATTAGTTGTCACGGTTGCAGCTTGGCTCGTTTAACGTCCAATGTTTTTACAAAAATGCTCATTGGTCACACTTTTTGGGTTTTCATAATAAACGTGTGTAGAGTTGTGGCTTAATGGAGATTCTATGCATAACTATACATACTAACAGATTGAAGTCTGCTTGGTTTGTGACAAAGTATGGTGAAATCCCTTTGATGACCGCATTTGTATTGACACTGATACATGAAAGAAAAAATGATGCAGGTTTTAAAATTTGAACTCAATGGTCATTATAGGCTTGTAGACATGAGGCCTGCTGCTCATGTCTCAAAGCCTATAAAAGGAACGTCATGAGAGAGCCACCCCAGAGTTGCTATTCCTGTACATGCTGCTGATAAACTGTGACAGATGCAGGGGGGGCATGTTGATGTGCTCACGCCTTTCAGAATCACCTGGTGGTGCACATGAGTTTAAAATTATCAGGGACTTCTTTTTCAAAAAGTAAAAATAAATAAAAACCTGGATGGCTTTTGTAATTCTTACAGAAACAAGTTAGATAACACATTTGACATGCTGTATATTTGGACTGCGGTTAAAGACAAAACAGTAAAAGTGTCAGGTATCACGATGCAGCTGCAGCTTTTCAGTCTTCGTAGAAGTTCATTCAAAGACAGCTGGATCCCTCTTTTTATTCTTGAGCATATTCTGATTCTTATTCAAAGCTTTTTTTCCTTTCAAAACTGCTGAGCGAAATGTTTTCAGGATGTTAGCAACAGATCCTTTGGCTTATTTAAGTTGTTAGTGTTTCTGCGTATTGGGCTTATATATTTATGAGATCTGAGGCGACCAGAAATTTTGGATGCTGAGTAAACAAATCCAGACACTTCAGTGTTATTTGCATCAGTCCTTGATGTTTTGGGTAGGCTCTTTGCTGAATGTTGGCACCAAGAGTGGGCGAGGGTATGGGAGGTTGGTCTTCAAAAATATCGAGACAGGCGGAAAGCTCCAACGTGACTTCCATCTGAATGTCAGGATGCAGGTTTTTCCAGCTGTTGATACAAGTTAAGCACTGTTACTTACCACCATTGGTCATAATATTTTGGCTGCTTGGTGAACAACGAAGCAAGTTGCATTCATCCGTCTCTATTTGATTGTCTGACAGGTATGACACAGCTTAAGCTTTGCTGTGTTATATTTTTGAGCCGTATAGATACTTTCTATGACGACAGACTTTGACATGTATCTCTATTTTCAGAAAAACTGGGCTGAGTACCGCTGCTACAGCCATGGCACCCAAAAAGAACAAGACAGCCAAAAAAAGTAAAGGAGACATAAATGATATTATGGTCGAAAACAGCCCTGTTAACAAGTTCAATGGATTAAACACCCTGATAGAAGGAGGGAACGGCTTCAGCTGTATCTCGACTGAAGTCACTGATTCTGTTTATGCCCCAAATCTCCTGGAGGGCTTGAGCATCATGAGACAAGAAAGTTTCCTCTGTGACCTAACAGTCACCACCAAGTCAACATCATTTGATGTCCACAAAGTCATCATGGCTTCTTGCAGTGAGTACATTAGAAACACCTTGAAGAAAGATCCAACTCTTCAGAAGATTGACCTGAATGAGCTCTCACCGGTCGGCCTTGCCACTGCCATCACATACGCCTACTCGGGCAAGCTCACCTTATCACTCTACAGCATCGGCAGCACAATTGCTGCAGCCATGTTGCTTCAGATTGGCACGTTGGTAAAAATGTGCAGTGATTTCCTCATGCAGGAGCTCAGTGTGGAGAACTGCATGTATGTGGCCAACATTGCTGTTGCCTACGACCTTAAAGAAACCAAGGAAGCAGCACAGAAGTTTATGCGGGAGAACTTTATTGAGTTTTCAGAAATGGAGCAGTTCCTGAAGCTTACATACGAGCAGATCAACGAATTTCTATCTGATGATTCCTTGCAGCTGCCCTCTGAAGTCACAGCTTTCCAGATTGCCATGAAATGGTTAGACTTTGATGAGAAGAGGTTGAAGTATGCAGCAGATCTCCTGACTAACATCCGTTTTGGCACGATTTCCCCTCAAGACCTGGTGAATCATATACAGAATGTCCCTAGGATGATGCAAGACCCCGAGTGCCACCGTCTCCTTGTTGATGCCATGAATTACCATCTGCTGCCATTTCAACAGAACATCTTGCAGTCACGCAGAACAAAGGTCCGAGGTGGCCTCAAAGTGATTCTTACAGTTGGTGGACGTCCTGCCTTGACCGAAAAGTCCCTCAGCAAAGATGTTCTCTACAGAGACTCGGACCAGGTTTGGAATAAGTTGACAGAAATGCCAGCAAAGAGCTTTAATCAGTGTGTCGCTGTACTGGATGGATTCCTGTACGTGGCAGGTGGTGAGGACCAGAATGATGCAAGGAACCAGGCAAAACATGCGGTTAGCAACTTCTGCAGGTACCAGATCATTTCTGCATGTTTAACTGCTGTCATGTTTGTTGTAAAACTAGAAAATAACTCTTTGTTGCAACTCATTTTTAGGTACGACCCTCGCTTCAACAATTGGATTCACTTGAACAACATGATCCAAAGGCGCACCCACTTCAGCCTCAACACTTTCAATGGCCTCTTGTTTGCCATTGGAGGTCGAAACGCTGATGGAGTCCAAGCCTCTATGGAGTGCTACGTGCCCTCATCCAACCAGTGGCAAATGAAAGCTCCCATGGAGGTGGCACGCTGCTGCCACGCCAGCTCCGTTATCGACGGCAAGATTCTTGTATCAGGAGGTTACATCAACAACGCCTACTCTAGAGCTGTGTGCTCTTATGACCCTGCCACTGACACCTGGCATGATAAGAGCAGTCTGAGCACACCTCGAGGATGGCACTGCGCTGCCACCCTTGGAGATCGAGCCTATGTCATTGGTGGCAGTCAGCTTGGAGGGCGGGGAGAGAGGGTGGACGTTCTCGTTGTTGAATCTTACAACCCGAACAACAGCCAGTGGAGCTACTGCGTGCCTCTTCGCACAGGAGTTAGCACGGCTGGCATTACCATTTTGAACAACAAGATCTATCTCCTCGGAGGCTGGAACGAAGGTGAGAAGAAGTACAAGAAATGCATTCAGGTTTACAACCCCGACCTCAATGAATGGACTGAGGATGATGAGTTGCCAGAAGCTACGGTTGGCATTTCATGCTGCGTCGTCACTATACCGACAAGAAAAACACGAGAGTCCAGAGCCAGTTCAGTTTCATCTGCACCAGTCAGTATATAAGAATCTAGATTACAGCTATGGTCTAGCTAGCAAGTCTACAAATCTCCAGTTTCTCAGTCCGCAATCCTGGGTTTTTAGACCCTTCTAATAAATGGAACTCAGCTTCCTTTATTTGGGCAAAGATTGACGAATTGCAAGGTACTTTTGTCTTTTTTTCCCTTTTTCTTGAAAACAATTTGAAACCGATGGAAAATCTAAAATTTTATTTTACATGCATTTTGATGAAAGATGCCAGATGATGGTTTTTTTTTTTTTTTTTTTTAAGATAAACAGACAAAAGTTGATTTTTGGGGTCCAATTTAGCTGGAACGTTGTCTTTCAGCCAGCAGTTCAAGAATTTTTTTAAAGAAAAAAGAATGCACCTATGCAACGTCTGAATTTTGTAACAGCCCTTTTAGACGACTTTAGCTACAGTGACTCACGTACGGTACTTGAACACAAGTTGGAGTTGGAATAGGGGTTGGTGGCTTCTACCAGGAGTAAGTGCTTAAGATTGTTGTTAATTCAACCGATGGTACAGCTGCAGTTTCTCTGTCAGCTGCAGCTTTCACCATGTATACTACATGTCATATGGCCACCGTAAGCACCATCTGTATGATTTAACGAGATTCTGTATTTTAAGAAATGGTGAGGATTTAATGGGTTAAGATGTATCGGTAGTGAATTATTTTAATTTGTAAAACATAATTTAAAAAACATCAACGTGACTAATGTTCTGAGCCTGAGCTTTTCCAGAAGTCCTGAATTTTCTGAATGCTCATGTCTTTCCATCTTATGTTTGTTTTTAAATTAAAATGATAAAATGTAATCTTCTCTGAGCTCTGTCATTTATTATAAGCTTTGCAAAGTTCATGATCATTAATTTCTGTAACAAAAATTCTCAAAAAGAAATATTATTTTGAGAGTAGCCTATGTAAAAATATGACTAAACACACATAGTCCACCAGGGGTCACAACTTTGAATGTAACTTTTATTTTTTATTGTCTAAAATGATGGATAAACTCTAAATAATAAAACCACTACATAGCTTAAAGTTGAAGTTACAGTTTATTACACAATTCTGTGCCTGTGTCTGACAAAAATTCAGATTAGTTACATTTCTCTAACTAGAAAAAAAATGCTGAGTCATTCTTAAAGGGTCTTTTCCAACCCTGAAGTTTGTTGAATAAACGTTCAAATATGATTTGTCATTTTTTAACAGGTTATTTATTTTTAGCATAGTTTTAATGCTTGGGATCATTTTGGTATAGTCTTTGAAAAATAAAAATAATGATTTTTTTGGGGGGGAAAATAAAAACTTTAAGTGTAATTTTATACCTTTTCATGAGTTTTTAAGGTAAATCAGCATTTTTTGTGTGAAAATAAAAAGAACAGTTGGGCATTATTCTATTTTTAAACATGGAGGAAACCTCCAACAAGGATGAAAATGTGCATCTAAAGTTCTGCTGCACATTTTTTAAACAAGTGTGACAACAGAAATATGGAAGAAAAGCAATTTAAGATCTCACACTGACAAATGATAAAAATTAATACATATATTTTTCATAATTTCTGTCTGGGTGTCACTTTTTTAAAATACCAGCCTTTTTCCTGTCTTCATTTCTGCATCTGTAAACAGGTAAAAACTATTTGTTCCACATTCTTATTTATATCAATGTCAAGTTGGTTATCATGGAGCTCACTTTTGTTGTGCAATCAATGCTGCAGCAACTTGTACAGCAATTAAAGCATAAAATCTGTCACTGATTTGTTTGGTGGTGTGCGCATACACGTCACGTGCCTGATAGTTCCAAAGAGTGAGCCATTTCCGATCCACTGGTGTCATTAGAGGACATTTCCCTGCTTTAAATATTGCATGATGCTTTGTAACAAGAGCAATGCTTACACACCCACCATCGTATTTCACACGACTTGTCTATAGCAGAATCTAAAATTATCTAAATATATGTGCAGTAAACAATATAAAGATGTAGCAACTTGTTGGGCCCTTGAGTTTAAATACAAAGCTAACTCGTGAACACATAAAACTTCCCTGTATTTTACATATTGTTTGACTTGGAGATGAAATAAGATATGGAGGCTAGGTGTGGCGTATGTGCCACATGACTCTTTTTCTTTACTATCTCCATTGTGTTGCTTTTGCATATTACATAATGTGTTCCAACTTGTGACCAGCATGTGTTGCAGTCTTGACTAGAGGCTTTATGAAAGAAAAGGCTCCCTGTCTCATTAGGTCCAGGCCAACTAAAGGATAAACTAACGGAATATGCAATTCTCCTGATGCATCCAGGCAGATAAATCTAACAAGGTTAAATCAGGTCTTCTGGACAGATTCTTTTTTGTTGAAACATCTTTTATCCAAATTACTTCTTCAGTCTGAGGAGCTGCAACAAACTCTGTCTAATAAACAGCACCTCCTCAAAGTGTAGCACACTTCTCAATCAGTTTGCTGGTGACAGACAAAATTAGTTGTTCACATTCAAAAGGTGGACCATCAGCCTAACATTTGATTGTTAGCGCTCTGATGTCCGCTTGCTAATAGTAGAGGGCTGAATGATGCAATAACAGCATTGTAAGAGGGGGACAGTTGAACATAGAGGCTTCCACCCCTGTTTAACGATGGACAAGTTTTCTTCACAAAGATCGTCTCCTTCACTCCTCTCTCAAACCATCGTTCCATCAAGTACGTGAACATCGTCATCTCTGAACGAGTGACCGCTGGCCTGGAGATGAGTGTTGATGGCAAAGTCTTGGCCTGATGATGTTGCTCTTCTGTGATGGGCCATCCTTTTGGTTAGTGGCTGTTTAGTTTCCCTGATGTAAGACTGATCACGGCCCTCCTGACACTGAACAGCATACACAATATTATTCTACTTTGTATTTGTACCAGGGCAGGGGACTGGATTTTTGGGATGGACCAGTCTTTGCCGGAACGAGTTACCTCCGCTCGTCAGACAGGCCCCCTCCCTCTCGGTTTTCATTCAACCTTTATTTAAACAGATAAGTCACATTGAACCTCGAAGACTCATTTACAAGTGAGATCTGTTTCAAATCCCTTTTAAAGACCCACTACTATTCCATTGCTTTCAACACCAGATGATCTGTGTTTGGTCATTATATTTATCATCTGCAACAGTTGTATGTCTATATTCTGTTTTTTTACTTCATTTTGTAGGTTGTCTATGTGTTGCCTGTTGTTTGTTTGTTTGTACAGCACTTTGGTTGGCCTTGTCGCTGTTTTAAGTGCTCTATAAATAAAATGGTATGGTATAATCACACCGTAGGCAAATAAATGTGGCCCAACTCTGATTGAACACATCTTACAGTTTTAAGACAATACAGACTGTTTTGTCAGACTTCATAGTCTCACTTTAAAGCATCAAACATGGAGCATCATTTCAACATCTATCCATCCGAACATGTCAATGTTTGCATCAGCATTTGTCTGTGAATCAGTTTTTTTCTACACTTAAACAAGTGAAGTCTAACATTGTTCTGTTCTTACTGACACACATGTGAAAGAGCTGCTTCGAGTAGCCACAATGGGGTACAAGCCAAACTTAAAGACACTTGTAAAAAATAAAGAAGGCCTAAGGGACAAAGAAAAAGAACTAAGGACTAAGGAAAAAACAGTTTGAGCAATATGTGTTATGAAGCTAATCTCACAATTGCTGTTTGGCTCTTTAAGGTGATAGTGGGCTTAATTTGGCTCACTGCTGAGCTGGTTTGCCACCCCTGGATTATACACTTGAGAACATGCAGTACATTGTAACACTAAAATATATAAAGTCATTTAAATGGGAAAAAATCAATCTGTTGTGACATTAGAGGGTGAGAAAAATCTAAATGCATTTTAAACAAAACAAAGAAATGATTTTTTTAGACCAACAGTATTTTTTTTGGTCAGATGAGAAAGAAAGTGTTTCAGTTCAGCTATTATGTCCTGATCTGTGTTCAACCACGCCTGTTTGCCTCTCACCATGAAGAGGCCACTGGAGCTCCTGGTCCTCCAGAGGGAAGGCAGCTGGCAGCAGTCTGTTCAGGCGGTCCAGAGGAGGCAGCAGATCCAGCAGCTGGCTCAGCAGCGGCCTTACCAGCGACACGGGAAGGAGCAGCAGCGAGTTGATTATCTGACAAAGCATACTGCCTGCTGCCGACATGTAGATCACATCTAAAGGACACACAAGCAGGAATCAGCTACATCTAAATTTAATATGCTGGGAAGCAAATGTCAAAACTAGAAGTGTAACGGTTTGTATGCACATGCATGTATTTGTACTGTGATGGTTTGGTAGACATTTTGAGTAGGTCCAGTGAATTGAATTTGAATACGTCAGTCACAAGTGGTAACCCCAGATTCATTAAATGCATTTTCATATGAGCCCCAAAAAAGAAGCAAAGAAACTACCTAAACTCGGAGACTATGGCTGGTTCAGAAGAACATGTAGAAGCAAACACCTGTCTTATGTTTAAATCAAGTAAACTCAACTGTGTAAAACAGAAAGCTCCACAGTGCTGCAGATCACCAACACCAGCAGCAGAGGGAGGCAAAAGGTGCATGGATGGCAGGCAGTTCTATCATATAAACCAGGGGTTCCCAACCCTGGTTTTGAGGAGAACCATCCTGCAAGTTTTAGTCGTTTTCATATGTTGACACAACTGATTTGAATGAACTTATGATTAACAGGCTTCTGTAGAACTGGGGGAAGTAATTAAATTAAATTTTGGGGAGTGGTGGGGCAGAGGTTAGAGACGGTGGGCTTGTGATCGGAAGATCGCCGGTTCAAGCACCAGTACCGACAACATCAAAAATGTTGGTGGAAAAAGGTGAAACGCCCATACCTGCCTCCACCTTCATTCGCCCCACTTTGGGCCCCTGAGCAAGGCCCTTATCCCCACCATCTGCTCCCTAACAGGTCCCTCTTGAAAATGAGTTATCGTGGCTCAATGAGACTACCTGGATAAATAATGGGTAAATGAGAAAAAAAAAAAAATCCCTTAATCAGGTGTGTTGGAACAGAGAAGCAACTAAAAAATGGTAGTATGGTGTTCCTCAAGGACCAGGACTGGGAACCATTGAATAGCATATGCGTTTCAATATCCCTGATAACAAACCGTACGTTTGCACACTAAGATTCTGTTAGCTAAGAAATGTTATTGTTTCACATTTTAGTCACTTTTTTTTTACATTGGGGGGATGTTACTCTGTTCTGTGTGTTTTTTTTTTTTTTTTTTTTTTTAAGTAATACAGTACTCCCTCACTGGGTTAAGTTCCAGACACCCACCCGATAGGAGAAAATCTGCAAAATAGGAACATTTTATTTATACTAGTATTTATTTTTTTAAGGCTTTATAAACAAGATCTATTTGTTCGAGTGATGAACAAACCTGTACATATATACATACACACATATATACATATATACATTTACATATATATACAGGTGGTCCCCGGTTTCCGGCTGTCTTGGTTACCGGCCGTTTCGCGTATAATAGTGTATTAATAGTATTATTATTTTTTAGTATGTTTTATTCCAGTCCGTCAGTGTTATTGGTCCGGGCGGCAGATACAGTAATGGCTGCCGTGTGCGCGTGGAGACGTCAGCTGGAGCTGATTACACGAGCTGCTGCATGGACTAATGCCACGGGCGGCGGAGAGAAGTTGGGGGAAGATGTTGTCGAATGAAAGGCGTTGTTTGCTGCATCTTTTGCTGCTCTGTTACGGTGGGGGAATAGTACAGCTGCTATCGGACAAGCTAGCTACAATTAGCAGCAGGCTGCCTCCTTAGCACCGAAGACCGGCGTGGCTAATGCTAACAGGCCCAG
>JARVGS010000001.1:42081481-42093191 GCA_031762315.1 Hypsolebias antenori | reverse complement strand
ATTGATCTGTTAAAAAGGGAGCAGATTTGATAAGAAATTTTTCTTCTTCTGCTTCCTTTCATTTTATGTTTATTTTTTAAAGTTACCTAAATTGTATTTGTGTTTTTTAATGGAGCTGAAATGAATAAATAAATAAAAATAAAATAAATAAAAAATATCTTGAACTACTTTTTCATCCTGCTCCACCATTTTATGTTCAATGTCTAGAACATTGTAAATACTGCATTTTAATTTAATTAAATGCACTGTTAACCAATTGACAAGTAAAAAACTTGAACAATAAAAAGCAATTGTATATTGTGTATTATTTAGTTACACTAAAAAAAGATTAAAACAAGATTAATACAATAAAATACTCCTTGAGTGAGTTAAGCTCACTTAAACTTAGCTAAACTATGCTGCCACTACAAACCTACGATACTTATATGCTAAGCTAAGTAGCTTAGCCTGGCTACTTAGCTTATTTTTAAAAAGGAAGGCAGACTGCCACGTGCAGCGCCGCATTTGGATGTGCTGAAGCTTGGAGCTTGACTTCCCTACGTTTCTCCTTTTGGCCTTGAGCTTGTTTGGAGTTTCTAGCAGGGGAGCGCAGCTACTGGTACACCGAAGGATGGTCGTCCTACATCGTCCGCTGCGACCGAGCGCGGGGCTTCGGGAGGGACACATATGGAGCTGTGAGGGAGGAAGGGGACACCCGCCTAGCCAGCCAGATCAGCCGAATCAACCCTAGCGATCAATGGGGTGACAGATGTCGCAGCCAGATCGCCCTCACATCCGAAAAATTCAAGATGGCTGCTAGGTTTTTATGTGAGTAGATCCAGAGACCAATTTTCATTACGGTTTTGTTAAACGGAATATTTGCTGTCACGAGCAAAGAGTTTCTACAGCGTTATAAATATGTAAAATTTATGAAATTTGACCTCGTACTTACTAGAAGATTCCAAAAAAAAAAAACAAGTCAACGCTAATGTTTTACCCATGAGGCTTTGCGGTGACATGTTCATGCCTCTTGTTTCTATTGGTCAAAACTCGCCAATCAGAGATTTCAAGTTTTAACACGCCTTTAATATTTTTTACTCAGCGATTTCACAGCCCCGTCTTTTACTTTGCAGCCCTCTGTTCGTATTAATAAATTCACTTTATATTATTTGTATTTTCAGAGCTTGAACACACCAAGTCATAGTTCGATGAGGGTTTTCCTGACAACCAGGGAGCAGTACCTAAACTCATGAATGGTGAGTTCAGATAAAAAAAAAAAAACATGTCAGCAGCTCACAGTGGGTGGATACTTCTCGATCTGTGTCCATATTTCTTACTCTTGACCCACTACCTACATGTTTTGTATCATACCTTAAAAGGCAAAGTCAAAGATTTAACTCCTATGTATTTTATGACTGGGACAGTGAGCAATGGATGTGATAATTATTATCTTCTGCAGGAAGTAGCGCTCCACCTGACCCTGTCCTGTGTTTTCTCTGCAGACGGGGAGCTCATGTTTCAACAGGTTCCTTTGGGGGAAATCGATGGCATGAAACTCGTACAGACAAAAGCAATCTTGCCCCACGTTGCAGAGAAATACAACCTCTATGGGAACGACGTCAAAGACTGTGCCATGTATCATGTTCCTGCTCTGTTATGAACTAACTTTGTCGCAGACCCCCAACCAAAACTTGACAACATTCAAACTAAAGCTAAAGAGCGCTACCTGCATGCGTTTGAGAAGGTAAGGTGGAAATAAAATAAAAACCATTTTTACATGTTAAATTTCATGAAACACCCTTAGAATATGATTATTCTAAATGTTTTGATACGAGGCACAACGCTAAAGTAGCTGCACCGATCTCCTCAGGCGCTGAGTGGACCCGTTTACCTGGCAGGAGGTAAACTCAGCCTTGCAGATGTGCTGCTGGTTGAAGGCACCTTGACGCTCGAGGAGACATTTCCTGCGATCCTCCCTCGCAGACTTTCCAAACGTCAAGGTAAAAAGTGTTATGTAGAGTTTGTGAAAACGTCTCAGTCCTCGTCCCTCCTGGGATTAAATTTGTCCTTTTGTGTTTCCGTCCAGTCTTTCCAGGGCCATCAACAGGTTCCTGCAGCCAGGCATTAAGAGGAAGCACCAGCCAGATGAACATTTGAAAAACACCGTCATGAAAGTGTTTAATATCACTTCTAATAATCTCATCAAAAGATGTGATGCATTCCTCACATGAGTGTCACGAGGCTCATGTTAAAATTGAAATTGCACAATCAAATACAGAAGAAAAAAAAATATTTTTGCTTGAGATGAATTTCTGCTGCTTTCTAACAATTCAGTGAAGACCTGAATTAAACAAAAAGCAATTTCTGAGGAAACCTTTGAGAAGCTGGTGTGTTTTGTTCTGTTTCTGGTTTTTACTTTTTTTTTTTTTTTTAATCTTGTCACTCTTTTATATATATAAAAGTGTTTAAATCTGATATTATCTTATAAGAGAGGATGGAGGTAAGCTGTTTTGATCAAAACTTACATCCATTGATTATTTTCTGAAAGTATCATCAAAATCTATTCAGCAGTTCATGAGATATTTTGCTAACAGTTAGGCAGAGTTGATTGTATTCGATAATAGACAGTGTTGGGGATGCCTCGCAGCTATTACCAGACAAATCTTTAGCTTAATATCTATAACATTGACTGCGTTATAGCAATTTTAAAACAATGTTAAAGCAGATTTGTTGTGGTGCCCATTTACAAATCATAAAATAGATTGGAACACCCACCCCTACCAAAGATATATTTTAAATTACAAAATGTATTTCTGTTAAGGAACAGAAATTCAGTTGTGTATATGATTGTGATTTCTGTGTTGATACGTTGTGTGCCATGTAACTGTGTCTTTTTTATTTTTGGACTGATAGGCCAAAGGGATACCAAACCAGCAACTAGAGGATAATCCAGTGTAACTTTTGTGCCGGTCCCAAGTTCAAGTAAATGTTGAGAGTTTTGTCAGGGATGGCTTCCGGTGTAAATGCGAGTTCGTCTAAAAGGACACCACGCTGGTCAAGGTCAAGTTGAGCAACCACTACTGGTGTTGTTGACAAACGGTGTTAGCAGCAATTGTGCCACTCTTAGTAAAAGACACTGAGGAGAGAAACATGCAAGGAGACAAAGTGAACGTAGGGACAATGACAGGTAAAGAGCTGGATGACATGATGCAGAGAAGGAAGGTATATGTACAGGTCTCTTGAAAATGAGTCCTCATGACTCAGTGAGACTAACATGTATAAATATAGGTTCAATTAATGTTTTATATGTGCAATACACCAAGTGAAAGAGCAGCATAACTCACAACATTGGGGCAGGGTTTAAAATGTTTTATAATAGTGTAGATAGAAAATTTAAAAAAGTAGGAGTGGTCCTGAAGAAGGCGTTTGTAAGGAATGCAGTAGAGGGTTAAAAGTGTCAGATAGGGTTTTGTGTCTGAAGGTAGACATAGATGTTGAATGTTGTCAGTGGTTATCTGTTGTTGCTAGCTCAAGATGGGAGACTGCGATGGAATGAAGACTCAACGCAATCTGCTGGCTTCCTTCCTTTCTTCCTTACATAGATACATTTACTAATTAGGATTTATAATGTATGTGAATGTTTTTGTTCAGTGCCCTGAGATAACCATGTTGTGACTTGGTAGAGTATTCCCAGAGAGAGTAGAGTAGAGTGATGATCAGAGCAGACCTGAATGAACAGGTTGGAGACGAAAACAGAGATGAAGAAGTGATGGGCAGGTTTGGTGTCAAGAAAAACGTACAAGGAAAAAGGATATGGTGAGGGAATGAGAACGACTGTACTCAGCACTGATTTCCAAAAGAGAGATGGATGTAGGATGCCACATAAGAATGGAGGCAGGAGGACACAGGTAGACTACATTTTGTGTAGAAGAGGTAACGTGAGGGAGATTGGAACTGTAAGAGAAAGGACGATAAGGAAACCTGGTGGTGGAAAACTAGGAGAATGATTTATATAGACTGGCTAGACAGATGGATCAGGCTGGAAAGTATGTGCAGCAGGTTAGGCGTTTTAAAAATAGAAAAAGTAGTGCTCCAGCAAGTGAGGAGAGTGTGATGGAAAAATAGAAGGAATATTTTGAGGATAAAATGGAAATAAGAGCAGAGGTCATGGAAACTGTGGGCAAGGAAGTGGGAAAGGTTAATAAGGATGAAGTTCATTCAACCTTTATTTATACAGGTTAGTCTCAATGAGTCACAAGGACTCATTTTCAAGAGAAACATGTCTTAATCCAGAAAACACAAGTGAGGTACACACAACAATAAGAAAGCTTTGCAAAGAATGTAAAATGAGAAGGTAGTTGGACATGATGACATACCCGTGGAGGTATGGAAATGTCTAGGAGAGATGGTAGCTAGCTGGACAGCTGTGGCTGAGTGGTTAGAGCAGTCATCCTGTAGTGCGAGAGTTGGGGGTTCGATTCCACCAGCAGTCACGTGCCAAATTGTCCATGGACAAGACACTGAACGATGTGTGTCACATCAGTGTATGAATGTGGTAAAGCTCTGATTAGTCTTTGTATAGATCTAGTAGAGTACTGTATGAACAGGTAAATGAGGGCACAGATTGTGTTGTAAAGCACCTTGAGTATATTGATTAAAATAAGTTTGTACTTCGATATAAATACAGTCCATTTACCATGGTAGTGAGGTTTGCGAATCAATAATCCCTGGCATTTCTGAGAGTGAGGACATGACTGAGGAATGGAGGAGAAATGTGTTAGTGCCCAGTCAGTGACGCAACACGGGTAATAATTGTAAAACATTTGGTTTTGTAATTTTGCTACCCGCGTGTTTTGTATCATACCTTAAAAGGCAGCAAGTCAAAGATTTAACTCCGATGTATTTTATGACTGGGACAGTGAGCAACGGATGTGATAATTATTATCTTCTGCAGGAAGTAGCGCTCCACCTGACCCTGTCCTGTGTTTTCTCTGCAGACGGGGAGCTCATGTTTCAACAGGTTCCTTTGGTGGAAATTGACGGCGTGAAACTCGTACAGACAAAAGCAATCTTGCCCCACGTTGCAGAGAAGTACAACCTCTATGGGAACGACGTCAAAGACCGTGCCATGTATGTTGCTGGTGAAGATTCTCAGTCATCTAGGACATGATTAAAAAAAAAACGTTCAATACAAAAACAACTGGACTTTGTTTGTAACAGAACATGTTTCGCTCTTCTTCCGACCGGAGCTTTTTCAATTTGAGAACACATTGCACAGTCATGTGCAAGAGGTGAACCACCACCAAAGAACTGGAGTGGTGGAGGGTTACACAAATAAACACGAAAATTCACATTAAATACATCAATTGTGATGTTTACGAAGCCAGTGTTAGTCCATAATCATATTCAAACTAATGTTGATCAGCCCAGTACAGTATATTGTACCATGAGTGCTCAACAATAATTTTATTCATTTCTGCATGGAATTAAACGTTTTTAAGATTATTTACAGGGTTTCTTGATTGGCCATGGGAGTGTAAATCATTAAAAAAGCTGAGCTCGGCGCTCTGTACTGTGGTTTGTTATATTGCAATGTTCACTGCTGCGAGTCAAGAAAAAAAAATAATAAAGATTTTCAAAATTTTCCTGAAATGTTATGCGATATTTATCCAAAATACTTGAAAAAATAAGCCATATTTAATGTTTTACCCATAATGCTTTGCGGCAACATGTTTCTATTGGTCCAAACGAACCAATCACAGACTTTGGGTGTTTTTAAGACGCCTTTAACTTTTCCGCCCCTCCCGTTATGTAAGAATATTTATAAGGCGACTCGACGCCCCTACCTGTCTGTCTGCAGAGATACTTCACTCTTTTACACCTCGCTCAGGTGCATTCACGTTGCGAGTTTGAACACCCTGTTACAGCCATGTCTGGAAGAGTTACACTGCACTATTTGAACGGGAGGGGGAGAATGGAGTCGATCCGTTGGCTTCTGACTGTTGCAGAAGTGGAGGTGAGTTAAGAAAATGGAAATGTCTGCAGACTTTTTTTGAACCTCTCCTGTGCACAACTTATAAAAGACCTTGTGTTCACAGTTTGATGAGGTTTACCTGACAACCAGAGAGCAGTACCTTAAACTCATGAATGGTGAGTTCAGATAAAAAATGTCAGCTCACATGCACTGGTGGGTGGATACCTTTTGACCTGTGTCCAAGTTTCTTAATCTTTAACTGCTGCCTACATGTGTTGCATCATATCCTAATGAGAAGTAGGTTAAACATTTAGCCCAGGTGTATTTTATGACTGGGATAGTGAGCAATGGATGTGATCATTTCATTATCTTCTGCAGGAGGTTCCACCTGACCCTGTCCTGTGTTTTCTCTGCAGACGGGGAGCTCATGTTTCAACAGGTTCCTATGGTGGAAATCGATGGCATGAAACTCGTACAGACAAAAGCAATCTTGCACTACATTGCAGAGAAGTACAACCTCTATGGGAAAGATGTTAAAGACCGTGCCATGTATGTTCCTGCTCTGTTATGAACTAACAATAAATGATGGTTGATCATTAATGAAACATTGTTTTTAGGATCAATATGTACTCTGAGGGACTGATGGATCTTATGGAATTGATCATGATTCTGCCCTTCATCGCAGACCCCCAAACAAAACTTGACAACATTCAAGCTAAAGCTAAAGAGCGCTACCTGCCTGTGTTTGAAAAGGTAATGGTGGACAAAAAATATCACTTGTCATCTTTTGCGTTGCTTTTCCGAAAGTTTCATTAAAATCTGTTAGTTCATATTTTGCCATCTCCATTTTTTTGTAACATCAGCAGCCAGTTTTAATTATAATAGTTGTGTCTAAAACCAATCTCCTCAGGCGCTGAGTGGACCCGTTTACCTGGCGGGAGGTAAACTCAGCCTTGCAGACGTGCTGCTGGTTGAATGCACCTTGATGCTCGAGGAGAAATTTCCTGCGATCCTCGCAGACTTTCCAAACGTCAAGGTAAAACATGTTATCTACAGTTTGTGAAAACGTCTCAGTCCTCGTCCCTCCTGGGCTTAATTTTTTTTTTTTTGTGTGTGTGTTTCCGTCCAGTCTTTCCAGGGCAGAATGATTCAGATTCCTGCCATCAACAGGTTCCTGCAGCCAGGCAGCAAGAGGAAGCCGCAGCCAGATGAACATTACAAAAATACCGTCATGAAAGTGTTTAACATCACTGCACCGTTACCATAATCTGATCAACAGATGTCACATTACGAGTACAGTAGTTTGATTCCCATGATTGGCATGAGTCCACGTGGCTCGCTCACAATCCAATACACAACATAAATGTAATGCGCTTCAGTTGAATTTCTATTTTTTAATAATACTGTGATGAGTTGAACTGAATAAACAGCTATTTTTTTGGGGAACCTTTTAAGAAGCTGGTGTGTTTTGTTCAGTTTATGGTCTTACAGTTAAAATACGTTTCAATCAAAGCTTGTTTGTTCTCACGTTTATGATGTGAGGAGCTGTTGGCACAGAGTTTGTGTTGGGAATTACCCTCAGTTACTATCACACTAAATTTTAGCCAATAATTTATAAAATGAAGTGTTCAACATGTATTTTTTGTGTTTTCTATGATCACTTGGCTGCACTGGCCATCTTGAACAAACTAAAAGCTCATTAGTTGTGGACGTACATGCAGTGATTACGTCATTTATATTCACCCTGTGGTTCATGTGATATAAATTACTTTGTATTAACAGACAGGCAAACACTTAACTGTCCACCTTTGCCGTTTGGTAGCAGTTAATCAAAAAAGCAACATGTACAAATCAAATCTGTTTATTTAGGTTTTGCCTCAATACAAAAATCTCAAAACCTTTTTAAAATTGAAATCTTGTGACTGATTCAATACTTTAAACATGCTGTTTTGTTCTGCACTCTGAAGGGTTTTCAGCGTAATAACTGATTCTGTAAAGTAGCCGTTGCACCCTCACATCATCTACTCTCCTGACATAACTGCAAATCAATTAATCTCAATTTATGGCATTTGCAAACACATAAAAACTTGGGTACAACAAACAAAGGAAGAATTAATCTTCATTCATCCTAGAACCACCGACTTGGTAGTTAAGCTCCCTGTGAAACAGGCTTGTTCATCAAGAAGTCAGAGTTTCGGTGCTGCTCCCCAAGTCACACCACAGTCAAGAGCAAAAGGCGGAACACCATCAATAAACTGTGGGGAAAAATGAAGAAAACAGCTGATTCATCAAATGTTTCTCAGCAGTTTGATTACATAATCAAAATTTTCTCCTTGTTGAGCAATTTTGACCCTGACCTTAGCCCTGTAATGATGCCTGCAGGCAATAATTTCCCAGATTTCTTGTATCTCAATCCCATGACAACTGAGAGGACTCCAGAAGTAACTGAAATAACACAAAAGCACCGTATACTAAATAAAGCAACATAAAAACGTTTTAGAACTATAATAAATACAATATAATGGAGGCGTACTTACGTAGAGACACCTGGATGTTCTTCGGATCATTAGAAATGTTATAGGCGCCGTAAGCAGATAATCCACCAAACACCAAACCAGCTATCAGGGACATGACACTGGCTGTGACAAACCAACACATAAAGAGGATCAGGATGAAATATTGACCAGTTATGATTGAAATTTGAATACAACTTAAATAAACACTTCAAACCTTTTCTCTTGTATCCCATAAATCCTCCAAAAGCAATGGCAGCAGCATAGCCAAATCCAATCCAGTCCATTGCCACAGGGAAAATCTATGAAGCATAAATCCACTCACATATAAAATTAATCCAATTTAATTTAGGAGATTATTTGTTAAATTCGTCATATATATTTTACAAGAACGGGCTCATCCACAAAAACATACAAGAAATGTATAAACAAGTGCAAACGAGTAAAGTATTTTTTTAATCTATGCAGTAAATGTAAATGACCTTTAGATGTCGCTGTTAGCCCTTCAGCAAATTAACTACGCACAAAAAACTGTCTGCAAACATTATAAACGCACAATTTCTAAATATATAACATTTTAATTACATTTAATACACTGTTATTCAATATCTCGTGGCATATTTTGCATACCTGTAGTCCAAACACAAGATAAACGGCAGCAGCTTTAACGTTTCTTCACTTCCTCGTCACTTCCAATTCTACGGTTCTGCGCATGCGAGATTGAGTTTATGTGATGTTCAAAGACTCGAACGAAAGTGGGAAAGTAGAAAGCCGATTTTCCCTTCCGAACATAAACTTTGGCCGCTTTAGAGCATTTTCATTGATAATTATATCTTAACGTATTTAAACTTGATTTTTTTCATACTTTGGACCCTAATTGCATTTAAAGGGATTTTTAGAGCTTCTTTTTAATGTACAGTATTTGCATTTTTGGACGTTAAACGTGAAATCACATTCACTGTCTTCAGCTTTAGTTTCTTTTGGAAAGCATACTGCTTTAACAAAATAAAATTTAAGTGATTAATTGAAATGTCTTCGAAAAATATTCAGAAGAATGAAAGCAATGAAGTTAGCCTTGAAAATGTTCAATCTGTTGTGATCTGTGGACAAAGAGCTCTGTTTTTAACAAAAGTTAACTCATAGAGCTGTTAAATGTTAATTTGGTTTTTCCAGTCACAGTTTTATTACTCAATGTCTCAGTTAGACCACTGCATTCTGAGATGACTAATACATCGTATTATACTGAGTCCAAAGGGATAAACTTGCAACTTTTAAAAAGGACTAATAAACTTTGTATTGGCAAATATGAAACAGGTCTGGCTTGTTTCTAAGGGCTGTTGAGAAAATTTCTCCTTCCTTAAAAAACAGCTTTGCTCAAGTTTGCACAGGTCTAAACCAAAAGACTTGTTGACTGGTCTTGGACAGATGAAACCAAAGTAAAGAGGAGCTGCAGGGACGACAGCATCATATTTTCAGAAAACTAATAATTTCAGCACAAAAACCTCGTGACAACTTTCAAGCACAGTGGTGGAGTGATGATGATGTGGGCTTGTTGTGCAGCCACCTGCACCTCTCAGTCACCTGACTTGATAATCTTAGCAGTTAAGTTGATGCGAGACCGTCTGCCGACATCTACAGAATGAGCTAAAAAGACAATCATAGTTTTTATTAATCCTGACTGAAATGCTATCATGTGACATAAGAGAGAGCTGTCAAACGTCTCAGAGGATCAGTAAAGAATTTTTTTTTTTTTTAATTTAAAAAGAGACTAAGGCCTAACAGCAGAAAAATACTTTGAGAGATGTAACCAGGGCTTAATTTGTAAACCGATCGATGGTGGAACGCAACACTGGAGCCAGCAGGGGTTGGGGGCAGGGGATCTGAGGGGGGTCCTCCCCCAGAAAATTTTGAATAAAATAGATGCCTGATGTATTTTAATGGGTTGTTTAACATCTACGGTTACATACATTTGTAAAAACCTCTTTCCCCGTACTTGACAGTTCCGAGCCAATTCTTCTCTGCTCCTCTTCCTTTCCTCCTCGATGTTCGACTCCACATGCGACACCTCCAGGCTCTCCTTCGTCTGTTCATTGCTGCTCCTGCTTGCTCGGCACTCACCCCCACCACTTGTGGCTCCTGCTCCTATTTCAATTGCCTCTACCTTAAGGTGCTTCAATTTTCGGTTGTCCAACAAAGAAGAATGAGAAGACATTTTTTTGGTAAAAGTTAATTGGACTGTCTTTTCTACATTTTGATCGCTGTTGTTTTGACAAGTTGGACAGTTGTTTTGATACATGCTGTACGGCACGCGATTACCCATCATTTCTCTTGTATTTTTAATAAATCAAAATTTTATTAATGACTCACTTATGTCAAACTGATTTGCAATTTAGTTGTGGGTTTTATTTGTGTGTGTGTGTGTGTGTTTTTAATTAAATTATGCAACTGAACTTTTAGGGGCAGAGATTTTTTAAGGGTAGAAGTGGAAATGCTAATTTGAAGGGGCAGCTCTGGTATATAAGGAAGCTTGTAAATGGCTGTTGTGTTTAAAATGAGTGTTTATGCAATTATTTTCAGCTTACATGTTCAGTATGTTTTATTCATTCAAGACGGTTCATAACTTTATTATTAGTAAGCCTGAGAGTTACCGGATCCAAGCAGATACTGGAACACACCCTGTCAGAATAAGAGTTCCCAGATCCTGATCCGGCTCAAATTAAGCACTGTATGTAACGTATTGTTGTACTCAGTAATAATCTTAAGAACAGATGATTATTGATTTTGTCCTCATTCTTATTTTAAATTAACGTCTCAAACACTAAGTGTTGGTCTAACACCAACACACTCTTCAGTAAGAGCAAAAACAGCTGCAGCCATTTTAAATTATTTGTTGTAAACAAGAAGAGGGTATATAATATAATGGATGAACATTAGCTGCAACTTGTTAAATGAAAAACAGTTCTCCATTTAAATATAATCATAAATAAAATGACAGCTTGTAAATATGTTGGCGCCTGTTAAAAAGAAACTTGTGGTTCAAGTAAATCACTATACATGTAAAATATGTTGTCATTAGCAGTGTATAAATTACCAAATCAGTAACTTTTCTGGTTATACATTCAGTGATAATTATGGTTCTAAAACATTTTAAGCAGTGCACAGTATTAGTGGGAGTGGTGGCGCAGAGGTTAAGAAGGTGAGCTTGTGATCGGAAGATTGCCGGTTCAAGCCCCGGTACCGACAA
>JARVGS010000001.1:42034117-42046541 GCA_031762315.1 Hypsolebias antenori | reverse complement strand
TCAGCTGTAGCCTGTGTGCCTCGTAAACCTCCGCTCAAAACAATAAGGTCTCCTGTATTTCCACGTGCGGTCCAGCGTTAGCATATTTAGCATATTAGCTCCTGCTCCGGTTTGCCTGGGGTCTCCTGTTAGTTTCCAGCGCGTCAAGCTCCCCCCTCCGTTCTGTAAGTTTGCACTGAGCGCGCGTCAAGCTCCCCCTCCCTCCTGCTCCCTAAGTTTTGTTTCAGTACCGTATATTATGGTGTAAAGGCGCATAAACCACGTACTTGAAACAATGCTTTTCAATGGGAGGCATTCATAACCGCGAAATGTCGTAACTCGAGACCGTCGTAACCCGAGGACTACCTGTAAATGTTTTTAAGTGTTCATCTTGTTAAATTCTTGTTAAAGTCCTACTGTGAACCATTATGCAGCCAATTGATTCTTGACACACCAGCCCACATTCCCGGGTTGTCAGCGGTGACACGTAATAAACACGACACGTCAACGGTGATGAATAATAGATGCGATGTACACAGCGAAGCGACATATTCATGGATTTTCCCACTTTTTTAGACATATTTGGACTGATGCGACTTATAAGGCGGTGCAACGGGTACGGCAGAAACTACAGTAATTCTGGTTGTGCTTACTGACCTCGAACCAATTTTATGTGGTTTTTGTGAATGAGTTGAATTAAGTTTCACTTATTTGACTGTTTTGTTTCGCTTAATGCGCCTTATATTCAGCTGCACCTTACAGTCTGAAAAATATGATATAGAAAATCTAATTTAAAATTAAATTCCATTCAGATCAATTTATTTATATAGCTCCAAGTCACAACAGAAGTCATCTCAGGGCACTGAACAGAAACATTCATATATAAAAATAATAATTTAACACTGTCTGAGACGCAGACTGCTTTGAGAACTTTGAAGCTTCAGTTTAACATAATTGTACAAATAAATAAAGAAAAAACAATAATAATTGTCATGAGCTAATTAAAAAGGTTCTTCATCATCGTGTTGTGGGGTATCGCCACCATAATTTAATTCATTGTTCCCAAAGTATCAAAACACACTACCATCAACAATTAGCCTTCAAATGTATAAAACGCATGGAGGTAAATGAAGATTTTTCAAATCTGCAAAGATATTCAATCCAAGGACACTTTGTCTTGACTTGTGGAGCTTGCAGATGGCAAACAAGAGAGAAAAGGTTTGACTGCAGCAACCAAAGTCTGAGCAGAGAAGAAAAAAAATAACCTTAGAAATCTTGAGGTGTTTTTGATTTTGACCCATTAATTTGAATCGATTTTTCGCTTTCCTTCTACAAAGTACTAGAACAAAGCAAGCAAAAAATATTTGTCAGTAAAGATAATACAAAGACGTGAGCGCAGGACAAAACTCTTGTCTCTCTATATTTAATCAATAGCTCTTCCAAACTGTTTCAGGTTAATTGATTTTCTTTTGTGTTGCAGCTGGAGAGCTACATCCAGGACAGCATGAAGCAGGAGATTGTCCAGTTCCAACAAGCTGCCGTTCAAAACCACACAGCTACAATGATTGAAATTGGGACAAACCTGTTGAGTCAAACTGCTGAGCAAACGAGGAAGCTCACGAATGTGGAGGCACAGGTGAGGCAGGACGTTCTGCTTAAAAAATACTAAATAAATCACAGCGACTATGATTGTTTATTGCTCCTGTTCTGTGCATGTAAAGTCAAGAGATCTTTGTGGAACACTGATGAATACACAGTGTTTGAATACGTATAAGCACAGAAGAGCAGCGTCATCAGACCAGGACTCTGCAGTTTACTCATCTGCAGGCCAGCGGTCACTCTTTCAGAGATGAAGATGATCACATCCTTGATAGAGAGGAACGATGGTTTGATAGAGGAGTGGAGGAAGCTAAACACCGTCCATCATTAAACAGGGGCGGAGGTCTCCGTGTCCAATTTTCACCTTCTCACAATGCTGTTATTGCTAGTATCGCTCAACCCTCTGTGAATAGCAAGTGGCCATCAGAGCACTAACGATCCATCGTTAGGTTGATGGTCCTTCTTTATCATGTGAACAGCTGGTTCTGGACGTCAGCAGCAAACTGGTTGATCCACTATGAGAAGGTGCTATTTATAAGACTGAGTTTAGTGCAGCTCCTCAGACTGAAGACGTCTTTTGGATAAAAGATGAAACGTTTCAACAATTTAAAAAAATCCATCCAGAGGACCTGACTCAACTTTGTTAGTTTTTTTTTTCTACCAGGATTATTGAGCACGCATCAGGATATTATGATGAATAATAAAATGTCAGATTTTTTTTTTTTTTTTAAGCAGTGAGGAAAAAACAGTTATGGTGGCGTCAGTTTATTATTGTGGCTACACGTCAATGACCCTATGAGAGCCAACTGTACAGCATTTCCTGTTATTAGCACACTTGTATTCCCAGAGAAACAGTCTATCAGTTTGTCACAATCAGACATCCGTCTGTTCAAAGGCATCAACAGCTCCGATGGAGACTCGCAGCGAGGATCCATGTAAACAACCTGCGTTTTGCTGAGTTCAGTTCCTCCGAACTGGGAAATCAGCGGCAAGGTCAACAACCCCTGTGTTTAGTTCAATACATCGGTGTGTGAAAATATGCGGGCTTTTAGTGATTTCCCCTCGTTCAGGTGTGTCTGGGGTATTACAGTATGGTTGTCCTTTCCTGTGCTGTTTTTTCCATTTTGCAAACGGTTATTTGTGCAGTCCAGTTGCGCAAACCGGGGTTATATGTTCAATTTGATCCCTGAATGGAAATCAGTTGAGACATGTTTTTCTGATTGTTTAGATTTTTATTGATTTTACAACACGTTACTAAATGTACATTATGTTATTTCATACTGCATCCATGGTAGTTTGATGCTTCATTACAATAATACACATCAAAATGGTCAAATTTATGTTGTGTGGGAAACTAACTGACTTTCCCTTATAGAAGGTAAGTTAAAGTTACAAGTTTTAATTGTTCCCATTATAATCAGCGCCAAAGTCAAATTAATTTCTGATGAGAAAGATACCAAAATTAATGTTAGTCTTTTGTTTTCAGGTAATACACCACTCAACGCGACTTGAGAGTAAACTTCTAGAAAACTCCATATCAACCAACAAGTTGGAGAAACAATTCATTGTCCAAACAAATGAAATCAACAAACTGAATGATAAGAACAGGTGAGGACATCTAATCAAAGTCAAAAATAAAAATACTAAGATTTCTTTAAAACACTTAAGAGTATTAGTAACAAAGAAATGGATGCGCTTGTCTGCTTCTTCCTAGTCTTTTGGAGAAAAAAGTGCAGCAGATGGAGGAGCAGAGGCAGGTGGAGCTGAAAGCACTTGAAGAAGAAAAGGAGCAGCTCCAGACTTTAATAGTGAGGCAGACAGCTATCATAGGGGAACTGGAGCAACAACTGCTGAAAGTCTCCTCCAACAACTCAGTTTTACATCTTCAGCAGCAGGAGCTGCTGGACACAGTGAACAACCTCATATACACGTTGTCTGCTGGCTCTGCTCAAGGTGGGTCAAACATCAGATGTGAAATATATGATGATGTTCAACATGTAGGCAGGAACAAAGGAGAGCAGTCTGCCCTTTAGGTGATTATTGCAGCAAGGCTCAGTGCTGTTGCTTCTCCAGGTACTCCGGTTTTGTTCAGCCAAGAAACATGCACATTAGGTTAATTGAAATCTCTAAATAAGGGCTATTCAACTAAATTGCTCAGAGAGCCACAGGTACTGAAAGCCAAGAGCTTAGGGGACGGACATCCAGCAGTTATTATCATTAAGTAAGTTTGTTTTATGGTTTAAATTCTAGTTTTATTTAAAATGAACCCATTGGTGAGCCTGTCACAATAACAATTTTTTTGCTGGGCGATTAATTGTCTCAGAAATTATTGCGATAAACGATGACATTATTTGAAATTTAACAATAAATAATTGTCAAATTTTAGAAAAAAATTGTTCATTTGTTTGGCTGTAGTACCTTTTTTGACCACCTGATGGCAGTATAAGACGGTTTGAACCAAAGTATGGATAGCTGAGCAGTGTGAAAAATGGGAGGGATGGCCCTCGATGTGACATGGGCTGACATGGTGCGGACGCGCGGTGGTTTGAGCTCTTTAGCATAGCATTTGTCACACAAAGCTTTGAATAAAAATTAAAAAACTCATTAAACAAGTTCTCAGCTTCCTTTTTCAGAGAAAAACAACTTTTTACACGAAGGCATAGGTTTCACCCGTGAATTTTGGACCTTTGACAAGACGGAGGTTTATTCCCGAGGTCGGCCGGTTGGCTTAGCTCGTCGCTTAGCTTCTCAGCTTAGCTGCTTTTAACGATCCAAAATTGCGATTTTTGGATGGTTGAAATGGATTTTAAAGAGAAAGGAGAAAGGGAGGGGTCAGTGAAGGGCACCGGAGTTGAGCTGTGTCTTCATCAGAAAGAGAGAGACACGAAGAAAAGCCGGTAAATGAAAATGAGGTTGATCATTTCATTCATCATGCGATTAATTGATTTACTGTTTTATTGCGACAGGCCTACCCACTGGTGGGCCGAACTGAGCTTGTCCGTGGGCCTCATTTGGCACCCGGACCGCCAGTTGAATAGCCCTGCTTTAAAGTAGGTGTGAGTGAGAGCATAAATGATTGCCCTGCGACGGACTGATGCCCAGTCCAGCATTAACCCCACCGCTCGCAGAATTACAGCTGGAGATAGGATCCAGCTCTCCCGCAATCCTGAGTGGAAAGATGGGTAAGAGAAAATAGATCATTAGACGGTAACATACATAAGGTAACTGTTTTCTATTATTTCCAGCACTTATAGTCAATCAAAAATGATAACTATAGGATTAATTTACAATCTGGTCATGGCAAAAGTTTGCAGTGGATTTAAAAAAAAAAACACAAATTAGCTGCAGCTACTTCATTATTTAAACAAATATTGACGAGTAATATGATACAAATCTTCATCTTTTATAAATCAAAATTTGATAGCAGCATTTTAGTTTAATAAAAGCAGATTGTTTACAGGCGTCGGCCTACTTAAATAAGCAGACAAATATATTCACATCAACGCCAACGAAATAATAGGTCCTTTATAAAACATATTTACAAAAAAATGTGCTAAAAGATAAAATTTAAAAGCAATCACGTGCTGAAATGGCACAATTGTAGAGCGCATAGCTGCGCTGGAAATACTTTCAATTAAATGTGCGCTCTCAACTGAGACTACTGTATTAACATTCAGATTAAGATATTTGTTTTCCATAACTTTCAATAGCATTGAATGGTTTTGCCATTTATTTGTCTTTGTTATTATTATAATTATTTCAAAATACACTTTATAATTTGGGGGGGGGGGGGGTGCTTTAACATACTTAGTTTATTTTTAATTGATCTTTGATGTTTTTGTCTATTGTAGTGTTTACTGACTTTGGTGAAGTTTGATTGTTTTAAAGGGATTTATAAATAAAGCTAATTTAAAATCTTCTGCAGAGCCCAAACCTACAATGATGCAGGACACTCCAACTACATTTATTGACTGTGCTGCCATCTACAAGTCAGGAAACACCCAGACCGGCGTCTACATTCTCACAATGCCAAACTCTACCATGGAAGTTAAGGTAAAATGAGACCAGTTAGTGTTTTTTGGTTTAGGGTTTAAATAACTGAGCCTTGATTGGATTACTAGTCAATCCCTCAGCATGAATTTATAATGGCATCCTAAAAAAAGTGCATATATTCATACATGTCAACCTACACTTATTTACACAAACTTGTAAACTAAACACTTAACGCTACTGGATTATTGTTAAGTACTCTGTTGAAGGGTGAATAGATAAATAAATAAAATGTGCTAAGACTTAAAAAAAATGTGGAAGCTTGAGCTAAAATGCTGATCTCCTTAGAAACTTTTCAACAACATGGACTTCATTCTTGAACTTTTCCTTGAAAAAAAAAAAAAAAAGTGTAAGAGTAAACGCAAAATAAATGGCACTGTCACATTATAAATGAGCTCCGAGACCTTGTTCTGCTTCATTTTTGAACTATTATTCAAACATGTCCCATTTTCTTGTGTCTGAAGGCTTTCTGTGACATGGAGACAGAAGGAGGCGGCTGGACCGTACTACAAAAACGCTTTGAGGGCCGTGTTGACTTTCACCGTACGTGGCAGGAGTACAAAAAGGTAGAGGCAATCAAGAAGAAATTCTTCCCTTAGAATAAAATAACCTAGGCTACGGTTTTCAACACAAATGCACATAACAAGTTTCCAGGTTTGGTTAGAGACTGGGTATTCAGGACTTGGTGATTCTGCACAATCAACCTGAGTTGATTCCAAAACACAGTCCAACAAACAAGCATCCTGCTGATGAAAATCTTATTATGGGCTCCCCACATTACGAATCTATTTTCCATCATTTGGGACACAGAACCATTGACAGCAGATAAATCATTTACTCTTTATGAGAGGATCTAAATAAATCCCAAAAATATTAACTACCGGTAGTACTGCCAAATGCCAAAATGGGTCTCATAAATGGTCCAGAACCTTGCTGACAATACAGATCTCAAACAATAATTACAAAACCACACCTTCTTGTCTTATAGGATTACAGAACAAGCTCAGATGATCTATGTATTTTACCAGTGACACAATTTTCTGACTGTATTCTACGTCCAGATGAAGCCTTTCTTTTGTTTAGGGGACAAAACTTTGAATTAATATACTGGAGATATAACCAGACTGTGGGCTTTAGCTGGTGTATGTTTTTTGTTTGTTTGTTATAATTAAAAAAAAGCAGCTACAACAGACCTTGGCAGGGGTTTCACAGGATTTAATTATATTTCTTTTGTGTCTTTTCAGGGTTTTGGAGAAGCTTCAGGTGAATTCTGGCTGGGAAATGAGTTTGTCTCCAGCCTGACTAATCAAAAGACGTACAAACTAAGGATCCAGCTGAGCGACTGGGAAGGAAACTCTGCCTTCTCACAATATGACCAGTTCTCTCTCGATAACGAAGCGCAAAATTACAAGTACGTTTCTTTGGAAGCTTCAAATAAACGTTCCTGTGGCAACACGTGTGTCAGATACTAAGTGGCACGTAATGAATGCTTTATTTAATTTCAGCTTCAGGCAAAAACAATCAGAGTTCATGAAGCTCAACCTAAAATGAGAAAGAAGCCAGTCTGTGGATGATGCTTTTTATTTTTTTGGGCAACAACGCTTTTGATGCCTCTGTGCTGTCAGTCAAGCAACATAGCTAAAACACACAGCCAAAAACACATGATTTTCAATTATTCTGAAGATGTTCTCACACAAATGAAAAGAAAATTACAGTTATGGCAAATTATTTCAAGTATGACCATCTTTCCAAAGATGTAAGAAAAAACTCACCCATGAAGATAAATACTGAAGAGTTACTAATATTTGAAAACAAAATGCACGACAGAAATACTGAAAGTGGGTTCTTAGCACATGGGGCTACACACGTTCTGAGACCGGTTTATTGGCGTCAGCACCTCAAAAATCTGATAAAATTAGTTAAAAAATAGGAAACAAATCAAATGTCTTGGTCATCTGACATTCAGTTTGAGACTCTTGGTAATTACATAACTTTCATGTCCAAAATAGGGCTGAAAGTGGAAAAAAATATATATATTTCTTAAATTTAACAAATCTCTTCTAAATTCAGCATGGATACGTGTAACGTGTGAGCCTTTAGGCGGGTGGTCAAAAACTAAAAAGAAACTGCAATAAAGACAAATTATTTGTCACAAATTAGAAGTAGCGCATTAGAATTAGCCAAATGTTCAGAAAAATTAAGAAATACACAAATATTGTGCAAAGAAATGTTCAAAACTAAAATATAGAATTTACATCCAATATAAAGACCCATTTAAAAGATTTTGTACAAGTAAAAGCTATAGTGAAGTAAATATATAAGTGAATTAGTTCTTGCCTTTTGAGGAACAGCAACCCCAGACTTCCTCCTCTTGTTCCTTCATTTTTCCTTTTCCATCCTACAGGATACACCTTAAAGGCTACAGTGGAACGGCAGGCAAAATAAGCAGCATTGGGCAGCCAGGAAGTGGTTTCAGTACAAAGGATGCAGACAATGACAAATGTGTTTGCAAATGCTCACAGCTGACAACAGGAGGTAAGAAACACCATTTTTTGTTAATAACGTGAGCTTTTGAACAATTATGCTGCTCAGAAATATACAGTTTCTGTTCATTAGCGTTAATCAATTACTCTGGGAGGGATAAAAGTCCTACCAATACAAATCTTGGCACTTGCCCCAAAATATTCAAGGACATTTTAAGAACTGTTGTACTTCAGTCTAAAGAGCACAATTAGCTGAGACTTAATCACTGATCAGCTCATTGGGGAATTCAGCACTGACAATAGCTGACATTAATAGCCTGGGAACAGAGCTTTTCCCTCTCTTGTAGCTAAAAAGTCCTTCGCCATTCCCTTGAAAGTAACTTTACTGCCAGGCATTTGTCTCCGTCTGAACTGAGGTCTGCCAAGTGAGCTTCAAAATGATAAAAAACTGTAAGCCCCCATCTCGTTTTCCCATGGGGGTTCTCTTAAAAGAACTCTAAAGACACATTAAACGCAAGCGTGACCTGGTGGCACTCAACCAGTATAAAGCAGTGTCTGTGCAGGACATAAAACTAAACCGTAAGTATGGAAACAAATGAATAAGTGGAATAAATCTGTATGTGAATGTGCATCAGAAAACAGCTCCTTTCAAACCACGACTAATAAATACAGCTTTAAGGGAAACTCCACCAATTGGAACCAAAGTGTCTTACATCGAACTGGAAGAAGAAACGCTTCTTTAAACCATCAAAGTTCATGCTCAATAATCCAGGTTTTTAAAAAATCCAACAGCGTTCAGTCAGATCATCTGGATGGTTGTTTTTAGAGACGTTTCGTCCTTCATCCAAAGGACTTCATCAGGCCGAGGAGCCACAACAAACTCAGTCCCACAAGCAGCACACTCAGTGGACCAACCAGTTTAATGGTGATAAGATGGTCTCTGGGGCCCGCCCTCTCCCCTGTCGATTCATCTAAGGCAACCATAGCCAAAGTGGTCTGAGGCAACCAGATGAAGTCCTTTCAATGACGGATGAAACATCTCGACAAAAAAAGAAACCTGACTGAACTTTGTTGGGCTTCTTTGAGCCCTTTTTTTTGTGTTTTTTGTTAACAAATATTAAAAACACAGAAAAAGGAAACTTTAAATTCTGATTTTGTAATGTGGAAAATGGGGCTATAAGTAAAATAAAATGACATTTGCTTTGTTTTATTAAAAGTGAATACAATTTAGTTTTCTGATCAAGCTAAAGTTATCCCTCTTCGTCAGAGAAGTTTCCACCAACAGTGAGAGTTTTGTAAAAATAAATAAATAAATAAATAAATGTCTAACAGCCTTGTGTTATATCTGTACACATTAGGTTTTTATGACAATAACTTGACAAGGAATATATTTTAATGTTTCAGGCTGGTGGTTTGATGCTTGCGGTCCATCCAATCTGAATGGGATTTACTACCAAAACGGCCAGAACTCCAATCGCTTCAATGGAATCAAATGGTACTACTGGAAAGGCTCGGGCTACTCGCTGAAGTCGACTGCAATGATGATCAGACCGACAGACTTCTCAGGCTCACTTTGACACCACTCGTCGATTCAACAGAACGGGAAATAAATTTTTGCTCGACAAGCACAACTACCAAAAAGAAAACTTCTTGAGGGAGCCAAAGCAGTTCATCAAAACGTTTTATACAGCAGTTTATATTTATGTATTTAATTATTTGTATGGGTTTGTGCAGAAACAAAAAGGCATAGAGACACTTTAGGCATTTTAAATAAATTCTATTAACCTAATAGCTGAGTAAAATATAATAACGTCATGTCCAGCTGTCCATTACCGTGACCTGCTTTTTCATTTACGGGACGCAGGGGAGCTGGTATAACTTAATGTGAGTTCCTTAAATCAGCTTAACACAGTTTAAGCATAAATTAACTATAAGTAAAATAGCAGCTGATGTTATTGTATAGATAGATGATGGTACAAGATATTGAACTGGTAACCATAAGAAAATATGGGTTAGAGTTTGTTTGATAAATGTTTTAAATGTAAATGCCATAAAAATGATTCATTTAAAAAAACGTTGTTTCGTTCCACAGAATGTATGTACATTTGTTGTTTAAGTTATATGTACATTTTAAGTCTGCTATTTACCTTTATTAAACATGAAGGCCATCTGTGCGATTTGAAGTCAAAAATTGTGAAGGTTTATTTTAACATATTCTGCTTTAACTGTTTAGTTCAGGTTTAAGGTTAGACTGTAATGATTTAGGCGCTTTATTGTTTTTGAAGGTGAAATCACCAACCACAAGGCAAGGAGCTTATAGTAAGTTTGCTATATAGTTTGTAGCCTTAATTCTAAATAATTTAGCAATTTTCATTAGCATTTTCTTGTGTAAACAATAAATTTTCTAGTGCTGAAAAACTGTACTTGTTTCTTTTTTTAATAATAGTATATAAAATAAATATTAATTTATGATAACCTTGTGGATATTCCACCTAACAAATGAAAGTATGAAGTCACTGAAAGCTTAGTTTATGTTTTTTTTATTATACTGATGCAGAACAAAATCCCCTTCCCTAAAAAAAAAGTGTGCTAAACCTGTCAATAGATACATTTTTTTTTATTTTAAATCGAATTGAACAAAAGTTTTTCTACAAATCTGTCTATTAAAACAAAAACAGCATACAACTAAGCATCAGTGAGGATCCTATGAACGGTTCTGAAGTATTTAGTGTGAACTTTAATATGAAATTGAATCGTTATTAAGGACACATCAAAACCCCAAAATGCTATAAAACAGTGTTCATTTTAGAGATTTTTGACTTGGTTGTGCCGGTAGGTTTCAATAAATACAGGGCGACAAAATCGATTTAATAATGTAGATTAGATTGGTTCTAACTTGAAAAATAAAAAGTTATCTGAACTTTACTTTTAATATTTAAATGAAAATTCATGAAAGACAGCAAACACAATTTTTTTTTTTTTTTAAATAAAAGGTCAATAAAATCAATATTGTATGCACTATTTGAAAACATACTTTAAAGTGACCATGATGTTGAAATTTACTTAGGGTAATGAGGGTTTCATAAATATTCCTTCTGGTACTATTTAATTACCGCCTGACTTTACCAGCGCTTACCTGTGCTGCAGGAAAAGGGTCTGAAAGTTCATACGGTTCCTCTGGAATCCACTGCCTTTGCTCCAAACACCAGAGAATCTATTCAAGAACACAAAAAGATGTGGTATTTAATATGTTTAACACAGCTCTGTCGCTTTTTAGGTATGTGCGTGAAGACGTTTAAACATGCTTAACATTTTTACCCATTCAAATGACAGGATCCAGCAGCCGCGGGCTATGCCCAACAGGATGTTGAGAGTCCGTCGGTGTCCCCCAGACACTACGTGAGTTGTGCTCTCACACACTCGGTCGACAACTGAAAATCCACCCAGTGCTTTCACCACCTGAACCACAGTGTGCTGCTTCCTACAAACAGTGGATTAAATAAAAAAAAAAAAACTTGACATCTAATACAAATACTGTGGTGAAATTATTGCATATGAAATTTTAATTATTCATGATAACCAAGACAGAACTTACTCAGTAGGCATGCTTGTCATGACCAGCGTTCTCATCTCCTGAAACAAAGAATATTGTATAAACTTTCAGAGCTATAAAACCTTTAAAATCACTTTAAATGAGCAGTTCAGTAAATATGGCATAAACATGTTGGTATGACCAGCAAACTGGTTGGTTTACTATGAGTGTGCTGCTGGTGGGACTGAGTTTGTTGTGGCTCCTCAGACTGAAGAAGTCCTTTGGATGAAGGACGAAATGTCTAAAAATAATATTAATAATAATAATAATAATAATAATAATAATAATAATAATAATAATAATAATAATAACGTCCAGATGACGTGACTGAACTTTGTTGGATTTTCTACCTGGACTGAGCATGAACTTTGAGGTTAGTACTGTACAGTATTTAGTTTTCAGCATTGAATTTTATAAACTATTACAACCCGTTACTGAAGTAAAATACAGGTTTTGTCACATCCTACACCTGTCTGACATTAACACGTAAATTTAAATACAACACGGTGTTTATAAAAGCATATTTGTTTCTTGGCGCATGACCTATTATCAAAGAATTTGCACTTTTAGGGATTTTCAGGATATACGAATGCTGAAATAAACAAACAAACAAAAAAAAAACAATCATCAGTAATAATAAAGAGCATACTGTCAAGGTTCATGCTCAATAAACCAGGTAGAAAATCCAACAAAGTTCAGTCAGGTCATTTGGACTGTTTCT
>JARVGS010000001.1:42015738-42032657 GCA_031762315.1 Hypsolebias antenori | reverse complement strand
GATGACCTGACTGAACTTTGTTGGATTTTTCTACCTGGATTATTGAGCATGAACTTTGATGTTTTGAACCACTTTGGTTATGACTGCCTCAGAGGAGTTGAGGGGGGAGAGGGCGGGCCCCAGAAACCATCTTATCACCAGCAAACTGTTTGGCCCACTATGTGGGTTTGCTGCTTGTGGGATTGAGTTTGTTGTGGCTCCTCAGACTGATGAAGTCCTTTGGATGAAGGATGAAACATCTCAAAAATAAAAAAATACAATTAAAAAAAGCAACCATCCAGATGACCTTCCTGAACTTTGTTGGAAAGAGCATTCTGCATCTCCAGAACTGTAAATCTGTAGCCTGCTGATCGCAGCTCACCCAACCACATACTTTGGCCCTCGTACAGCAGGCTGTCATCAACCCAAACACCTCAGCGACAGCTGCAAACAGGACCACTGTGCCCTTTTCCTGCCAACACTCTGATATCTGGTCTACAAGCTGGAAGTCAGAGGTTAGGGCCTGCTAAGCACAAACAGTTCATGAGTCACACCTACGCCTGTCTAATATTGCATTATTCCTGACATGGCAAGTTCAGAAGTTACTGGCTTATAACACTAGTAACATTAGTGCTGCAATATTTCTTCTTGATTGATCAACCACAATTTTTCCTCTAAAGAAAATCAACTTTTTTTAATTATTTGTAAACGACACAAGAAGAGATATTTGTGGTTAAGACTACAGTCGTACAAAAAAATAAATAAATAAATAAATGGTGACAGGAGGCTGATCCGGTTGAAATCTTTTCAGTCAAGTCAGACAACACAAATATCTAAAAAGCTACTCCTCAAAAATGGCTTTAGATTATCTCACGGGCTGAACTTGCTCTGGCAGCTGCACGTTGTGAATCTATGACAAGAAACTGGTATGAAATGTGGCACAGCCCCTGAGGACAAACACAAATGAAGGAAATTCTTCACAGTATGAGTGGGTCTCCATTGTGGCTCCAAGTACGTGCATGCTGAAAGAGACTCTTTAGACAATAAAAGAGAAAACATTAATATTTAATGTCCGCAAATCATAACGTGTAGTCAGACCCAAACAGCAGTTAAGAACGTATGATCATACCTCTTTAAAATGACAAAATGTTTTCCGTTGATGAATATTGACAATAAGAGAGCAATGAACGCATTAAATTTGGGCCGCATAATATATCGGATTTATCCTCACTGCAAAATCAATATTGTCAAGGAAAGCAATAAATCATAGACCTTTATATTTCAAGTACCATATGTTCATCTTGTGCAGGCTAATAAAATATATTAGGTTAATCCAAAAACTGGGCTACATATTGCAAAATGTAGTGCCTCAAATACTTAAGCATCTTTAAATATCCTAAATATGAATTTTTTAAAAGCGTTTCATAGTTGCAATACACCTGGGAGTTGAATGAGTGATTAAACATCTTCTAATATACAAAAGCTCTACAGCAAGTCTGCCCCAGGGTCTCTTCTCAGTGGGACAAATGTGGAAAACCTCCAGAAGAGAAGCCAGGAGGAATCCTAATCTGAGGCCTGAACCACCTCAGCTGACTTCTTTTCAATGAGGAGGAGAAACGGCTCCACGCTGAGCTCTCCCTGGATGATGACACATCTGCTATATCTCTATAGCCAAACCCAGATATCCTTGGCCCATTTCAGCCACTTGAATCCAGGATGTTGTGCCTTCGGTCACGATCCATACCTCATACCACAGGATCAAACATAGACCAGCTTTGCCTTAAAGCTCAGTCCCTTTGTCACTACAACCTAGAAAAACGCCCTGAGACGAGACCCTGATCAGTTAATTCATCGCCCACTCCATACCATCATTCATGAATTAGATTCTTTGATACTTAAACTAATTTGCTTGCTGCAGAGACTTAACTCTGTCTCGTGGGAGCATTTGACTTTTTCTCTGTTGAGAACCACCACCTCAGACTTCTAGTTGACTCTAACATGGGCTATTTCACACTTGGCAACAAACCTCCCTGGTGCGTGCTGCAAGCCGTGGCCTGAAGACGCCGACAGAACCACATCTACAAAAAAATAGGAACGGGTCCACAAGGTTCTCAAATCTCAAGGATTAGCAATTTACTTGAAACATAATCCTGGTTTATCTATAGGACGGTGCTCTATCAGAGTTGATCTTCACATGTGTTTCTAGTAGGTTACATTAAAACAAGTACAGTAACGTTTTCTGAAGGTTTTAAAAAGGCGTTCATGCACATCAAGAAGCTAAAAGGGTTAAACTCTACAAATTAATCAGTCAGCCAAACTTGACCTTCCTTGAAGTAGTTAACTTACAAACATTTGTCTAGGACAGGGGTCTGCAACCTGCGGCTCTGGAGCCACATGTGGCTCTTTGGTCCATCTGCAGCGGCTCTTTCAAGCTTTGACCAAAACTGACATAAAACTGAATTTTATCAGTTGTACAAACAACAAAAAAGGACTCGTTTTTGCTGTTTTCCTGTCATTTATTTTGCAAATACTGTATGTGAACACTGGAGTACAAGGAGTAAAACACGTTAACTTGATGCTTTATTTCTTTATATAAAGAACTGTGCATAGTTTATATATTTTTTAATTTAAAAAATGTAAAAACTGTTTTTCCCCTTTCTTTACAAGAATCAAGTCTTTCAATTTAATAAATGTTTAAAAAAATTAGTTTTTTTTTTTTTTTTGCTTTATACGGTAATGTCACCCGTACAGGCCACAAAAGCCCCCTCCAGCAAGCCTAAGGTGGCCCACGGGCCACCAGTTGATAACCACAGGTGTAGCAAGTTGTTGCGTCTCTGGACATGTTTAAAGTAATGAACGTAGGCGCAAAATGGCTCTTTTGATTGTAAAGGTTGCAGACCCCTGGTCTAGGAGCAAGATGTGTAAACAAACGGAGTCTAATTTACACCGACGCAGAACAATTTTCACAAGGCTATAATCATGAGGGTAATTAAAATCTTGAAAATGACAAAGGTTGAAGGAGAAAGCCACTGATTTCCCAGAAGGCCATTACTGACGGTTATCAATGACGATTTACAACCTATTTGTGCCCAAACTATTTCATACTTTGAGATTGCCGATTTGTCTAAATTCTGTTGCTACACATTCAAACTAAAAGGTAACTAAGACAAGTTATTACTGGCACTTGAGTAGTCTAATACTACTTGAATGATTATGAACACTAATCCCCAGTTATGGTTTAACATAATCATAAAAACAACTAGCGGCAGCAAAGTTAACGAAAACAAATCCAAAGGGGATGTGACATAGTGTTTGGCTTTATGCAGCAACAGCTTGTTGAGGTTACCAGTGTAACGAAAACAGTGCTGCAGGTGCATTTCACAAGCAAGGAAGTTACGCTACTGTCACACAGCCAAAACACAGGAAACCCTACAGACCAGACAGAACCCTGCGTATGTACACATCCAACACCTTCAGCCATGGAAGTATGCATGACCTTAAAGAGGATATCCTTACAAAAGAATTTAAGAAAACACAGCTGATGCTTTGCTTGCATCCTAAACATCCTATATTACAATAATGTACAAAAAAAAAAAAAAAAGAAAGCATCGGCTGCATTTATTTACTCAGACTGGTGGAGGAAAATATAGGAAAAACGTTCAATGTGTCAGAAAATGTGTTTATTAGGTATAAAAATAAAGACCGGAAAATAAGACTTCTAAAATACCACAGAAACGAGTAATATTTAAGTAATATTTTGCTTTTGCAATCCCTTTCCAATTTTTGACAATTTTGTAAATACATTTAAGGCAATATTCTTCCTCTAAACCATATAAACAGTGGAATTAAGTTTGGTTAGACAACGAGAAAGAAGCGCTACATCCCTTTACCTTTTTGTTAACCATTTTCTGGAGGCTCGAGTTGTCGGGCTTACTACGATTTTCCTCGGCGTCTGTGGGAGCAGCTGCAACCAAACATTCATTTTCTCCACCTACATATGAAAACAAGATAAACAATTTAAAGTAGGTGGTGGGAGTGTCACTCAAGCTATCACACAGCTGTGGGTGTTTTTATTTGTTCATTTCTAGCACAGTTACCCATGACTGTGCAAACAGGATTTTACTTTGTTTAAAAGCCACCAACTGCATCCAGACTAACAAAAAACTCTACTTCTGAAAGAAATTAAAATAATCCCTTTTTTTACAATGACACAAAATCAAAACTAATGAGGATTCAGGTAAACCTTTTTGGATGACAGTTTCATTATATTACCAATATTTATAAATGCCATATTAGAGTTTAACCTTAACCTTTTTAAGATATAAAGTTTGAGAGGGTCAGACCATCAGGTTGCCTCAGAAAAAGGGGAAAAATTAATTTCATTATCAACTCTATGCACAAACTTTTTTTAATTTTTTCTCTGCACTCGCTCTCATGCAAGGCGGACGCCTTCCCCCCCCCTCTCCTGTTCTCCAGCTTTTTTCTGCTCTCCGTCTGTGTATCGAAACTCTTATTTTACACATCTTCAGAAATGAAAAACTACTGTCATGGATCTGGTCAGCTGGACTTTCAACGCAATCAACAAAATATTTTCATTGAAGCAACAGGGTTCTGGAGAGCCCTCATGTCCTGCTGAGGCGTATGCGACAGGATACGTCATAGATCTGTGGGGAGTTTGGGAGCTGATGTGTCTTTCCATTTTGTCTCAGGAGGGCACCGAATACGTTTATATAATTGGAATCATGATAGCAGGGTTTCTGCTTTTTGGCATCGGTGGATTCCTATGTTATCGGCAATTAAGGAAGACAGTGGCAGCAGTTTCGGCCATGGCAAAACTGCAGAGTCTGTGTGAAGGTTTAGTTTGTTCTTCGAGTACTCAAAATCAGCTGATTTACAAACTAAACCATAAGATGGAAGTGATACGTGAGAATCTCAGGCCACCTGCGGCTTCTGGGACTCGCCAGCATGTTGGAGATGACCTTGGAGTAGCTCATAAGCACGGACCAGTGAAATACCCACAAATCTGTCCATTTTGTATGTTGAAAGTACAAGCAGGACTCAAGGATGACAAAAAAAAAAAAACAGTCTGCCTGAAAAATATCAATAATGTCTATTGGTACAATGATAACAAAGCTTATTCTGATTCTTTTTTGGGTCCATGGGGCTTTTTATCAGTTGCTATATGGTATAGTATGTATTGATGTAGTACATCAATTAAATATTCCGTCTGTCTGTGGACTAACCAAAACAAACCATCATGTACACTCACTGTCCATTGGTTACTTTATGATAAACCAATAACACCAAACGGCTGTCTTTAAACTGTGGGCAGGAATATAAAAAAGTACAAACTCCTCAGAAACTCCCCAGCTGAAATTTGAATGTCTGACATCCAAAGGTTACTAAATAACAAGAGGAAGAGGATCATGAGGCTTAATTCCCCTCTGAAATTCATTTTACCGGTACTTGTTAAATTTGACCTTTAACTTTTGTGAAGAGGATCTTCTGATGCATCACTTTTACATCACAATAAAACAAATAACCTATTACTTGAAAAAACACGTCAACTATTAAAAACTTTCAGCATCATTCAGTGTATTAGCCCGTAAAACTCAATCCAACTCAAACCCCTCTGGCAAATTTTAAACTAAAATATTCAACAATCCTTGATAGCAAAACATCATTTGAGGACATAACTTCTGGAAAATTAATAATTAGTCTCTTCGACATGTAGAATCGTCTTTAAGAAAAATAAAATAAGGCGGTTCAAGGTACAAGTGAAGAATATTTAAAATGCTTTTTATTTTTGCATTTTGTTTCTTGTACTCACAGGAGCGTACCTGTACCTTAAATTTGTGAACATATCGAAAAGGCTTCACTTTTATTGTACAGTTTTTTTGTTTGTTTGTTTTGGTGTGGCATTTAAATTTGTATAAAAACTTAAGCTTAAAGTAAAATAAAATTGAACATTAACCCCTGATTTGAAAAACCATAAAACAGTTCAATCACTTACTTTCACAATCAATAAAGAAGAAAACTTCTGCATTCTAAAAACATAGAAAATTAAAATGGCCCCAAAAATAATTAATAAATCACAGTACAGAATGTATTATGATTATGAAAGTTTCTAGAATCTGTGATCCATATTACTCACTTTCCACAGTGTGAGACAGACCAGAGAGTTTTTGCTGCTCCAGGTCTGGGGTGTCCTCCGTCTGTGATGACGGTTGTCCTGATGTAGATGCTGAGCTACATTTTCCTGCATCACCGGTAGTTTTACTGGCGCTTGTGAATCCCAGAGGGCTTTGCTTCTTATTAGTCTTGAGTTCAACACAAACACTTTCTCCGTTAGATGCTGAGAGAGATGTCTTGACATCCTGTTTTTGAAGACACTCACTGATTTCATCAGACTGCTGATTGAGCTTTTCACCGCTAGAACTTTTATCCATTTTCTGAATTTTCTTGCAAGCGCTAAAGCTTTCACTTTCACTTTGTCTTTGTTTTCTTTTTTTCAGGACCAAGTCCAACTCAAATGGAATCCTAATGTTGCTTTCCACAGGTAGATCAGGCAAAAGAGACCTTTTGTGATTTGCAGGAGAGAAATAGTCTTCAAACACATCATCATCAGCCGAGCTCGAGGCAACAGCTTTTTGTTCACTGGATAGAGTGAAAGATCGCAGCAAGGCAGAGAATGACAGTCTGGGTTTTCTAAGCGTTTTCAGCTCTTGTGTTTTTGACAGGCAAGTGTCTTTTGAGATATCATTTGCTGAATCAACTAACATTGCTGATGTTGAAAGGCAACTCGAAGAAATCACAGCATTAGGAGATAAAAAGGATTTAATTTCCTTAAAAGATGCATCTGCAGGAGTTTTCTTCTTCTTAGTTTCAGATTTACTAGCTGATTTTATCGGTGGCTGCCTTTTGTCTTTTGGAAAAGTCTTGCTTTTATCAGGTTTGTCCTGGATAGGACTCTCTAAATTGTCTCTAAATTTCAGTTCCTTTGCTAGTTTTTTCCTTGTTGAAGCCCTTCTTGGTGTTATTAGTTTGCTTCCCTCTTGATCCTTCTGGATGTCAATACTAGGACTGTCTGGTACACTTGAAATTCGCTTTGGGACGTCACGGCAAGGTGAGAGCCAGGGCTTCATAGAATCTTGTTCGAGATGGTCATCGTTTCTAAAATCAAAATCCAGCTTCCCCACAACTTTATCCGGTGAGCAACCATGCTTTGCAACAGAAGGACTGGAATCGTCATCTGACGAGTTATCTACTGTATGGTAGAGGAAAAAAACAGAACATTAATTTTTTTTAAAAGTCATCAGTGTTTTTAGTTAAATGCATGTTTAAGCCAATGTAATTGTGTTGTTTCACATTTTGACACCACCACTATTAAGAACCAAGCAGCTGCTTACTCTTAACAATATCTACCGCATTGTACACTACACACATCCACTGTGAAACAGAGGCGAAATAAACAATATGTTGTTTCAGAAGGTGTCATACGGCAAAAAATAGAGACCATCATCTTTTCTCAGAAGCTGAAATAGCCTAAAAACAATGCTGTGATGTAATCACTTCAAATCTATCCAACATTTTCTCTCTCACAAAATATTAAATAAGATGGTTTTCTTGCTTGCTACAAAGGCAGAGATGATGATAATGTTTTAGGAATGTGTTTGTGTCTCTTTGTCTGATGCATTTAGCAACATATCTGGAGATATTTTATTGAAACTCACAGAAAGTAGTGACTAGATGTTCAGCTACAACCGATTAACTTTTGGAGGCAACTCAGTTCAAAATGGCTGCCACAGCTTATCAACTTTAGCAAACACAAAAATGGCTGCAATGCTAAAATTGGTGTGGTTGTAGCTATGAGTCATTCTCAGCACATGCTGTACTTCAAGTACAAAATAATGGTAATTTTCCTCTAAACTGAATTACTTTGCATGAAGGTTAACCAGTTGTGTTTTCTTGATTACAAAAGTTTGTTTGATTCAAACGACTGTTTTACTGTGCATACCACACATTTTTTATTTTACCCAGTTAATTAAGTGTAAGGCACTAACACAGTCATAATATAGGCTTGGTAGTCTAAAGAGAAAGCCAACTGTTCAGTAAAACTAAAAAAATAAATACTAAATTGAAAATGATCAGTAACAAGAAGATCACATTCGGTTTTCTTACACTGAAATTTGAAGGCAGTAGGCGTGCTTCCAAGAGAAGGCTTCAGCTCGGTGTGTGAAGATTCTGACATTTGAGAGGCTGAAAGGCAGCAACAGTCAAATCAATTTGCTGTCATTTCAAATGTCATAAAATGCATCAACTAATTGTCACTTTAACAGGAGACATTATTGCAGTTTTTCTCACCTGTAGGTGAAAGGTTTTCATGTTGGGCTTTCATCTCTTTTAGGCGCTGTGTCATGTATTCAACTCTTTTTAAACCAGGGCTGTAGATTATTCCATTCTTCTCATCTATAACTATTGGTGACAAGTCTTCAACTATGAATAAAAAATAGGGATGAGATGGCACATTATATTCTTTGATTTAAAGTAAAAATATCCGAATGCAGTTCGAGCCGCTTACCCAGAGGTGTCTTTGGCGGCAAGTCATTCTTCATCTTTTCCAGTTTTTTCCTCAAACGCCAGTCATTCTCAGTTGTTTGCACTGGATAATCTTTTGGTAGCATACAAAGATGCTACATGAAACATAAAAACACAAAATGTTTTCAAGCAAGAAAAAACATTTTACACCTCCAGGTAGAGTTGCACTCGGGCCTATAAAAATCCAATTTGGCCCGGCCTTAGCCTGTAAGCATTCTTTCCAAGCCCGGCCCGAATAATTAATTGTAATTACAGGCTGGAACCCGAAAAACAACCAGACTTTTTTGTTTTTTTTATTAAGCTTTTACTGCTTTTGTAAGCAAATCAGTTTGATATGATAGTTTTAAAAACATATTTCAAAGAAAGGAAGATATAACATTTCTTGTTTATTAACAGTCACCAAATGAACATTCACAAAACAAATACCGGTAGCCTAAAAAAAACAAAATTCAACTCTAAAGATAGGCTATTATACAGATGAACAAAATTATCTTTAGATCAAAATTAGAAAGAAGAAAAAAAATTATACAGGTAGTCTCATTGAGTCACGAGGACCCATCCCCCAAGAGAGACGTGTATTGGGCAGCTATGTGAGCGCTCCCGTGTGACGATAATAAATGTTATGGTGGCATGAAGCTCGTTAGCCTGTCAAAAATAAATAAATCCATAAATTAGCTGCAGCATTCTATAAACCGCAGGGTTCAAACTAAAAGAGTATGAAAAAAGTAGCGGCTTATAGTCGGTAAATTACGGTACACGCTGCATAAAATTAATAAGACTGAGATGGTCTGGACTCGTCCTGAGGAGGGACAGCGGATACATTGGTTAGAAATTGTTTGTTAGAAATGCAGCTGCCGGGAAAAAGACAAAGAGGAGATATATGGATGTAGTTAGAGAGAACATGGAGGTAGTTGGAGTGAGGACAGAGTGAGATGGAGGAGGATGACTCACTGTGGTGACCCCTGAAGAGGAAAAGCCGAAAGAAGATGATTGATTAAAATAAATTTCAATTCAGTTTATTTATATAGCACCAAATCACAACAGAAGTCATCTCAGGGCACTGAACCGAAACAATCATATATAAAAATAACAATTTAACAATATTTATCTGAGGAGCAGACTGCTTTGAATTTAACTCCATCGCAGAACTCTCATCTAGAGCAAGCATGAAGGTGACAGTGGAAAGGAAAAACTTCCTCATGAGGAAGAAACCTTTAGCAGAACTGGGTTCAGGACAAGCGGCAATCTGCTTCGACTGACTGAGTTTGGTAGGAACAGCTACACAATGGCAGGTCAAGGATCACATGTTAAGATAGATATAGTAACAAATGAAAACTATTCAATTTTAACAATTCATTTAAGGAAATGAGGTCCATTTGTCCTCTAGTAGTCTAAGCTTAAGGCAGCATAACAAGCCAACCCTAATTATAGGATTTATCAAAAAGGAAAGTCTTAATCCCAGACTGCCCAATCTTAAAACTGGACAATGTGTCAGCCTCACAGACAGAAACTGGAAGTTGGTTCCACAAGAGGAGCCTGAGAACTGAAAGATCTTCCTCCCATTCTACTTTTGGAAACTCTAGGAACTGTAAGTAAGCATGTAGTCTGAGAGCGAAGTGCTCTGTTGGGAAAATATGGAACAATATGATCTTGAATATAAGATGGACCTAGGTTGTTTAAAGCTTTATAGGTGTGAAGTTAGATGTTGAATTCAATTCTGGACTTATAAATAAATAACCTAATAAAATAAATGATGTAACCCGTGTGTTTTCCACCTCTGGACTTATATTATTAACAGTGGACATTATATATTTGATCACACAAGTCATTTTCTTTAGATTGCGGTTTATAAAACCTCATTAACCTGCAATAAATGCATAAATATTACTGGGAATCAGATGTAAATTTGAACTAACTCACCTTCCTGTTTTTCAACACTGGATTGCTTTCATCATTTAGGGCTGGAAATAACTCCTCATCTGCATGGACACGATTTTCATAGCAACTAAAGACATTTGAGTAAAAGAACAAACATCAGTGAACTTTATGGCGATGAATTATGTTACAACTAAATTGTTCAAATAAATGAAAAACAAACAAACAAAAAAAAGCTGTGAAAAGTTCCTCTCACCTTTTTACCCACAAAACAGACACAAGTCGTATGTCACCATTTTTTGCTTTTCTCCATGTAGCCGGATGACCATTGTGGAATACTACATGTGTGACACGTTTATTAAATCTTTGTGACACCTATCAACAAAATAAGCTCGACTTAAAGCACTGTATGTAAATTGAACAAAGACAGTCGTGCGAAAAAGCCGTTTTACCTCAGCTCCAATTTCTTCCAGCTGCTGAATGAAAATGTTTGAATAGTTTGCTCTTTTTTCTGATGACCACACATCAACATAGGCAACAACGTCTGCAGACACAGAGCAGAAACAATAAACTCAGTAACAACAAGCTAATCATGGATTTGTACAAGTAGCAAAATCAAAGACCTCCAATATACCTTTAAGGACTGAAGATGTGTTGCTTGTGGTCATCACTGACATCTTTATCTCCAAGAAACAGTTACTAAAAAAAATATATATAGACGTGTACAACAGAAAAGGTCATGGTGACACTTGCTGTGATTCATTTAACATAGCAATCTGATTAAAGGGCTATAAAACCACTATAAATCCTATCTGAAACATTTTATTTTGTGTTGATTAGATATTTCAATCAGATAATCAATAATGACTATAACAGCACAAAAATAATTTTAAGCAAAAATGTGAATGCATTTTTTAAAGTGTAAGTAGTATATAGTTTTGTCAGTATCTTTAGGTATTAAAAATCACTGACAATGTAGTTTTATTCAGTCAGCCACAGATTTATTGACTAACAACATAACTCGCAAGAAAAGAACTACTAGAAAGAAAATTCTGTTTATGTTTAAACATATAAAGCCACTGCATTATACAAATGGTTTAAGGTGTGGTCTTTAAAACTTTAACTATTTTAGATGCTGTGGAAAAATTTGCAACCACCACGTGAATTTTTTTCACCCCCTAAGAAATGTCTGCTTTCAGCCACACATCAAACCACATTCTGCCTCAATCAAACCGGTCTACTACAATACTGGCTTGCTTGTAGTGTAGATTTTCATTATGTTACCAATAAATAAAATCAATACCTGACAGCAGCGATTCCTAATGTGTCCAGTTTCATTACTTTTTGTCTGTCTAAGCAGATTTCACTTGTAAATGAGTCTTCAATGTGACTTATCTTCTAAATAAACGTTGAATGAATGAAAACACAATACTGTATTTGACATCAAATATGACTTTATTGTCGTACGGTTTTATTCTCGTAATACTTTATTCTCGTTCATAATGTTTTTTTTTTCTTAGCGTGGCCCTAAAGCTCCGTCATACTAAACTAATAACGTTTTGTTTCTAAGAACTTGTTAGCATCGTTAGCTAACATGAACCGATTCCGTATAACGACGGCATGCGCATTACGTACACATTTTAAACGTTAAAGTTCTAAAGTACCAAGCTGTCTGCTCTCGGCACCTGTTTAGTACTTACTTTACGTGATGGGGAGGTCTGACGCTTATTAAGAATAAGAACTAAACTGAGCTAAACTCACTAGCTTGTACGTCATTGGCGCTTGCAGTTTGAATCGCAAAGAATTCTGGGATATACACTAAAATCATTGGCTGATAGTTATACGTCACTTCCGTTAAAAATAGACGCGCTTTTTTAATTTGAAAGGGACACCAGGCTTGAATATTATTTGTTTATTTATTTGTTTGGTTGATCGTTTATTTGTTGATGAATTAATAAATAAACAATTTGTGGTAAACAAACAAACAATCAAAATAATACGTTTGTTTGTTTATTTGTTTAATCAGTCCAGTATTTTTAGTAGATTACTTTTCTCAGACAGAAGCAGATAAACTGGTGCACTTGTGACACACTGTAGGCTTGAAACTATTTTAGCTGGACGTCGAAATAAGTTCTTCATAAATCTACAAGGTGACTTAGAACAACGGTTCACAAATGTTTTAGCTTCTGACCACCCAAGTAACAATGGAAATGACCTGCAACCTTTCAATAACCTTGGTTGGACTACACAAACATTGTTAAAAATGTAAATAAATAAAGATATAATCCCAACGCAAACAACCTAAAGTCACATAAATGAAACTTTTTAAAATTGTGTCTAGTTATCAACTTTGTTCCACTTGCTTCCTAAAAGTTTAGAATTCATTTCAAGGTTACACACAGCCTTGAATGGCTTATCAACATTGTATTTACTAAGAATGAAAATTAACGGGAAATTCAGCAAAATTTCTAAGAAAAAAATTGTAAAAGAGCTTTATACTGCCTGAAGAACCAATGACCGTAAAATCCTTTAAAAGTTTTACCAATGGTTTTTGGAAGCAACTAATAAAAAGTTAAGGATAATTCAAAACTTTAGCACAGTAGGCGAATATTTGTGCACTATTTTTATTTCCTTTTGCTGTTTGTTTTACAAGACAGAAATGAACAAGGTAGCACATGAAGAAGTAATTTAGTAGTGAATAAATTAAGAAAACCACTTGTAGGATTATTAAATAAATCATTTCTGGATAAACTCAGAAACCTGCAGTCACACAATAAAAGCAAGCATTAGAATTATACTGTTGAATTAAAGTTGCATGCATTAAACTCTGTCATGAAATACAATTAAAAAAATGTAGTCACTCCTAACATTATTTCCATCACACAAGATTATACAGATTAATTGTATTATGTATAGCCAAATAAAAACACCCATGATGAATGCCCGAAAGCAACCAAAGCAAATTCAAACTATCGCAAAGCATGTTTTCTTCATATTTTTAGTCACAGTTATCGCAAAGCAGACCAAGTCTTTCTTAATGATAAAAGCTTTCACATCACAAATGCCTTACATATGGACAAAAGTGATTGAATGTAAAAATGACCCCAGGGCTCCATCTTAGTTGTTCTTTTTCTGTCAGTGTGGAATAATGTAGTTCACATTTCCACAACTGATGTTCTTTTTCAAAATATGACTGTTTTTCTCCCATCAACACACTTTTTTTTTTTATTTTCACTTGTACAGAATAAGAAAAAAAAAACACTTTATCAGACATTTCACTTCAACTGTTGACAAAACAAGAGTTTAAAACACTACAGCTGTACAGTTGTGTACATGTTTAATTAGTGGCCTGGTTGATGCTGCAGCATCACAGTCAGACTGAGTTGCTCCTGCACTGGAGAGGCACAGACGTGCGGGACACTTCCATGTGCACTGTGGACATGGGGAAGCGCTCGCCGTCTTCTTCCTGCGGGACGTAGCGACAGTGGAGTAGCACTTCTCGTACCTCTTGGCGAAAGTTGGAGTTGAGGAATCCGTAGATGATGGGGTTGATGCAGGTGGAGGACATGGCCAGCAGATGGCAGAGGGAGAAGAGGAGGTTGTGGTGGCAGATAGGCAGAGCCTCCAGGTTCCAGTCTGCCAGCACGTTGAAGATGGTGAGAGGAAGCCAGCAAAGAGCAAAAGCTGTTATGAGCGCGACCAGCATGATGTTGATTCGACGGCTGTGGGTCATGCGTTGGCTCTCTGGGGTCCTGGCACGGTCCAGCATGTCTTTGCGGTGGCGAAGGCGCACAAAAACCCTGACATAACAGAGCAGCACCAGCAACAGTGGGCCACAGTACTGGAACAGCAGGAGCCAGGTGGTATAAGCGATCCTCTGCTCTGCGGAGGGCCAGTGCTCCACACACGCCTCCATGTGTGGGGAGGTGGGCACATAAGAAAAGAGGGAGCGGTACATATTTAGAGGCGTGGATGAGTTTTTGTATATGTTGGAGGCATACTGGGGTGGCGATGTATTGAGATAAGCGTGCGGCAACATTTGATGGAGCGGCAGGATTAAATTTTTATATGGCTCATTCGTGAGCAGCTGAAAGGCCAGGAAGGGTGTGGAGGTGAAGCTGGCAAGAATCCAAATAAGAATGACCACCATGTAGGCCTGAGGAATGCTTGGTTTCCATCCAGAGGGGTTGATGATGAGCTGATGTCGCTCCAAAGCGATGAACACCAACGACAGCACCGAAACGGTCACAGAAACGCACTGAATGAACGGCACAAGTCGGCACAGCAGCGACCCAAACACCCAGTGGTCCATGAGTGTGTAAATGACAGTGAATGGGAGGCAGAAGACACACATGAGAATATCAGAGAATGACAGGTTGCAGATGAAAATGCTGGTGACGTTAATTTTCTCTCTGCGATGGGCAATGATACAGATGAGACCAACGTTCCCCACCAGGCCCAGCACCATTGTGATGCTGTACCACACCACTAGACACGTTGTGAGGACAGGGGACATGTAGCACTGCTCATCATGCTCGAGAACGGGAAGGTCCGAGATAAGCTGGGTCCTGTTCTCAGGCCAGTCCTGAAGAGACTCATTACTGGCACTTTCCGTCTCCCACAGCAGAGAAAACGGAGAGGTGGAGCTGTTCAGGTGCAGAGGTGATGCTGATAAGGAAGACAGGCTTGCGTTTCCACCAAGGGACATCTCGCTGAGACCTGCGTGTCACTGCCTCTCTGGATCTAACCGTCCATGTCAGTCCTTGGAAAGCATGCATCTGAGACATAGAAAGCACAGAAGACATTACAAACCTCTGAATATCAGCATGTTAGACAAGCAATCTGTGGAGAAAATCCATCTGAGTTTGTGGTTGATTGGAAAAAAATTGCTTGGAAGTATGTCAGCATTTAGATAAACCTCATCACGAAAGTTACCCCTAAGATCACTATGAAATGGGCCTTCATGGCTCCCAGAGGATGTGAGACAATCAAAAAGTTGGCATTTATGGTTTTTATTGTGATCTGTTTAATTATTATTTGCATTTCTGATGGGGTGTTTTTACTCAACTGATGTATCCAATGTGTCCTTGATTGCAAATTTTACATCATAAAATAATCTAATCACTTAGTGGGCTGTACGACACTTCACACTGGTGTTGCATATACAGTATAATGTTAATGCATGTGGTCCCCAAAGCTTCTGCATCTCAAAAACTATGAGATTCAGGTGCCTGTGACACAAAATTTTGCTAAAAAAAAAATTGCTGATAAGCCAAATTTAATATTACAGCAACATTCTTAACTTTTTCTCTTTAAAAAAATATTAATAACTACAATTTTTATTTCATGCAACAATAATAGCATATATTTATTTTCTAGCTTTTCCACCCCCACATAAAATTAATTTCTACATATCATTCCCAGACCTCACACTTGATGTCTCATGAGCATGGTTGGAAGTAACGAATTACAAATACTCACATTACTGTAAGTAGATTTTTTTTTGGTACCGTATTTTCCAGAATATAAGTCGCATCAGTCAAACAAAGCATCATGAAGAGGAAAAAAAAATACATAAGTTGCTTCAGCATATAAATAACATTTATTATGCATTTATTTAATGGTCAAAACAGCTTTATTTCACCTGGGCTGGGCAGCAGCATCCATCCATTCATCCATCCATCCATCATCCATCCATCGTGGCCAGAGCCGCTAGCTCTCCAGCGTTCCTCCACCTGCACCAGCTGAGTGAAGTGAGTGCGCACGGGAGGACTCGCTGTTGCAGTTCTTAAAAATTTAAAGAGTCAGTCAAAAATTGCGTTATGAATATGGAAAAAAACATATATAAGTGTATAAATCGCAGAACTGAAAAATCTGTGAAAAAATTGTGACTTATATGCCAGAAAATATGGTACTTGTACTATTATGAGTATTTCTTTCAAGTTTGTAATTTTCCTCAAACTTAAGTACAATTTAGACCATGTAATCTAATTTGATACTTTTTAAATCTGAAGTCGTTACTGAGTACGGCCGCAATTTGAATTAATATTCAAACTGTTCATCTGCATCTTTGTAGCCAACAAGGCTCTCAGGTCGCAAACACGCCAATTACCTTTGACATAAGCAAAGGACAACTGCGTAGAGAAGAGTCATTTATGGACTGAAGATTTGGAGAAAAAGCCAAAATGGAGACAGAGGACAACACTGTCAACAGAAAAAATGACGAGGTAAAGGCTGACGAGTGCCCGTGGCCGTACCTGGAGGAATTTTTCGTGTACAGAGGGTGAAAAGGAGACTGTGTCCAGATGCAAACTGTGTTTGATCTCTTCTGTGATATGGTGAGCTGCCTTCCCACCACCTTGGACCTCTACACTTCATGAAGCAGGGGGAGGGCGCTCCACATCATGAAGGACCACACTCATCCTGCACACAGTCTGTTCCAGCCCCTCCCCACAAGCAGGCTGCTG
>JARVGS010000001.1:41952881-41963077 GCA_031762315.1 Hypsolebias antenori | reverse complement strand
TATATATATATATATATATATATATATATATATATATATATATATATATATATATATTTCCCAGTAACAATCAATGAATGCACTGACAACAGCAAACTCTTTGTTGCAGCTGAGATGATCCACAGCCTCTTCCTCATTAATCACTCTGGAGACATCTTCCTGGAGAAACATTGGAAGAGTGTCATCAGCAGGAGTGTGTGTGATTACTTTTTCGAGGCCAGGGAGAAGGCAGAGAATCCAGAAAATGTGCCTCCTATCCTACAGACCCCACACCACTTTCTCATCTCTATTTACAGGGGCAAACTCTTCTTCCTGTCTGTTGTCCAAACCGAAGTCCCTCCACTTTTTGTCGTTGAGTTCCTGCACAGAGTGGCAGACACATTCCAGGTGCTTTTTTCTTACCTTTTCTAGCAGAGGCGTGCTTTTTTAAATTTTTTTTTTATTTTTGCACATTGATGCAAGAACTACCGGTATGTGCAACTGCTGGGTGTTCTGTTAAAAAAGGACATGCTTGAAGTAGTTGAAATTATTTATGGTTCATCAGATTTCATTATTTATTAAAAAACAATGTTTTTTTGTTCCATTCGACAGTTTTAGATTAGCTTGAACTGGGGAAACAAAGCAAACTTTTGCCAATGTTTTATTGTGTTTGGAAACATGCCCAAACTTTTATCAGTTTTATATTGCAGATTCATTAAATGGATTCAAAATAGCAACAACCGTGTTGTTTTTCCAGATCAGCGATGATTACGGTGGTGTAGCTTTTCCCACATGTAGAAATGAGTAGTTACTTGTATATCTTTGCCTTTTAGGTTGCACTCCTAATGTAATTGTTTATGTAGCACATGATTCAAGTTCTTTTGTCTGAGTAACATACCCACCATGATCAAATATGGGGGAAAATTTTTTTTAAGAACGAAATCAATACATGAATCTTCATTACTTTTTGTTACAGTGCTCTTGTTAATGTGACATGGTGATATGAATACATTGCATATACACATAAGCTTGTGCAGCAGCTCATAACAGCATTACTTTGTCCCAAAACCTTAAGGGATGATTCTCTGTAACTGAGATGTTGTGGGCAAAGTAATTTTGACTCAGCTAACTTCTCATGGCTCCATTTATAATGAATAACCACAGGCATGTCCTCCATGTACATTGCTTGTAGCCTTTCAGTGAAGCATTGTTGTTTGGATAATAGTGACTCGTCTGCTGAATCTTTTCTCAAACTGAACGTCTGTCATGAAATTTAAGTCACCCGGGACTAGTATATTCATTACGTAAACTCTTAACTATTATCTACTCAATTTCCACCTTAGTCCTAACTCTTTCTGGAGCCCTCAGGATTATGTTTTGTTGTGTAAAGATCATCTTTTGACCCCGTGAGAACAAGGCAAGCGCTATCACCAGATAAAGGTTCCAGTAAAGTAGCTAAGTGTTGGATAAATTAATTATCCTGTCATCAACTCATTACTCAAATAAGCCACTCTGAGCATACAAGAAGTTTTTTTCAATCCAGTTGTACTCCTTGCATGGGGGTGGGGGGTGGGCAGAGTTACCGGTAATACACATGATTACACAGATGTCACATTGAAGCTCGGGTCGTAAGGTCTGCCCACAGACAGTATAACGAAGTGTATTTATAATGTTATCAGACAGAGACAAGGTCAGAACAACCTCTGCTTTCCAGCTTAGAGGACTCAGAGTTTATCAGGTGTGCAGGCTCCTCTCTGACAAAACAGCTCTTAACTTACACACGTGGTTCTACATTGTTTTAACATTAGTAAGTGATACATCCATGACCTTTACCTAAATTTCCCCGACACTAAGAAACATTCACACAATCAAAGCAAGGAAAAAAACAATCTGTCGTGAACGTTCAGTTGCTGCAAGATTTAAGGAGCCAAAGCAAGAAAAAACATTAAACTACTGATGTGATTTTATTTTTTTAAGCAGGTATCCAATGTTGTGTTTGTATTGTTCAAGCATACTGATCTGCAGGTGAACTGACAAGAGTTAAAATGTAAAAATAAACCATTTTTCAGTGTTTTTGTATAACGTAGTGCACACAAAGGAAGTAGGGGAGCACATTGTGTTGACACATTTCAGATGCATTTGTTTTGTAAAGATGAAGCAGCAGCCCAGTGTTGATCCGTTAGTGAAAACATTTACAGTGTCTTCTATGTAGATCGTAACTATTACACTAGTACACAATGCTGACTGCTTCTAGGAATACTAATTTATTTTTATTTATTTATTTTTGTAAGTCTTGGATTGATTTCATTGATCCCCTTTGTCCACAGGATTACTTTGGAGAATGTTCAGAAAGTGTCATCAGTGACAACGTGGTGATTGTTTACGAGCTGTTGGAGGAGATGTTGGACAACGGGTTTCCGTTGGCAACAGAGTCCAACGTCCTCAAGGAGATGATAAAGCCTCCCACCATCCTGCGGTCGGTCGTCAATACGCTGACAGGTAAACAGTTCAGCAGAAGATGTGCAGACTGCTGACTGTTCACCTATAAAATCTTAACGGTTGACGCCGGGTATATTGTCTGTTTTTTGTGCGTTTTCCAGGAGCAAGTAATGTTGGCAACACACTACCAACAGGACAATTGTCTATAATTCCATGGAGGCGGGCTAGTGTGAAATACACCAATAACGAGGCATATTTTGATGTGATAGAAGAAATTGATGCTATTTTGGACAAATCTGGTAAAAACGTGTTATTTTATTGCAAAGATTCTGTTCTTCACATTAAGTATTAGCATTTTCTGTAAGATGAGATAATTTTTTTTTTTTTTTAGGTACGACAGTGTTCGCAGAGATCCAGGGTGTGGTGGAAGCCTGCGTCAGGCTCTCTGGGATGCCTGATCTCACCCTGTCCTTTATGGTTAGTTTTCTCTCAGCTCTGTGCTTTTTCTCTTTCTGTATTAGTAGTCTGCTTGTCCAGTTTTCTAATGTAAAAATAATTATTAATTGGTGAAAGAATCCCCGTCTTCTGGACGACGTGAGTTTCCACCCGTGCGTGCGGTTTAAGCGCTGGGAGGCTGAGCGCGTCCTGTCTTTCATCCCGCCGGATGGAAACTTCAGGCTCATGTCGTATCACGTCAGCTCTCAAAAGTAAGCAGACATGAACCTGTTGAGGTTCTTATTTAAGAATCCTTTATATTTTTTGATGACCTGTACACTCTTATGCGATCAAATGTTGTGGCAAAAGTAAGATCGTCATTTGCTTTGATTTCAACAGAAATTAAGTTTTCAGCTTGATTTTATTTGTCCTGTAACCACTTCCTGCTCCCGCCTGCTTGTCTTTGATTGAGGCCACCTCTGTGTCTGGCTCCTTTTTTCAGTCTTGTAGCCATTCCGGTGTACGTGAAGCAGAACATCAGCTTCTTGGAGACAGGATCTTGTGGTCGTCTTGAAATCACGATTGGACCTAAGCAGACCATGGGGAAGACGGTGGAAGCTTTGAGGGTCACTATTCACATGCCTAAATCTGTGCTCAGCGTCAATCTCACGGCCTCTCAGGGGAGTCACACGTATGACCTAACCACCAAGGTAAACAACAATCTCCAATAAGACTTAATTAGCAACATATTGTGTTAACAAATTAGACAAATTAGAAAGGGTGTCGTTACACTGCTCAGTTTTAGTATTGTTTTAAAGCTTCACTGCAGAGTTGCTGTGATCCTAATCACCTGCTAAATGGGTAGAATTATGTTCTACTTCAGTGGTTCTTCAGTGCAGACAGTGTTAATGTTCTCACTATGAGTACATCTGCTTTGGTAGGTACTGGTTTGGGACATTGGGAAACTCAACCCCCAGAAGCTCCCAAACCTGCGAGGCAGTCTGAGTGTGCAGACTGGAGTCCCAAAACCAGAAGAGAACCCCTCAATCAACATAGATCTGAAGATACAGCAGCTGGCCATATCAGGTAATTCTCAATGACCGGCTTGTTAACGAGCTTATGTTGACTAAGGTGCAGCAGTCGGGTGTGTTCGAGCTGAGTGGAGGGTGAGCAGCTGCAGCCAGGTGAGAAGTGGAGGCAGGCTTTGTCTCTAATCTGTGCACATTAAATAATGCAAGCAAGGAAAGGAGCATCTGGAAAAAGGAAGGTAGATTTAATAAATAAATTAAAACAATTGGATGAAAGACTGTTATTTAAAGTTTATAAATGGCTGGAAGAAGGACTTGAATTTGCAATTAAAGTGTAGTTTTTACTTTGCAGTATTTTTTTGTAGGGATGCACGATATTTGCATGGTATCGATTGATATTAGCAATAAAGTTAAATATTGGACATCGGCCATGCCATCAAAATAACTCACCGATATAAAAGGCGCTATTTTTGTATGACAACCTGGTGACAAGGATGTCTGTAGCGCCAGCACAACGTTATGACATCAAGCGCTCGGTTCAGTTTAGATTTGTGAAAATTTACAAATTAGCACTGTTCGAGTGTTTTTGTGTTAGACACGTGTCGAACTCAAGGCCCGCGGGCCAGATGTGGCCCACTACGTCATCCCATGTGGGCCTCGAGAGCTTAAAAGGTTTGATTGTCGTATAATAAATAAGTCAAAAGAGCGCACTGACAACAAACTACCAGTATATTTCCTATAATGCATGCCAGTTACATTACCCGTAACAGCATTTTGACACCAAACATGGTGCTAAGTATGCTAAAGTGAGCCTTCAACCCTAATGTTGTTATTTTGAGTTTATTAAATATCTTATTATATTGTGTGAAATTTGCTGCAATGTATTTGGGATTGCAGGTTTATGTGTTTATGAAAGTAAATGTTTTCTGTAATAAAACCATCTCTCATTAGTTGACCCTTACAAGGCTGTGTGCAGCCATTTGTTTTTTGTAAAATGCTACACCTGTCACATGTTCTTAGCAGCTCTCAGTTGTTGGCTGGACCATTCTGCCCCTCTTAACTATGACCTAAATTTCTGAACAAAGTTAATGTCATAACTTATTTTTCCTTATTCACTTGGAAAGTTTGATAATTGATTTATGAAGTAGTGTGGGTTTTATAACGTGACAAATTACAAAGTTTTATGTTATAACAGAGCAACAAGCAGACATATTTTTCTACATCTATGGAAATACCATATACTGTACTGTATATGTAATATTTGTAAATTGAATTAGTAAAAAAATCAGAGTTATTTAACATTAAGGAGTAGTTGCATTTATTTTACATTACATTTAGTTAAATTTAGCTACATTTATTCTCTCTTACAGTTACATCTGGCCCTTTGAGGGCAACCATTATGCTGATGTGGCCCTCGGTGGAAATGAGTTTGACACCCCTTGTTAGAGAGAGTAAATGTCATGAATAAATTTGACATTAAACATAATCCAATTTGAAGTGTTACATCATTTTCAGCCCCCTTTTTGGCATTTGCATTTGGTAGCAGGCCAAATTGACAAAGACCATTCAGAATAATGTAGAATTTTAATTCCACAACAGAGAAAGCTATGTAGTCTCTGAAAGTAGGTCTAGGGAAAAATATCGGTATTGGTATCGGTTATCGGCCAAATACGTTTTAATATATCGGCATATCGGATATTGGCCAAAAATCCAATCTTGTGCATCCATAATTTTTTGTCTTCTCATGTCTGACTCAGCTTTTCTCTCTTTTGTGCAGGTCTTAAAGTGAACCGTCTCGACATGTACGGAGAGAAGTACAAACCCTTTAAAGGGGTCAAGTATTTGACCAAAGCGGGAAAATTCCAAGTGCGGACCTGAGTAATGGTGCAAAACCAGCATCATCAGCTGTAATGTATCAAACAGATGACGAGGTTACCACACGCCTGAGTTATCTCTCTAATAAGTCTTACATATTTACAGGCACATTATTATAAATGACCACCTCTGCATTCTAACAGCTAATTTATTACACCAAATGTTAAGCATTTTAGTGAGTGAACAATTCTGTGTCCTGTAACGGGAAGCCTTAAAAGTTATTAAAGAGCTATTAGTGTATATTCATGTTTAAATATTTAACGTATAAAAACACCTGCAGCTCATGCCTTGCTTCTCTCTTGCACAATATTTCCTACACTTTGCCTCAAATTAGAAATGCCTTTGAAAAACAAACTCAGTAAAAGGTAGAAAGTTTTATATACAGTATATGTAGATTTTTTTGAAAGTATTGCCTTTTAAGTAGTTGCAGTTATTTCTGCACACCTTCATTGTTGCATCAATGGAGCACTTTAAGGTGCTCTTTATAGCACACACTACAGCACAAACTGCACGTTTAGGAGACTTAAGGGAAGCAAGTATTTTTAATACTATCTCCTTGTTCTACTGAAGGTTTATGACGAATTTTGACATAGGGATGATCTGGTTACAAGTTAGGAAATCAGGTATTCTGTTGGCAGCAGCACCTTTTAAAGCCTCACATATTCTCAAATGCAACTTTTTTTTTTTTTTACTTGGAACAACTTTTTCACAATTAGTTTTCAAATTGGGAAATACATTGGATCTGCATGTCAATTTGCATCTTATAAAAGCTTTAATATCATAAGTTTGTGTGTTTTTGTGGCTATGATTACAAATGTGTTTAAACAGATTCATTTTACTTCCATAATGATTTCTATTATATGCCTTTACACATATTGGGCTGTTTGACAGTTGACTCAAACTCCGTGATTTGTATAACCAGCTATGCCAAATATATATTGCTTTTCAGAACAAACTGCATTCTCTTCTCTGTTCTTTAAAACATCAATTTAGGAATTGTGTTTGATGTGAAAATGTGTGAACGCTGAGACTGAAATGGCTTTCTGAAAAAGCTAAAAGTGACCTGGTAAAGCTAATACAAAGCAGAAAATTAAGGTAAAAAGAGCAAAAAACAAGCTAAAGGCAGGAAAAAATGGGTAAAAGCTAAAAGTAAGAACTGGAGGAAAAATTAAACGAGCAAATATCTTGAAGGTTATCTCTAAGAGAAACGTGGTTTTGAAGGAGTTTAATAAATCACTATATACCTTTTGAGAAAATACTTGTAAATATACAGTAGAAAAATATTTTCTAAAGTTTAAATTACCGTATTTTTCGGACTGTAAGGTGCATTAAGCGAAACAAAACATAAGTAAACTATTCAACTCATTCACAATAACTCAACATTGTTCAGTTGTACCACATAAAATCGGCTCGAGGTCAGTAAGCACAACCAGAGTTAATACATAAGATGCACTAGATTACAAGGCTCGCTATGAATTTTTGAGAAAATTAAAGGATTTTAAGTGCGCCTTATAGTCCGAAAAATACGGTACAAAAATCATAGGACCCTTCTCCCAGTTGAGCTGAATGCTTTGATATATAAACAACTAAAGCAGTTAGATTGGAATAAATGTCTGAGAAAAAACAAAACGAGAAAACCATAATGTGAAAGCTGAATCAACAAATGCTGAATTCTAATTAAAAAAAATAAAAAATTTGATTTAGTTTTATTAAACGGTTTGTCCTAAAAATAAACAAAAAAAGCTCAGAAACCTCTAAGACTTGTTTTAGGGCAGCAGTAGTCCTCTTTGGTTTGGACTAGCTGTTAGTAATAAGCATATTACCGTAAGCAAAAACACTTAAGCTTGGACAAAAATGCAATTTTCCATTGAATATCTGACCCTCCACAATGTTCTGTCCATATAAATTAAAACACAGACTCCAGTTTTTATTATAATCTTTATTCTTCCAAGGCACAGCAGATGTGTTGGCAGGGCTAGAGGCTTTCTGGGTACACTCTAGGTGTGAAATAAACAAAGGACATACAGCTCTACACCCTGCTGAGGAGCCTGCAATCGCTGCAAGCCCATCAAATAAAACGGGTACTGTCCTGTGCTTCAGAGCTTTGCCCCTAAACATCACAGAGACAGCTCACAAATACTGTTTAAGTAAAGAGACTACAGACTCAGAGCTTCAGTTTAATCATACAAAGCAAAATCTTATAAAGGAATAAAAAAATGCATTCACTGGTCTGGTTGTAGGTATATATGTGTGACAATTATTTTTAAATTCCAACCTAACACTTTTATTTTTGATTTAAACGGGAAAAAGTTATGTGTATCAATGATATATGCCTGTTAATTTCAAACCACCGGGGTCATTTAAAAAAAAAAAAAAAAAAAAAATCTGTTGAATTGGAGCATTCAAACTGAGGTTGCTTTGGAAAAAAAAAAAAAAAAAAAAGTTAAAATCTGGATGTTGACGGGCTGCTAAAATGTCTGAGAAATCACAAACAGGTCAACTGTTATAGATGGCAAATTAAAAAAAAAAAACAAGCAGAAAACATTCACACTTTTTTTTTTGTTGTAAAAAAACAAAATAATCAAAATGGGATTACAATTTCCTAAAGAAAATCTGCATTGTTGATTGTCATAACCTGAATTTTGAGTGTTAAGCAAGATAACTTAATGAGGTTTACAGTGAAATAAACAATCTTTTGGCATCATTCACTGGTAAAGTTCAAGAAAAAAAAGCATTTAAAACATGTTGAAACCTAAACTTTGCAGCTCAAACCAACACTGCCATTTTTAAGCTATTATTTTTCTGTAATCAAAGAAAATCTGATTTTATACTTAAGTATAAATATCAGTAATAGTAATATCTGCTTTGAGTCTTCAGTTTTATTATTAAAAGTAAACATGAAGAGAGGGGGAGCTCATCGGCTCGCACCAGACTCTACATTTTAGTGTCAAACTTAGTGATTAAAGCTCAAAATGTGTCTATAAAACTTTATTTTTTTTTTTGTATATACAACATACAATAAAAACTACAGCTGAAAAATCAATTCAAAGTAAACATCTAGCAGGTAACTATCTCAATGGCAGACGTTACCTTTAGAAGATAGAAAATAAAACATGCAAAAAATATATACCTAAGATTTAGATAAAGTTTTTGTGACACAACATACCAAAAATATATATTAAAACTTGTCTCCGATATGCCTGTAGGAGGTCAGAGCTGCACATAAAGGAGAGCAGAGCACCTATAAATCAAACTTGCATTGTGCTGAATTTGATGGTTCCTGGTGGTAAGACCCAAACTACGACAGAGAATGGCTCAAAATCCTGCAGCTTCTGGATGTGCTCACTCGTCACGCGAGTGCACGTTGCTACTTTTTACTGACACCAGCGTCGGCGTGTTGGATCCGTGCTCATTGGTACCAGGGGGTCTTCCGCACCCATCGCAGGGTGCATCCTGCATCTGTGCGGATCTTGATGGACGCTGCCTCGGCTTCTCTGACCGTCTCCTTTACCGACTGCATCAGATTCTGGGCGTTGTGGACCAGCATCTCTGTGGCCTGGTCAGAGAAATCATGAAAAGGTCAAGATTTTAGCTGCCCCATTGTTTCAGGTGTGCCAAACAAAGCAGCTATGCAGATTTGATTAAGTCATTAAGTAAAAGTGGTAAAGTCTGGACCACGATCAAAGCATTTCTGTCAGACCTTTTTTTCTTTGTGCAAGAAAAACATTATTTTCCTCCATGTGAACTCAGGCGTTGAAACACTTTACAGCTTTCACATCTATAGTTATTAACTAAAGTTACAGAAAAAAACCTAACTAAAATTAAAATAGCACCTTTTTTGAAAAATAAAAGCACCACCAGAAACATAGCCGTATAGGAAAAAGTTGCAGTTGGTGTGTGAGCATGTAAAACTTTGTAAAAGTCATATACCTATATGAGGACTATCATAATACCAAATGTATGGAATATACAATCATGCTGTCGGATTTGGACAAATTATAAAATGTAAAACTGCAACCGTGACCAAAGGCTAAGTGCCCTATTTTTTGTGGGTTTAAAGTGGTAAATTGTTACAGATATAAAATAACAATGCAGGTTTTCAAAACTCAATAATATCCCAATATCTTTGCAATTTAAACATGTGCACAAATGAAATGTGTTTTATTCAATTTGTGATTTTTTTTTATTTATTTTTTTTAATCATTCCGACATGCATGTCCTCTGGCATCCATCTGGGGGTGCTGCAGCACCCTCTGCACCCCTGTCCTTTATATTATTTTTAGGGCTGTTGATCATTATTAAAAAATAACTAATCGCAAATCTGTTTAAAAAATGAATCGTGATTAAACACTTTTCAAGGCAACTTGTAATAAAGATGGATTCATTCATCAATTAAGTCATTATTACTTTTATTGTTTTGTTTTTACTCAGACACAGTGT
>JARVGS010000001.1:41877871-41896311 GCA_031762315.1 Hypsolebias antenori | reverse complement strand
TGCATCCTTACATTTCTATGCTGATGACACAGTTGTTTATTGTCAAGCTAAAACAGTTGCTAAGGCTTTCCAGCTTTAGCAATCCGCTTTTGACATCTTCCACTCATATTTGTTCCAACTCAAACGTGTCCTAAACGCCGACAAAACCAAAGGGATGCTGTTTTCAAACAGGAAGTCGGTCCCAGTAGTTCTTCCTTCGATTTTATCCTTGAATGGTGTCCCTATTAAGTTTGTCGATTCCTACAAATATTTGGGTATCTTGGTCGATTTGTTTCTCTCGTTTAAGTTCCACGTGGAAAACTTGGTAGGGAAACTGAAAGTTAAACTGGGTTTCTTTATCAGAAATAGATCCTGTTTAACTCTTTTAGGGAACACCTTGTAACTGCGACTTAAATTTCCTTCCCTCCACTGACTACGGTGACATTATTTACCTGAATTCCCCTGCAAGCACCTTGCATATGCAGGATGCTGCCTATTATGGTGCGCTAAGATTCATAACTGGCTGTAACTACTGTACCCACCATTGCTCCCTGTATTCACTGGTTAACTGGTGATCATTAACTTCACGTAGACACTGGTACATTTTCATCTTTGAATCACTTCTTGGTCTGCTGCCTTCATAAAACTCCTCCTACATGTCTCGAGTGCAGCTACAGCATGCGCTCTCAGGACATCATCACATGCAGTGTGCCCTCACTGAAGACTGAACTAGTCAAAAGGGCCTTCTCCTACTCCGCTCCTGTTTCTTGGAATATCTTGCAAAAAGATCTGAAGCACTCGACCTTGACCTCTTTAAGTAGCTTTAAATATCTGTTAAGTTCCTGGCAAGAACCAATGCAGACATGTTCCTGTTTTTTGTTTTCTCCAACGCTTTACAATCTAGCTTTTTTTTTTTTAGTGACATTTCCTTTTATTTGTTCTTTTCAATTTGTATTCTTTTTATGATTGTATACTGTTGTCATCACTGTTTGTTAAAATCAGGTTTCTCTTGTAAATGATTCCCCATAGCTCAACGAGACTAACTTGTATAAATAAAGGTTGAATGAATAAAAAAGACTGACCTGTTCTTCTCTGACCGTCCAATCATCTGAGATTTGCCTTTTGCACCATCTAGTGTCCAAATAGGTGAAGTGGCGAGATTTTTCATTTTTTAAATGCCAGGGATTTTTCCAACTTTTACGATAATAATTATCCACAAGGTGAAACAAATTTAGCTGTTTTGGCTATAAAACACTAAAATGCTTTATTTGCTTGTTTGCGTGCAAGCAAATAAAGTCAAATACTAGTAAATAAATAAATAAAAAAATCTGGAGGGACAACTGCGCTCGTTGCCAAAGTTGTTGCTGCGCATGCGCAGTTCCCTCCCACTCACTCCAGTGTACTTTCAGTTTGCGCTGACGTTGAGCTATCGTTAGCTTTTCTCCTCAAGCTAGAGCAGAAAACACTAAACTTAAGCCATGGTTACTGAGTAGTGGTGTTTTTTTAGACGGTTCGGTGTTCGTACTCGAACAGTAACTGAGAGAACAAGCGACAATGATTTGACGAACAGTACGCTGTCATTTGTTGACTCTCCAGGACGGGCAGGTGAGCTGACTTCAGAAATATTACTTTTGGCAAGTTTTATATAGTCCAGATGTCTTTGAGGTTGATTTTTTTTAACCTAAGTGACAGTAATGTGAGTCCTGAAACAACAGGTGAGTAAAGCAGAGGAAAGTGGGCATAAATTCAAGTAGTTTGGGATGAAATGGAGCGTTTAAAGCACTTGTGTGTGTGGATTATTTAACATTTTTAGCAACGATGGCAAAAAAAGAAGCTGTTGCAAAAAGCAAATTAAACTAAATACAGTAGTTTAAATATGTGATCAAACTCATGTGAAACTTCATTGATGAATGCATGAGTATTAGGGACACGCCAATAAATAGAGGCCGATAAATCGTCCGGCTGATTTATCGGCCTCGATTTATTGGCCCCGATTTTCTTAATTTTATGAAATTGGAAATCGGACGATTCTTGCATAAGAAACCAATTTTACAGTTTTTTTTTAAATAGTTTTAACAACAATTGTCTGAATTTCATTCATATTTCAGAGCACTATACCATCGTGACCAGTTAAAACAAGTTTATACTGTTTCTCAGAAATTGTTCAAGGGTATGTTTTATGTGTCGCTTATAAAACAAAATCAGTATTGGCCAAAATCTGAATCAGCAGGTCGGACTTTTTAGAAATCGGTGATTGGTGATCAGCCAGAAAACTGTAATCTGTGCACCCCTATATGTTTATGATAGAACATATTTTATTTTCCAGCTGAGGCCCTTGCACATGATGGATCGAGCTGCACCTAAACAGAGCCAACTGTGTGGCTCTTGGGAAATGAAGGAAAAGCTTGGGATGGGAGGCTTCGGCCAGGTCTACCTGTACCAGCACCTTGTAAGTATTGTCATTTTATTCTGCACCTCCTTGAAGACCGTGAACCCCGGGGCTCAGACGTGTGTCGTTTTCATTTGCGGAGCAGGAGTCCAGTGAGAAGATTGCTGTGAAACTTTGCCGCCTGGAGCTGAGCAGCAAGAACAGAGACTGGTGGAGCAGAGAGATCCAGATCATGAGAAAGTGAGGGTTATATTCAAATAATGAATAAAGCCTATGCATAATTTTCGGTACACGTTAAGTAGTTTCATCTTTTTTTTTGACCGGCTGAACCATGTGAATATTGTTAAAGCCAGAGAAGTTCCAGACGAGTTAAACTCAATTGCTTTGAATGACCTGCCACTGCTGGCCATGGAGTACTGCTCCAAAGGAGACCTACGCAAGGTACCAAATTAATATTAGATAAACTAAATAACTCTAAATAACACTTCATGCTTTTTGTTTAGGTGCTGAATAAACCTGAAAATTGCTGTGGACTAAAAGAAAGTGAAGTCCTCTTGCTGCTCAGTGATATGGGTAATGTTTTCACCTGCTTTTACTTTAATAGATAGAAACTCTCTTAAATTACACATTGATGTGTGGATCTTTTTTAATATGTGCAGGTTCTGGTGTCCAGTATCTTCATGACAATAAAATCATTCACAGAGACCTAAAGCCAGAGAATATTGTCCTGCAAGAGATTGATGGAAAGGTGTATACATTCACAGTTTGTGTAATTTATAATATCATACTTGTTTATTGTTTTTTCTGGATTTTAATGTCAGTTATTAGTAATACATGGGGTGTTTTTTTTTCTTTTTCAAGATTGTCCATAAAGTCATAGACCTGGGCTATGCAAAAGATCTGGATCAAGGCAGTCTTTGTACATCCTTCGTTGGAACTCTTCAGTATTTGGTAACCAAGTGTTGCATCAGCGATGCAGTTCTCTTTATGCCGTTTTTGCTTTCGGTAAGTTCGGAGTCATGCTTTCTTATTGCAAATCTTTCTGGCAGGCTCCAGAGCTGTTCGAGAGTAAACCGTACACTGTAAGTGTGGACTACTGGAGCTTTGGGACGGTCATTTTTGAATGCATTTGTGGCTTTCGGCCATTTCTCCATAACATGCAGCCAGTACAGTGGTGAGTCAACCATTCATCCATTTACATACTGACCGACACGTTAAGACTGTTTCAGGTTACCGGTAGGTTAAGTTCAAGTTGTGTTTATTTGTCAAACGCAAGGTTAACAAGGTTAACGGTACAATGAAATGCTTAGGATGAGAAGAACCGATTTGACTCGCTTAAAAAAAAAAAGTCAAAGAACAAACAAACAAGAAATGCTAAAGCATGTAATATGGGTACAAAAATAAAAGTACCATAAATTGAAAAAGTAATTATAATATTTACAAGGTCCTAAAGAGATAACCCATAAATAATTATGATCAGCCTCGTGGTTTTTTTTTTTTAGCTTTAGCTCAGTTTTAGTTGATTCAGCTATAAAGTCAACAGAAAACACACAAAGTGATGTAAACAACAACAACAACAAAAATCTTGACATTTATTGTCAGCCTTTTGTTTATTTTTGGAGGAGGGTTCGATGAGCTGTTTTCACCTTAACCATATTTCTCATTTTGTAGGACAAGCAAAGTCAAGAACAAAGGCCCTAAAGACATCATGGCGGTAGAGGACATGAATGGAGAAGTTCGATTCTCAACACACCTGCCGTACCCCAACAATCTCAGCAGGTAACATTAGGACGTCTTGTCAAAAAAAAAAAAAAAGTCCTGCCACTCCGAGTGGTTTTGGAGCTAAGGAGGGTTTACTCTCCTAAGAAACTAGTGTGTCACCTGTTTGTGTGCGGTTGTGCATGTTCAGGGTGCTGCTGGAACCAGTCGAGTCCATTCTTCAGATGGTGTTGCTGTGGGATCCTGCAGTCCGTGGTGGAGGGCTCGATCCCGAAACAAACAAGCCATGCTTCTACACCACTCTGCAGAATATTCTCAGCATGAAGGTTAATCACTCGAACCTTATTTTTGTCACTGAACACAAGAGGACAGAATGCAAAGCAAACCTCTCATTCCGCACCTGCTTTTTTCAAAATTTTCTAGGTTATGCATGTTTTGGACATGACGTCAGCCCAGCTGCACTCAATGGTTTTGGGTGGTGAGGAAAGTTTGCTCTCCCTGCAGCTTCGTCTGGAGACACACACCCAGGCACACATCCCCCCACTGAGCCAGGAGCTGCTGCTGGAGACAGGAATGTCTCTCGACCCGAGGTGGCCGCCAGCTCAATGTCTTCCAGAAAGTTTGGTATGTGGAAAAACAGAAAATAAGCTAAGTTAACTAATGTCAAATAGTCAGTCAGTTTTATTTATATAGTGCCTTTCAAGATAAAAACACAAGGTGCTTCACATCAGAATCACATAAAAACAACAAAGATTTCAAGATAATATATGAATTAAAATTATATAATGGGCAACAGTATAAAAGAGGATTTTAAAAAAGCTAATCAAATGTCAGCCTAATTCAGCTTTAAAATGTATTTGAGAGGGAAAGAGTGTCCAGACAACGACTTCAAAGGATCTGTCCCCTTCAGTTTTTAGCCTTAAACATCCCCGATCAGTCGACCTCAGGGTTCTGGTCGTGAGATCAAAGATCAGGAATGTATGAAGGTGTAACATTAAGCTGGGCTTTAAAAGTCCAGATCAGAACCTTGAACTGAAAGGAAGTCAATGCAAAGTGATCAGCAAAGGTGGAACGTTGGGAGAACTTTCAGGCAGAAGCTGAGCAGCTGCATTTTGTCGAGCTGCAGACGATTCAAGGATGTTTTCCTCAGACAAGTAAAACTGGAAGAGCAGTCGTCTACGTGGAACGGAACAAAAGAAAGCGTTCACGGCGTTTCCTGCAGACGTTACTTTACAAATCTGTACACCTCTGGCAACCTCTCGTTACATGGTTATTTACATAGAATCCTATGGTTAGTTGCAAATGTAATTTATGGCAGCTAGCTGCAGCACTTTTGGCGCAGCCTCCGGCGCTTCCTGCAGGAATCATTAAAATTGAGAATACCAGTGTAATGTGAAACTGACAGAGGTATAAAAGTTTATACAAAAAAGTATTTGGTTGGATCTCTATGAAATATTTTAAACTGGAGTTTGTTTAAGGAGCAAGCGTTCAACTTGGACAAGCCTTTAGCTCATCAACCCAAACTGAGGCAAAGCTCTGTCTACCATGGGTAACAGGTATTTGTTTATATTTCCATGAAACCACACTTCAAAAAGATCTGAACTAACCTTATTATTTAAAAAAATTTAAATTAAAAAAATCTTATTATTGGGTACTTCTCCTTTTAAAAGCTGTCCTTATAAAATAAACCCTCAGTCTTCAATGTTCAAAGCTAGGGATGCACAACATTGGTATTGGTATCGTCTGACATTAACGATAAAGTTAAATATTGGACAGTCCATCAAAATAACTCACTGATATAAAAGGCTTCGGTTTTAAGTAAATTTTTAATTTAAGAAACTGTCAAGTACATCTATTAATGCACTACTTATGCGCTTTTCACCTGTCGCTTGTGAACAGGTTGAGTTTAGATTTGTGAAAATTTACAAATTTACACTGTTTGCGTGTTGTCATTGTTATAGAGAGTAAATGTCATGAAGAAATGGCCATTAAACATAATCCAAGTTGAAATGTTACATTATTTTCAGCCCCCTTTTGGCAACTGCATTTGGTAGCAGGCCAAATTGACAAAGACCATGCAGAATAATGTATTTTAATTCCACAGCAAAGTAGATATAGGGGGAAAATATCGGTATTGGTATCGGTTATCAGCCAAATATAAGATATTGGCCAAAAATCCAATATTGTGCATCCCTATTCAAAGCATTCCTGATATTTTTGTAATGGTGTATTGTGAACAAATATTTTCACATATAAAACTTATTCTACTTGACGTGCACAAACAAAATAGATCTGGATAAAGAATCAAGGCTGGATTTCTCTTGTGAGCAAAGCGTGCTTCTTTTGTCCTCTTCCTTTAACATGCAACTTCCAGCATTGCTACAAGTTAATGCGTTGCAACTGCACCGCAAACGAGAACTTTTCAACTTCAACCGGTGGGCAGTCAGGAAATGAGGTGATTCACAGCTTTTGAATAAGATTGAGCAAAGCTGTCATTTACAGTTCTCTGCATCAAAATAGACCAGGCGTATTTCCGTGTAACTTCAGCTGCTTTTACATTTGCATGTTTTAACAGGAACGGTTTATTTTTAAAATATTGGACATCCCGAGTTTGACTTTGTTGTTGTTTCCGTTGATGAAAATGTTAGAATGACATTTCTGTCATCTCGGGAAATTGTGCAATCTGATCATTCTGTTTCTGTTTATTTGATGTGATTGCAGCGTGGCTGGGACACCTTCATAGTGTTCCTGTTTGATAAGAGCCTTACCAAGTATTCTGGACCACTGACAGCCAGACCTCTGCCGGACAGTGTTAACTTTATAGGTGAGACTCGTAATTCTGAGCCATAAAATGGATGTTTCTGTATTTCTCCTTCTGTCTCTGGACGGATTCTTTTGTCTTTAAAAGTTGTTAACTGTTAACAAACAGCGCCTTTGATGTTGGTGAGTTATTTTGATGGGATGTCCGATATTTAAATTTATCGCTAACATCGACCGATACCAATACATGCCGATAATATCGTGTATCCCTAACATAAACTTCATTTTTTAATTAAAACCCTTTTTCTTTTAAGGGTCTAACTCAAAACTGCTGAATATTCTTCAAGCATTTTATTGTATAAGATGTACTGACTAGGTTATCGTTTGTGCCCTGTGCGTTCCTCCCAGTCAGGGAAACAAGGACGCAGCTGCCTCTGTCTGCTCTCAGAAAGGTGTGGGGTGAAGCAGTCAGCTACGTATGTGGACTGAAGGAGGACTACCTCCGCCTGTACCAGGGACAGAGAGCTGCCATGTGCGTACGATGTAATAACTCATTTAAACAAAGTACGCCAACAAATGTAAACGTCCTTAATCCTGTGCGTCTGTGCAGACTTGGCCTGCTGCGATACAACACCAACTTAACGCGGTTCAAGAACGTGCTACTTTCAGAGTCGCAGCAGCTCCGAGCCAAACTGGCCATCTTTAAAACCAGCATCCAGCATGATCTTGAGCAGTACACCCAGCAGATGAACACCGGCATCTGTGAGTGCATTTTATCCTCTTGCTGTGAAGCGTGCATACGTTTTGATTTGACGCACCCCAAATTAACTTTCTGTTGTCGTGTTTAACGTGAAGCTTCTGAAAAAATGCTGAAGACGTGGCAAGAAAATGAAAAGAAGGCTGACGACTTCACAGAGGTGGGACATTTTAAATCTTCATAGCAACTCATTTAAAACTGACATTTTGATATTTAAAGTTAAAATGTTCTGTCTTGTTTGCGGTAGGTTGCAGATGTGAGTCGTCTTGATGACGAGATAGTAGCTCTGCACTCTGAGATCGTGGAGCTGCAGAGGAGTCCGTTTGCCAGGAGACAAGGAGATGTGATGCAAAAGCTGTCAGTAACTGTTCAACTTTTTCTGATTTGCGTTTCGCAGACGTTCAAATGTGCATTCAATCAGTTTTTTCGGGCTTAAGATGTTTAATCAAATAAAACGTTTAAAGAAACTCATACCCATATGAGTGGCAGTGTAACAAACTTTGAGAAATGTATGTTTTTTTTAGTGGACTGTTGAAGCAAAACTTTGTAAAATAAGTTTGAACAACTATAATAATCACATACTGTTGATCTTTTTTTTTTCCCAGTGAAGATAAAGCTATTGAACTCTACAAGCAACTAAAGGCTAAATGCAAAAGTTAGTAAAAACCTTTTTTAGATGAGTTTTTTTTTTATATATAATGTTGCTGTGGATACAGTTATGTTGAAACATTGCAGAAGTTTTAAAGTAAAAACTTATGTTGTCATATTCTAAGCAGGATACCTAATAGTTGTAGTGTGTGATTTACTGAATGGCTGATCCACAAAGGATATCTTGTGCAGGTCCTGACCCTCCACATGGCTACAGTGACAGCTCAGACATGGTGAAGACAATACTCCAGATGGTTCAGAACCAGGACAGAGTGTTAAAAGACCTCTACACTCATTTGAGGTAATTACCCACAAGTTTACTGCAAACACTCACAATCATGCAAATTTCTGCACAGCGGGTGTTTTATTATTCCGTCTCTGGATTGTTTTCTTTACCTGAAGTAAAATCCTGATATGTAAGCGACGCATCGTGGACCTGTTCCCTAAACTGGATGAGGCGCTTGTGAAAATCAAAACTGCAAGTGCTGAACTAATGCAGATGCAGATGAAGAGACAGAAGGAGTTCTGGTTCCTTCTGAAGATTGCTTGTGTAAGTATACAGGAAACGCCATTAACAGTGAGACATCAGAAGCTTGATGATTGTCAGGTTTGTGGTACCTAAATGTGTGTTTGTTGTGTCCTAGGCCCAAATTTCTCCATGTTCATCTCTTGTGCAACAACCATCTGACAGGTAAAATCTCTTCAAGTTTCGGCTCACTGCCTCAAATTTTCTTTTACTGGCTAAGACGTTGGGTTGAGGATGAATTGGAAATCTGCTATGATAAGCCTGCTGCGTGATGCTTCTTTTTCACAACCAAAACACCCATAAGAGCACTGAAGTGGTTATTACTTGATTACAAGTGACTTAAAGACGTCGTGTTCTGTCTTTGTCAGTGAAACAGTCAGTAACTTACTGGATGAAAATCAGCGTTATATGAGTCACCTCACTTCTCTTCTGCAAGATGCCACGCAGGAGATGGAGCACAGTGTTACGGTACAGTATGAAATTATAAAGTGTTGCACTAATTGGTCTATAAGCAGCTTTAGCTTTAGCAAACACTAAAACACACACTGCACAACTTTTAGTCAGTAAACTACATGTGCAAGATGTTAGTATAGTAGTCCCTCGCTGCTTCGCGGTTCGACTTTTGCGGACTTGCTGTTTTGCAGTTTTTCAAAGTAAGAGTGGACATGACACAACTGGCTGATTGATGGACGAGCCGCAAGAGCGGCATGGATTGTTTATTTAAAATAGATTATTTAAAATTATTTAGCACCTGTGTGCAGCCCACAGCTGCAGGGAGAAGTTCCCTCCTGCAGCCTGTCATGATCTCCGCTCTCTGCCACCTGCGGCTCTTTGCCACGCCCACATTTCTGTGCTGCAGAAGCTTCGTGAAGGGTTAACCCTTTGCTGTCCAGCTGCTCCGATCGACTTTTGTCTTCCAACTTAAAATTCAAAGTATGTCACGTCGCAAAATCGTCATAATCACAAAATATAAAAGTGTTAAAAGTTATTTTTAATTATTATAGAACATCTATGTTGAATGGTTGCAGTGTAATTGATCAAATGTACATTTCTGCTCCGTGTTGCTGCTGCATGAAGGGTTAACCTTTGCTGTCCTGCTGCACATATCTTCTCTACAATTTAAATTTAAATACTGTACTGTAATATTTTAAATAAACAATCCATGTAGCATGGATTGTTTATTTAAAATATTACAGTATTTAATTTTTAATTTTTATTTTTTACACAGAAGATGGGAGATTGGGAGGTGATGAGTGTGATTGCAGCAGAGAAGTGGGTTGGCAGAGAGCGGAAATCATGACATGCTGTGCTCTTTTAGAGCTCTAGAGTTTAGAAATATTGTTCAGAATATTGCAAGAATGTGGGAAGGGTTTGTCAAGCCTTTATATATATATATTATAAATACTAAAATAAACAAATACTACTCTGTATTCCTACTTCGTGGCTTTTCACTTATCCCTGTGGGGTGGCTAAACCCCACATTAAACAAGGGACTATTGTACTGTAAAAATAAATACCCTGATGCATGCTCAATAATCCTTACAATAATAATAATAATAATAATACTTGTAAAAATAAACCATCATATTGTGTCTTAGCCTTTTTTTTTTGTCTTAAACCCATAACTTTGCTTGTTTTTTAGATTTATGTTTGAATTTGGAGAAGAGTCTTGGTGTATTGAATATTGATAGTGGATAATTTAGTAGTTCTACTTTTGTTTCTTCCTCTCCAGGATCAGGACTGGAGCTGGACTCGGGTTGGAGGAGTGAAAGTCAAGTCTAAGTAGCTTTATAAAGTCTAATTTAATAAGTGCCTGTTCTAAAGTTACTCATCTTTTTGTGTTTTCACCTTATATTATTTATATTTATGTAATGCTGTAAGGAAACATTAAATGATACATGATAAACTATTCTTGACTCAAGTTAAACGTATTTGCATAATCTTCAAGGTTTTTCTGGTGGTAACAATAATGTATTTATTTTTCTGATAATGTTTTACGTAAAGCAGTGGTGCTGACAAATTATGCATGATGAGATGTAAATAAATGTTTACAAAAATGTGGAACATAGACGGTCCCGGGCCGTCCGCCTGAACTTTTGCCTACTGGCATTGATACTGACTTGATATTTTCCTCTTTGCAGTTTATTTTGGTGTAGTTTATCTCTTGTTTTTGGTCCTTTTGCACTCTTGACTGTTTCTGCATAACATGTGTTTTTAGTCATTTTAATCTGTTGGATTTCCTTAGCTGTTTTCCTCACCTCACAGCCCCCATATTTATATATGTTGCCCTGCACAATTACAATATTTTTCTTGAATGCCTATACTGTACATTCTTCTATCGTGTGATCGTCTCCACACTTGGACACCTCTGCTTTCCTTTGCACACTGCTCCTATGTGTCCATATTGCTAGAATTTGTAAAAGTGAAGTGGTGGAGGGACGTAACTCAGAAACTGAAGTAACTTATTTTAATGTTTTGGCAAGATTGTTTCTGGAAACTACAGTATTAGGATTGACAGATACCCTACGTTTTCTCCATTAATAGTTTTTGACTGTCTTTTGAAGTTGTACATCTGTGCACCAACAATGCTTTGTTTTATCTAAATCCTTATCTACTGGAATACCATAAATTTCCCTGCAAACTACAGTATTTTATTTTGTCCTATAATCTTCTGTCTATTACCATTTATTTGCATATGCTCTTGAAGTAAACCTTTTTTAGGCCAAAATATGTGTCTTGTGCAGAACGCCTAGAGTCCGCGATGGTCCAGGAAAGTTAATTCAGTTCAATTCAGTTTATTTATATACTGCCAAGTCAGTTGCAACAGAGGTCGTCTCAGTGCACTGTACAATTCACATACATTAAAAAAGCCAATTAGTAAAAGTTATCCATCTAAGGAAGCCCGCTTGTGTTGAATCTTTACTTCGCCCCAGTCTCCCACCCTGAACAAGCACAAAGGCAAAAGTGGAAAGAAAAAACTCAACAGGAAGAAACTTCCAGCAGAACCAGGCTCAGGACGAGCTGCCATCTGCTTCGACTGGCTGGACTGATCAGCTGTATCTAATGCAGCACTGAGGTCTAACAGGACCAGTATAGACACGAGTATCATCTGATGCCCCAAGAATATCATTAGAAAATTTCACCAGCGCTGTTTCAGTGCAACCTTTATTTATACAGGTTAGTCTCACCGAGTCACGACTCATTTTCAAGAGAAACCTGTTAGATGATGAGCTAAACCCTGACTGAAACTCCTCAAACAGAATATTTCTGTTCAGATGTTCACACAACTGATTTGCAACTATTTTCTCGAGAATTTTTAGATGAATGTTAGATTAGATATAGGTCTATATTCGGTCAGAATTCCTGAATCAAGATCAGATTTCAGTTTAATTATTGCAACCTTATTCATTAGAGACAAATTAAGCAGATCCAAAATGAGGATATTAGGGGAAATACCTCTTTAAACTGTCTGGTTGGGGTGGGATCTCGCAGACACGTTGATGGCTTGGATGAAACTTTTAACAATTCAGAGCGCTCAGTTAGACAAACAGTCCAAAAAAATCAGGTTCTTGTGACATTTTTAAGGCTGCCTCATCTGACAGGGAATCAGTGGCAATAGTAGGAATTATGGTTTAGATTTTCTCCCTAATATGAACTCAACACTGCTTATAGACTACAGATAAATGGTTCAACAGATATGGGCTTTATCATTAGACCACTATGGTACTGAAAAGGAACCTGGGGTTATTTTTATTCTCTCATCTATTAAAGATGAATAATATACAGTTCTAGCTTTATGGAAGGGTTTTTACATGATGGCAGGCTATCTCTCCAAGTTATAAAAAAAATTAGTCCAGTGTGGGGTGCCATTTTCTTTCCAGCTTTCTGGATGCTTGTTTTAAAGTGCACAACTGCGAATCGCACTAAGGTGCCAGCTTCCTCTGATTTGATCACTTTCTTTTTCAGTGGAGCAATTTTATCAAGTTTGCATTAAACAACATCAAGGCAACACCGCGGGAGAGTGCACCCCGTAGAGTTTCTCTCGTGGTGAGAGAAGGTGCTTCTGCTGCTTTAGTTTTTCTAAATAAATTTCAAATCTAAAAGACAAAGGTTTTTATGCCCCAGATTATAGCAGAGATGTGTGCCTTCGTTTAACTTTAATTTTTTACCCAAAACTCAAATTTTTCTCCGAGTTTCAGGTGTTTGTAGTTTATTGTAAAAATCTGCTAAATTAAATTCTACAGTGTTTCAACAAAACTGTTCAGATTGAGCTAACCTTGATTATATTTAGAATCGTACTGAGAGGTAACTACTGTGATAAATGTCATAAATGATCAAATATGAAAAATAAATAGAAATAAATTACTATGTGAAATCCTGTAAATATAACCCCTTTGAATTAAATAATCATTTCAAGGGAGAAATCTGTCAGTCTATAATTTTTTAAATACATTTTTAAGTTAATTTATACTCTTCAAATTCCTGTGCTATATATATATATTTTTTTTTACAATAGAGTTTTCTTACAACTTCAACACTTAATTAGAGAATACTACTTTTATTAAGGCCATCATGTATACAAAATTCTGTATACTTTTTACCAAGGTCTTGCACAGTACAATGTAATTTTACTAAGGTCATGTACACAGTATACTATGTGCTTTTACTAAGGTCATGTACACAGTATGCTGTGTACTTTTACTATACTGTGTGCTTTTAAGGTCATGTACATATGCTGTGTACATTTTACCAAGGTCATGTACATAGTATATTGTACTTTTACTAAGGTAATGTACACAGTATACTGTGTGCTGTTACATATTATACTGTGTACTTCTACTAAGGTCATGCACACAGTATGCTGTGTACTGTTGGATGCTTGGGTAAACTGTGTGTAGTAAAAGATTTCAGTAAAAATATGTTTTCTGCTTTAACCCATGACAGTGTTTTGCATTATTATTTTTTTTAACAAACTCAACAAAGTGCTACTGAAGTGGGAAAAAAAAACATTAATTTGAAGATGAAAATTAAAAAAGGGAACTTTTTTTGTTTGTTTTTGTGCTCTACAGCTCTTTGGTTGCAGACATAAAACAAACAGGTCCCTGGGTGCAGATATGTAAAGTGTTTTCATTTTTCCTCCACAAACAACACAGTTACAATTTTTGGCCACTTTATAGCTTATATGAGTTATTTAAAATGTAAGTATTGTCACACTTTAACATTGTGGTTTCTTTTACATCTATTTCAACTCTTGTATTTATGTTTGTTCTGTCACATGGTTTTATGCCTTCTTTGGGTTTTTTGTCTAATAAGGTCGTCATCTATTTGTAACTTTTAATTTCCATCTGGATTACTTGTGCTATGTTATATTTTAATCATCCACTATTACAAATATTTCTATTATTACGTTGAATGAACGAGAGAGAAAAACCTCATATGAAAAAAAAACAATAAATCTGTGGTAATGATAGTTGTGTGTTTGGATTAAATGTTACATTGGCTTGCCCTACTTCTCACCGTATTTCCTGGTTGCGGGGGCGGGGTGAGGGCGGGGCATGGTTCGTTGAATGATAAGACCAGAAAAGGGAGACTGTTCTGTATTGAGGTAAAATTTTCTCTACAACCAGTCGTTTACTTCGATGTTTGCATGATCCCACGTATGTCTGAGCATTAATGTGAAAGGTGACGTGATTCGTTTGCTTCACGCTTGCAGCCTCGTGAGCTGAAGGTAGCTCGAGGCTACAAGATGCTGACTGTTCCGAACCCAACAACCAGCGCTAGCTAGCTAAGTTAGCATGCTAGGCTAACAAACACAACGAATGCTAGGTCCGAGTCTCAGGGTGAAATTCAGTGTTAGCCGCATAGAATAAAGAATATATATGGAATACATGTTTTATGCAGTTACTTGGTAGAAGTAACTTAACAAAGTTAACCTGCGAACGAATCATTCATGTTAGCGTTAGCTTAGATCAAATGGTGACTCATGTTGATCTGTGACTAGTGCAGCATGGTTAGGGGGGAGGCTGAGTGTGTTGAGTCCAAATATATTGACTTGTGTGGTTGAGATAAAAAATAAATAAAAGTGAAATAAACGTGTATTTTAGGTTTTGTGATTTTCTTTAAACTATACTAGAACTTTTAAACTTTTTCTCTTTGCCATCAATGTTTGCATTTCAGTCTGATGTATTTTTTCCCAAACTAAAATGTCTACTTTTACTACAAAAAGTTGTGCTTGAAAATGTAATTCGTATACACATTTAGAATTATTATAAAACTAGACATGCAGTTAGGATCGTAAAGTGATTTAAACATTGATACTCTATTACTTACGACCAGATTTACCAAAAATCCAATAAAAAAGATAAGCAGTTGTAGGCATTTATCCTCTGAGAGTTACGTGTAGGTGTCTAACCTTGACTTAGTGTATACTGTCAAAACATTTGCTGTGTTTATGTCTCTGCCCACAGGTTGAGTGCAAATGATGACGATGCCGCATGTCGGGGCAGTATTCTCAGCAATAGCAGGAGTCATGGCCATCTTGTTGCACTCCTCTATTCACAAGATAGAGGAAGGACACCTTGCTGTGTACTACAGGTACCCTCAAGACACCCATACATCTGTGCTAAAAATGAGATATAGATGTTAGGCGTAAAAAATTAATTTAATTGTATTTTTAGTCTTTTATTGGCTCTTAAGAAGCAAAGTATAAAGAGCTTAAGGAAGGATAAATTAGGTAAAGTTAGAACAAGCTGCTTCCTGATGGAGTACCACATTTGTCTTCGTAGCAGTGCTGTGCATGTAAATGTGTCAATTCTACACTCAGATTAATTTCCTTATTTATTGCTAGCTTCATTTATTCTGATTGTACACTTTAATTACACTTAATATGTTTGCTGTTTTTTTTTTATAAATCATTATTCTATAACTTTCACTTAATGCAAAACTTTTTTTATTTATTGTGCATCTAAATCTACTAAATAGACAAAATTGCTGTTGCTAAAGAGAGTAGATTTGCATGCTGATGTTGTGAACTGTGACCTAATAATTTGTTTGGATTTGTTTCAGAGGCGGCGCATTGTTGACGACTCCCAATGGTCCAGGATATCACATTATGCTGCCATTCATTACCACTTACAGAGCAGTGCAGGTAAATTCATGTTTCACCCCTGAAACATTTGTGGTTATGAAAAGCAGATGGCATCTTCTAAAAATAAGTTGGCTGCAGAGGTGTCAATCAACCATGACCGCAGTAGTTCTGGTTCACACTCACTTAATGCACTGCTTTGATCAGCCATATATGTTAGGAGTAGTATAAACATGTTTAAATCTTAGCTTTGTCAACTACTATTCAAAATTAAGAGATTTTTTTTTACCACCTAAGTCCTAAATGGATCATCAAAGATAAAAAAAAAAAAAATGCTCAATTTTACAGCAGCCCAAAATGTCAGATTTTTTTCTCTTTTAGCCAGTAGTGTAAAGATAACAAATACAGACCAAAGTTACATTTTATTATCCGAAATCCATGTTTTACTTTTTATTTCTGACGTTTCAATCATTGTTGCAGAAATGAATCTGTTATCAGATGTTTAAAAAAGAAAAATGTAATTGTATTAGTACATGTTTTGCGACAATACACACGCGCAGTGCTCATTACAGTTCTAATAGTAATTTTTTTGTATGCGTGCTTAATATTGCGGGTAACTTTAAAGCAATTTCACACACTTTGAAGTTGCGTTCTCAACATCAACTAACATGGATATGAGAAAGAGCATGAATAAGATGTTTTTTTTATGTATCTGGTTGTTCTGGTTTTTGTTTTAGACAACACTGCAAACTGATGAGATCAAGAATGTGCCTTGTGGGACAAGGTACAACTAGCTTTTATGAAACAACTATTCATGAACTATCCTGTTCTTTTAAATGGTTATGTATTGAACTCCTTTCTCTTGTTTTGTTCTCTTCTCTTCATAGTGGTGGTGTGATGATTTATTTTGACAGGATAGAGGTTGTTAATATGTTGGTCCCTTCGGCAGGTACATGTTCAAATCTGTTTGTTTACAGATGAGCTCGTTTCATTTAACCTGCGTGGTAAAACTATAACAGCCTTTTTGTTTGTTCGCAGTGGTCGACATTGTCAGGAACTACACGGCCGACTATGACAAAACTCTAATTTTTAACAAGATTCATCATGAACTGAACCAGTTCTGCAGTGTGCACACTCTACAGGAGGTCTACATTGAGTTATTTGGTGGGAATTATTTTATTTATTTAGCTCCTGTTAATTTAAGTGCCCTAAAATGTGACACAAAATATAATGTAAATTGTTGTGTTTTAAAAAGATATTATTGATGAAAACTTGAAGACTGCATTACAGCAAGATCTTAATTCTATGGCACCTGGACTGACAATACAGGTATTTAAACACTCACGCACCCACGTTTCCATTGATTTGCAGTTGATTTGATTTCAGTTTTATGTCCCCCCCACCCCCCAACCATGTTTCACTGTTTATTCAAGGCAGTTCGTGTTACCAAGCCAAAGATCCCCGAGACTATCAGGAGGAACTTTGAACTCATGTGAGTTAAGAGACGTTTTACTCACAAACATAGATTTTATTAGCGAGTGCTTCCGTTTTTCAGTAAACCTCCCACTCAGTTCAAGTATTAGGGAAGAACATGAACTGTTTTCTTGAACGTATTTGCTTGTTTTTGTTTGCGTCCACAGGGAAGCGGAGAAGACCCGTCTTCTAATAACGGCTCAGACGCAGAAAGTCGTGGAGAAAGAAGCAGAGACTGAAAGAAAGAAAGCCATTATTGGTAAATGTGGAGCTTTGTTCTAAATCGTAACCCCAACCCTTTATCCTAAACCTAAGGAATGTCCGTTAGACTTGCATCACTTTTAGTTTTTTTATTGTTCGTGGTCATTTTCTGTCCCGCAGAGGCTCAGAAAGTTGCTCAAGTTGCAGAGATCCAGTTCAAACAGAAAGTCATGGAGAAAGAGACAGAGAAGAAGATCTCTGAAATAGAAGGTTAGCAGTCTTATTTACCCTCCCCCCCCCATCTTCTGTGTTGCTTTGCGCTTTGTTAGTTTGTCATGTGTCTCATTCACCACTGTTTATTTGTTTCAGACGCTGCCTTTTTGGCCAGAGAGAAGGCTAAAGCTGATGCAGAATATTACACCGCTGCCAAGTCTGCTGAAGCGAACCGGGTAAAAACACACAACACTTTTTTTTAATAACACAGAATCTGATCTAATCACAGTGAAATACTGTATGTGAAAATTCAAGCAATGGTTTTAATATAATCACAATTTTTAATGTAGTAAGTGTTAACATAATAGAAACAGTTAAAACACGAATCATGTGGGCTGTTTAAAGCTTTACTTTCCTACACCTAGAATATTTGGCTTGAGTTAATACAAACAAACCTGCTGTAATATTATGAATGAGTTCTTCTGATAGACAGAGTATGAAAATAATGCAAACAGAGAAATTTCATTTCCTGCAAACATGCAGTGTGGATACTTATTGCTGAAGAACAGCTGAAATTAGCTAAAAACATGCTGAAATGTAGCTGAAATTGTTAGCAGAAGAAAGAACATATACAGGTGGTCCTCGGTTTCCGGCTGTCTTGGTTACCGGCCGTTTCGCGTGGGGGGGGGGG
>JARVGS010000001.1:41863872-41877771 GCA_031762315.1 Hypsolebias antenori | reverse complement strand
ATATATACAGTATATAGATACTGTATACACCCCACATACACACAATTTAATTCTATATAAATTTAACAATCAATCTAGGTCCAGATGAGACTTCATTGGGTCCAGATCCAGACCACTGCTGTGACTCCCCCTACTTTAAATACAACTTTGACACTATGGCTTTAATAAACAGGTTAGTGTTTGTTTAAAGGCAACAGAAACTTCACCTTCAGGAGTTTTCGCCAGGTTTCCGTTGTCAAAGCTGTCCAAAGTCTAAATCAAAAAAGAAAGAAAAAAATTTCAAAATTCATACAAAGGCTTAATAACTTTGTAAATACCTTTAAATGTTTTACATAATTCATTGTATTTAATTTTGAGTACTAGTTTCTTGCTTGCGATGTCTGCCAGTTTTTTGTTTATCTTCTCACTGAGCGCGCTCAGTACAGGCTCGACTGCGCCAGGAGAGCTCAGAACAATCTTGCTTATTACTTCCTCTGGCACATAAAAGTCCAGCTTTGGAAACACCTTCCTGTGCACACAGAAAAAATAACAACATGTGTTTTCAATGAAACAAAACAAGTGGAAAGCAGACTGCATGTGATTTACTGATGAGTCCACAGGGACCGCTATATGTTTATATATGCAGGCCAATAAATCATATCATTGACCAGGGAGGGGCTCAGTGGGTGTCTGTTCAAAATCTTCTCATGACCAGATAAAGAGAAAAGCTTTGTGGTGAAAAACATGAGGTATTTATTTAAAAAAGTGTCTATATGTTTCAACGAATGCTGAGTGTTTAGAGTCAAACTGTTAGATCTGCACCTTTTTAGTTCCAATATAAAAAAAAAAGATTTTTTTTTTTATCACTACTGTTCAGGATGACTGACAACATCATTTAGAATATCTTAATCTATTATCTTCTGCTTGTTCTGGAGTGAGGTCGCCAGGGCAGCAGCTTGAGCGGGAGGCCCAGACATCCCACAGCCGCCTCTTCTGGGAGGACTCCAAGAAGTTTCGCAGGCCAGCCAACAGACATAGTGTCTCCATTATGTGCAGGGTCTTTCCTGGGGTCTCCTTCTAGTTGGACATGTCTGGAAAACCTTTCTAGGGAGATGCCCTATAGGGGTATCCTTATCAGAAGCCTGAACCACCTCAACTGGTTCATCTCGATGTGGAGGAGTAGCGGCTCTACTCTGAGTCTCTCCTGGACAACTAAACTCCTCTTCCTATCTTTTAAGGATGAGCCCAGCTACCTTGTGGAGAAAACTTATTTTGATCATTGTTATTTCAGTCACTACTTCCTGTTCAGCTCGAATGAGTTACATGGGTTCACCTTCATGTTGGCCCATCACCTGCAGGAGGGGCTATGTGCAAGATGCCATGCACAGTGAAGGTCTTTGCACAGACCCTGGCTTATCATAGAGGGCTTTTTTCTTCTAATTTATATTATTCAGTCAGGAAATCATTCATTCTTTTCAATGCTTAACTATAAGCTTTTTGGCGTACTGAAGGTTTTTTGGTACAAACTGATTCATATCACAGAAATGTCTGTGCAAATACAAAGTGGTTGGAGGTATATTTTCACTCCTAACAGTCTCCATTGTGATTTTTTTTTTTTTTTGTCTGTCTGCGTTTTCTGTGAGAAAGTTTTCAAACTACCATTCCAGATTCTGAAAATTGTTGCTTAAAAAAAAAAGAAGTTTTATCTTGCCTGTTGAGGAGGCTCCAGTTTCTAAGTTTCTCCTCTCTGGAGTTGAAAGGAACCGTCAGGCTGCTGAGGTCAACGAACTTCGGGAAAAAATGTTTAATGACCTCAGCAACCAACACTGCAGACAGTCCAACAGGAAAACAGTCAGTTCACCAGTTAGTACAAGCACAAACTGACTTTCATTATTTAAAAACAATAGCTAAAAAAAAACACACATATAAACTGGGACTATAGACTACAGTTCATTCGGTTGCAGAAGCTAGTGCTACCTCCGTCGCTGAAGTCTCTCCTCAACTTTCGTTTGGGTCTAGAAAACGGTATCTTGTCCAGCCATGAGAGTAAATGTTCAATTTCAGAATCCTGAAGCTTCTGATCCATTTTCGCCCCTTAAGGCAACCACTGTTCGTGAAGTTGAGAAACGATGCTAACAGCTAGCTTCTTTAGCCCCGCTGCTCTGTTTGAGGCGTTGCTAGGCAACCGCCGCAGAGGCTGAGCGCCAATAACTTCTGAATAAACAAAAATAAAGAAACACAAGACCTCAAATTTATTGCGACGATCCCTTTTATTGTGAAAGGAACTTAAAATAAAATAGATAAAATAAAACTTTGGAACTGCAATTAAAATACTGTACATAAAAACCACAAAACAAATAGAAAAAGAACTATTTGTTTAAAAAAAATGTCCCAGTTTGGGCTGTGAATAGATTTTTTTTTTATAATACAGATGAGTTGTTAAGAAAACAAGAAAAAACAACATTATCGATTAAAAAAGCGCAATACAAAATGGCATAAACAGATGCATAAGGAATCCACAGTTCATAAACCAATTGTTAAAAGACACTAAAGTGACCTGTTTAAGACACAAAACAATAATTTCAAGTGTGGAAAAATACACCAAAACAAGAAATCAATTACAGAAACATAAATCTAAACTGAACAAAAATGAGTTTAAATCATGAAAAACATCTGAGAATACAAAATCTAAAATTACTCCTTATTAGGAAAGTAGATCTTTTAGGCACCAATGCAACAAAGGGTTTAAAGTATGTCTAATTAAGGAGTAGCAGTTTAAAATCCCTTTTTGTTATGTGTTTAAAAAGACAGTACCAGAACAATGTACGAAAATAGGATTTATTAGCATTATAGCTCGAGACGGTTTTATGCTTTTTAGCATAGTGGTTTTCAGTTTTCATTAGGTTCGGATCTTGTTAAACCAAAAAAAAAAAAAAAGTTTAGACATTTCCCTGAATATACAATCATCTAAATGTCCAGGTTAAGAATTTACCCTGGTTTAGAAATTATAATAAAATAGTCAACAAATAACCAGGAGACTCCAAAATATCCGGTGAAACCATAGAAGAGTGTGCTCATGTAAACAAAGGCCTTTTTAGTGCAGTTAGCAAATTAGGCATCTCTTAAAAAAACAAAACAATATTCAAACAAAGTTTAAAATGCACAAAATTTAGCATAGCAGCAGAACTATTTGTCATTCAAGAAGCGCTCAGAGTGAGTTTGTTGACCAGATTGCTATCAACACACTGGAGGCAGGACGCAGACGGTGGTACCACAAGAACGTTACTTCATTTCACTGATCCCTCGGTGAATCTTGTTTCCACTTATGCAAACAGCCAAGCGTCTACTGCGAGGATCTTTTTGGTCCTTCAAAGTGGGACAACAAAAAAACAATTTCCCCTTTTAGAAAATCTCAGTCCGTAAACCAGGGTGAGTTAATCCCACTGTCATCTTGGCCGGCTGGGGGGCACCAGGGCAACTCTCCCTCCGAGCTAGAAACACAAATAAACTCTGTTAATATTCTTTGAAAGAACTTCAGAATTTTATTTTGTTGTGCCAGAGTCTCAGTTATTTAGCCAGGAGTTTATGTGCCTATTAAGTTCCCAACCACTGTTTATCCATGACACTGCTGTTGAGACAAAGCCAAAAGCCACAGGTCTCTGTAAAAACGTGAATGTCTTTAATAGCATGAAAAAAAATGTCTGAATGTCTATTGCAGCAATGTCAGTGGTTGGAAAGTCTGGGTGATTCTGTCTGCTGTCTGAAAACACACCAGCTGCGTATGTGGCAGCGAAGATGGGACTGTGGAGGGCTTCTTTGGAGGCGTCGGAGGCTTCGGCTTCTGTGAGACAGAATGTTCATAAGTTAGCCACACAGCAAATACAAACACAGCCAATGTGTGAAGGCAAAAAGGAGAGTTAAGCTGCTCTAGTGTCACTTACTGGTTTGGATGTAAGTGGTGGCAGTGGTCTGGTGGGAGGTAGTGGTTTAGTCTGTAATGATAACAAGATGCAGTTTTAGACTAAACAGTTGTATCTGTTAAAAAAAATTCAGTATGAATGCTGAATGAAGCTAAAACTGAACTGTTAAAGTTTAAACATGCAGAACAAATCTGAAACAGTAGCTAAAAGCTAAAAGTAGAAAAACAGCAGCTAAAAGCTAACATTAGTAGAACTGTGGGTAATAGCTAAAAGTAGCAAAAATAGTAAATAAAAGCTAAAGGGGACATAATGGTAGCTAGAAGTTAAAGATAACAAAACTAAAAGGTGTAGAAGCGTAGCTAAAAGCTAAATGTAACATGATTTGCTAAAAGCTGAAAGTAGCAAAACTGAAGGTAAAAGCTAGAATGGCAGCAGCAAACGAAAAGTAGCAAAATACAGTAATAGGTAAAAGCTAAACGTGGTCAAACATGGTTAAAATCTAAAATTAGAAAAGGCTTTTTAAAGAAGCAGAAAAGCAGCTAAAAGCTAAAAAGAACTGTGGTTAAAAGCTTAACATAGTAAAAAAGGTAGCTAAAAGCTAAAAGTTGAAAAACAGTATAGCTATTATTAGTAGAACTGTGGGTAAAAGCTAAAAGTAGCAAAATAGTAATTAAATGGAGCACAATGGTAGCTAGAAGCTAAAAGTAAAGTAGTAGCTAAAAACAACAGGATACAGAAGTATAGCTAAAAGCTAAATGTAACAAGACAGTTGTTAAAAGCTGAAAGTAGTAAAACTGTAGCTAAAAGCTAAAAGAAATAGAATGGCAGCTACAAACAAAAAGTAGCAAAAGATAAAAGCTAAATGTGGTAAATCATGGTTAAAGCTAAAATTAACAGAAGCCCAAAGAAGCAGAAAAGCAGCTAAAATGCTAAAAGTAGTAGAACTATAGTTAAAATTTTAAAGTAATGAAAAGGCAGCTAAAAGCTAATCAGTAGAAATGTGGGTATAGCTAAAAGTAGCAAAATACTGAAAGCTAAAGGGGACACAATGGTAGCTAGAAGATAAAAGTAACAAAACAATTGCTAAATACTAAAAGGTGCAAAAGTATAGCTAAAAGCTAAATGTAACAAAACAGTTGCTAAAAGCTGAAAGTAGCAAAATTGTAGCTAAAAGCTAAAGGAAATGAAATGACAACTACAAAAGAAAAGTAGCAAACAATAGGTTAAAGCTAAACACGGTAAAACATGGTTAAAAGCTAAAATTAGCAAAGGCTTGTTAAAGAAGCAGAAAAGCAGCTAAAAGCTAAAAGTAGTAAAACTATAGTTATAAGCTTAATGTAGTAAAAAAGTAGCTAAAAGCTAAAAAAAATCAGCAAAACTATAGCTAAAAATTAAATGTAACATAAGAAGGCAAAAATACTAGAATGGGGTGCTGAAGCAGATTTCAAAAATAATATTTTGAGGGAAACAAAGAGATCTCAGAGTATTTCTATGGAGAGTTTTATTTTAAAGTTAAATGTTTTTAAAAGTACAAAAGTTCTAAAAGCAAAAGTCATATTCCCTAAGGTTTGAAATAGCACAAATCCAAGCAACTTATAGAAGAAACTCTAAACAAGATAATAAGAATGCTAACTCATTGCACACACAGCTGAAGTTCTTGAGCTCATATTAAGATGTTAACAGCTAATTTACCTCACTGTGTACTGGAAGACTGGAAACAGCTGGTGGCTGCATTAATATCCTTGCAACCTTAAAAACAAGAAACAAACCAACAATACTTTTTAGTGCTTGTAACATACAACATGCGCAAATAAAAACATAAAAGCCAGATTAGGAACTTTACATACCTGGTGAATCTTAGATGTATGAGATGTATCTGGAGCTTTCCTGGGAGGCTTTAACGAGAGAAAAGAGAAACCTCACTTTGCAGCCTGATCTCAATAAAGGCTTGTTCATGACTAATTGCACATTAGTTGTCAGCGTGTGACTCAGTGACAGTCCAGCAGGCACATGTTGGCTGCGTCTGCAGCTTCAAATTCAAACCAGGTGCCACAAATGGGCGTGTCTAATATAGAGGTGATAATGTAAAAATCTAACACATGCAGTGTCAGTGTACGATGACACTCCGGCGTTAAGGCTGCCAGACTGAATGGGAGGCTCACCTCTGGAGCTGCTCTGCAGGGCCTTCGAGCTCCGGTCTGTGGTTTGACAGCAGCAGGGCTCAGAGGTTTGTGGACTTGACTGGCAGAAGACTCCAGCAATGTAGGCGGGCTGATGTGTGCCGACCCGAGACGAAGACTGCCTCGGGGAAAGCTCGACTGAAACGCCGGGTTCGATTGTCCTGAGGCCGCTGAAAGGAACCTGTGAAAAAATAAACGCACGCAGGAGCTCAAGTTTAAGCTGAATTCAATGGCTTTATAAGTTGTTTGACAAAAAATGAAATTAAAGGAGTGAATATTTTCTGCACCTTTTTGTGGGTGGCCTTTTTCTGATGCAGCACATCAGACTTCCAATTACCAGGGCGAGCAGAAAAAGCAAACCAACCACCAGGGATACAACAAGAACAACCAGGCTCGACTCTGCACACACAAACACACAACAGATAAGGTCAGTGCTCTTTTCTCATTGAAGGGGGACAACAACATACATCAGCTGCTCGGGAAATAAAATTTACTGCATTATTGCATTTGCACAGCCTAATAAGGAAGTAAATTCAATAAGTGTTTGTTTTTGCTCATCAAGAAACTCGTGCTTACGTCAGCATTAAAAATATCACGGATTTAACTAGCCAATTACATAGATACTATCCGAGGCTGGATGGGCATACAGTATGAGGAAAGAATACCGTAATTTCCGGACTATTGAGCGCACCCAAATATAAGCCACGCCCACTAAATACATTTAGAAATTCAATTTTGTACATGTGTAGACCACGCTTGACCATAAGCCACAGGTGTCCATGTTGTAATAGTAAATATTTACTCAAAGATTTTTAAAAACTTTTAATTGAATATGTACTGGTAACATACGCAAATACGTACAGTAGAAGTTTTTTTCTGGACAGTGCCTGTTTAAAAATAAATAAATACAGTAGCCTATCAGGAAACGCCTAGTTTACACGCAGCAGCTTTATTTCCTTCTTCGACAGCCAGATCAATTGCCTTTAACGTGAAAGCTGCATCATCTACATTTTTTTCTGTGTGTTTTCCATGAGGAGTGTGTACATGAAGTGCAAAATAATTGACTAGAAGAATTTAGGGAGAGTGTGTTTCATTTACGGTAATTCGAAGTTTCATTGATCAACTGTAACCTGATTTGTTATTTCATTGGTCAAATTTTATTTTTTTACCTTCATTTATACAGGTCGTTTCACTAGCTATACAGTATTTACATGTGCAAAATTCTTAGACCGGACTTAAATACTTGCAGATTTAATCATTCAAATGTATTGTTTACATGCAGCTGGCTTTTATTCTGAATAGAAGTATTGACATGCGCAGAGTGGTAAGCTCTACTTAAAAAAAAAACATAGAAGAAGAAGTTCTACTTCCGTTGTACTTACGGAATGAACATAAACAAACCTGAGCCATTAGCCATTACCATTAGCCAGGCGGAAATACGTGAGGTAGACATAGGTCACACATGCGCATTCATGTCAGTTTTCCACAATCGGAAAAAAAAAAAATGAACAGATTAAGTGTTTACATGCACGCTGTTCAGATTATGAATCGGCATAAACCACTCGTCTCATTCGGATTATGCATTCTTTCGGCTCACGCTGAATCAACAAAAAATAATCCGAATGGGGCGTTTACATGACGCATTTTTTATTCCAAATGGCCGTTTAATCTGATTACTTATGTCCATGTAAACATAGCTATTGAGCCATGAGGACCCACCCCTCAAGAGATGTGCATTGGGCAGCTATGTGAGCACCCGGGTGTGACGAAGCTAAATGTTTTTGTGGCAGGAAGCTCGTTAGCGCATCAAAAAAAAAAATCCATAAATTAGCTGCAGCATTACATAAACTGCAGGGTTCAAAGCTTGTGAAAAAAGTAGCGGCTTATAGTCCGGTAATTGCGGTATTATAATAAAAAAAATATATACCTTCTGTCAGCTCCGACAGCTTCACGTCACAAAACGGAGGGGCCCAGCCAGGATCGCAGTGGCATGTACTTTCATGGTTGCACACCTGTCAAAAGATCTCACGGTTAGCTGCGTTGTCTCCGCAGCATCTTGTCTTGATAAGATTTTTAAGACTTTCACGCAGCTTCTCACCCCGCGGTTGTTACATTTGGATGAGCAGTCGTTTGTTCCGTACGATTTTATGTTATTGATGTCTTCACATTTTTTATTGTAGCACACCTGAAAGACAGGGACAATGCAAAAGACCATGAAGCTCCATAAAGCACGGCAGCTTTATTTATGCTCAGCGTAAAAAAGCATTTCACTGACCATGTTGTCGCCACACTTGGTGCCAGTAGGCACCATCCCGAGATCCCACGGGTGGTTGTCCTCAGGGTTCATGGCTGCCTCGTTGCATATGACTCCATTCCTTACTTTATAAAAGGACTTTTTGTTCGTCACTGGAAACTCCCTTCCTCCAGAGCAGAAGAGCTTTCCGCAAGATTGATCTCTGAAACCAAATTTTACAAATTTCAGCAATGCCTCGAGTTTTTAATACGCTATTATTAGCCGTGTTGCGGCTTCTAATTGCATACCGGTTGGGGCACGTCTGGGTTAACCTCTTCCTGCACCCTCCATACAGATAAAAGCAATCCTCTGCAGCTACTTCAGCGTCTAATCGCAAAAGAATGAATCATAAATCGTCATGTTTCAGAATGAACATAAACCAAACCACTCGTGACTACTTCACCTGGTCCCCAAAGCCTCTTGCAGTGATCTTGTCGTGACGGACATTGCCCGTTGTAGCAGTAGCCTTTTCCATAGTTGCACGGCAGGCCGTTTTGGGTGAAGGTGTTAGCGGGACAGGCCGCAGAGAAGCCAGTGCAGTATTCTGCCAGGTCGCAGTCTCTGGATTTTGGTCGGCAGATGCTGCCTGTTGGTTTCAGCTGAAGTGTGGCGACAAACAGATGGTGATGTACCGACTGCTGAAATGCATGCACTCACACTAAAGCAGCCAGACAGAACAGTCATTCTGTGACTGCGCTCACATTTTTAGTATCCGTCTGGCTTTTCTCACAGTGAGTAGTAGACAACGTGAGTAGTACGTACTTGGCAGTTGTGGCAGCACTCTCCTTCTGCACACTGAGCTCCCACATTCAGCTTGCAAGTGGTGGCGTTGCAGCAGGGATTCTTGCATTCCTATGAAACAGGACATCCAATTAATTGTCTTTGCTGGCTTGTTGCAAATGCATTCCTTTTTTTTTTTTAAGTGTTACATGCACCAACCTCCACAGTCCCACAGTCACACTCTTCTCCAGTCTCTAAGAAGGCATTTCCACAAACTGCCCCACCGTAGATACGTTCAGTGGAGGGAGTATCCAGCAGGCAGGCAGGGTCGACCTCCTCCAAGAAGGTGCTGAGCTGCTGCAGACTGCAACTGCTGAACTGCTTGGGATACACGAAGCTAGAGGAAGATGCAACAAAACAAAGAGATAAGAAAGAAAGCACAATCTCACATTAAAGCCTAAGCGTAGATGTGGCGTTAACTGATCTTACCCAACGCTCTCGGCCATGATGCAGCCTTTTTTGGACGCAAGAGATCCACAGACACATTCTTCAGTATCGTGCACCAGGCCCAAATTGTGACCCATTTCATGTGCTATGGTGGAGGCCACTCCAATTGCATTGGTGTTATGGTCCTGTGCACCAAAAATATAGGTTCAGTTGAAACTTATATCCCATAATTCCATTGTGCTACGTTTAATTTTCCCCAAAGTACCTCATTGACAGCGCCGGAGCTTGAGGTGCACATTGCTTTGGTGTTTGCCAACCCAACGGTCGAGCCAATGAAATCAACACCTCTGAAAAACGATGATGAAGAAGAAGAAGGTTTAGTTGTCGTGAAACGCCAGTTTGTTTAGCGGAACGTTAAAACGGTAGCATCTTACGTGATGAACTGAGCGTTGTCGTGTTTGCTCTTCGGCAGCAGGCGCTGCTTCCGCCACTCGATAAAGCGAACAAGAGTGAGGTCGGGGTCTGCGCTGACCTCGATCTGATCGCTCTGCTTCCAGATTTCCAGTCCGACCAGCATCACGCGAACACCCACAGGGCGGTACAGCTGAAATAATGGAGCTCATTAGCGCCAGCGGAAATAGCTTCAGATCAGTATTTCTGAATGTGATTGTGTAAAACACACAATCCCACGTCCCAAAGAAGTGACAGCGAGGAACTGTTGGGTCTAATGTTCTTTTTATGTGCCCAAAGAATTAAACGATGATTGTAGGAAATGTGTGATTTTTTTTTCAGCTTGGGTGTGAAGACTCGCAGTTAAAGCTGTGAGAGAACTTTTCCTTCCATTTTTTATGTTTCTGGTATAATTCCAATCAGAAAAGGACAAAATATCAGGACATGCAGTATTTCCTGAATGTTCTTCAGTGTGGAAGTCTGATAATGTTCAGCAGAAGAACAAAAGAACTGGCAGCTTTGAATTACTTTATCTGTTTGCAAAGAGACAAACGTACCTTATCCACATGGTTTGCTATCTCAAGCATTCTGGTCTCGACGGTCTTGTCACTGCCAAGTTTTTTATACTACAAAAGAGATTTAAATTAGTATCACAACCAGCAGCATCGTGTACGCAAAACACCCACTCTTCTATCTAACTTTTTTAATTATTTTAGGCTACAACCACAGAATCAATGAGAGGAAGAAGAGCAGGGAATCAAACCTCAGTGTTGTCTACCACCAAAACCAGCTCCACTGTTCTGGGTTTGTATTTAAAGTCTTTGGTCTGGGCTCCGCTTTTCTGAGAAACACAGAAAATGTCAATTAATAAAAAGAAATAGCACTTTCTGTGAAAATGTAGTGTGAATGCCTTTTTCAGAAGAACTAGCTCAAAAACAGCTGAACGAGCTAAAAACGTGCTAAATGTGCTAAAATGGAGGAACAAGCCTATTAGCAGAAGAAAGCAGGAAGAACAGGTATTTGCTGAATTAGGTTTAAATAAGCAGAAATTAGCACAAAAAAGGAAATCAGCTAAAAAAAAAAAGCTGAAATTAGCAAAAATAGCTGAACATTAGCCGAAAAGGCAGAAAGAAGCTTGAACTGCCAAAAGGAAGCAGAAAGAGATTAAATGAGGAAAAAAATTGGAATTAGCTTAAAAAGCTAAAATGAGCATAAAAGAGCTAAATACTCGCTGAAAGAGCAGAAAAAGCCAAAAATATCTGAAAAATCTGAAAAGATGACAACAAGCTTATATTAGTGTGAATAATCTAAATATGCTGAAAGTAATTACCATGAAAATCTTGAATTTATCTGAAAACAGCTGAAATTAGCTAGAAATGCTAAAAAAGGAGATGAAAAAGGTAGAACGAGCTTAAATTGGCAGAAGAAAGGAGAACCAACACATATTTGCCCAAATAGGCTGAAAGAAGCAGAAATGAGCACAAACAAATGGAAATTATCTGAGAAAAGCTGAAATTAGCAATAATAAAAGCTGAAATTAGCAATAAATAAATAAATAAATAAATAAAATGAAATAAAAAATAAAAATTCCAGCTGAAATTAAAAAGCAGAAAGAAGCTGGAACTACAAGAAAGAAGTGGAGAGAGCACATTTTTGCTGACTTGGGCAGAAAAAAGTTGAAATGAGTGCAAAAAAATGTGTAATTAGCTGAAATAGCTCGAATTAACATGAAACAGTTAAATGGTAGCTGAAATAGCAGAAAAAGCCGAAACTGTAGAAATCAGCTGAAAGATGCACAATAAACTGAAATGAGCAGAAAGAGCTTAAAAGAGGCACAGAAATGTTGCAGTTAGCAGAAAGAACCTGAAAGGAGCACAACACAGCTGAAAAAAAAAAATAGTTGAAATATAGCTAAAAAAAAGTTTAAATCTGCACAAGGAAGCTGAACGAAGCTGAACCAGAACAAAATGTGAACGGAGCAGAAAACGTCTGTAAACACAGCTAAAGGTTTGAAGGATTTCAAATCAGCTCAATGGCAGAAAACACTAAAATTTTCAAAAAGCAAAAGATGCACCAAAACCAAAAGTCACAGCACGATCGTCCTGAAAGAGCTGCACGTTTTGAGACATGGTTTGTTGAAACAGCACACAAGCTGTAGAACGAGAAAGATGCAGAAAAAAAAAATGTGTGGAAGACAAACGTCTCACAATAGTGTGAATGCTTCATAAACATTCACACAACAACAACCATCACAAGCTTATCGTACGATACAACTTGTGCATAAAGTGCACTGTGATAACTTAAGATGACTTGAACTATTTTACTGCGCATCACTTTCAGTGTTTGGATTTTTTACGTGTTTGGCAAATGTTCTATTAATCTACTGATCCAAGTGTTTCATGAATGTGTCCACGCTGTGTCTTTACCAGACTGCCAAGCTGGAATAGTCCAGACGGACGAGCGCCGTGGTCATAGAACATGCTTGTGTTTCCATGGGAACAGGAGCTCCTCTTCCTCCTCAGGTGTTTGTAGTTGTAAACAGCATGAGGACGGTCGTCACTGTGGGCCTCAGTGCTCTGTCCATCATCTCGTCGTCCCGTCTCCTCACCAGGCAGGGGCTCAATGAGGTACATCTCGTCTTGGAGGGTCACAAATCCTCTGTGGTGCACAAGTTTAAATGTTATTTTTACTTTCTTTCCTATTGATAAAAACTGGGTGACATGCATTGTGCTTTAGACTTTAAATCTATATGAGTCTTGGACCGTAAAGTCATAAAACGTGTCTCTACTTTAAGTAAAAGCTTTTAAAAAAGGAGGGGAATTACAGCAAACTGACTCACTTAATTCCTGAGCACAATTCAATGCTGGCGGAGGAGTCCTCCACCCCCACGACGTGTCCATGGTAGTAGCAGTGAATCTGAAAAGGTATTTATTTATTATTTTTAATCATATAGTTGGTTGATGTTTGATAGTTTGATAGTTATGACCTTATAAATCAATTCCGCTTCTACGGGAAATTGCTTTAAAATGAGGAACTTTATGGTTGAGAAACTACGTGCTATTTGATTTTTTTGTAACATCATTGCAGCGATGACAAAATGCAAATTACATCACTCCATGCAATGACGAGCGAATCCACAATGTTAAGATTGAGCCGTGGTGAATAATATACGTGCATTAAAACCTATTTTTCTTTAGTGTGCACTAGCTTTGTTTCTTATTTGGTGCCAGGACGTGTCCAAAACCACAAGACTGTCACCACACAAATAGAAATGATTGAAATGGAACCGTTTGTTTTACGAATCAGACAATTATTCCAACATAAAAATATAAATACAAGAAGAAAAAGTTGCAAACCGAATAATCTGGAGCAGCTGTCACTTGGGTACCCTGATCAGAATAATATGTCACAGTAAACTTATTTCCAATAAGATCCCTGAAAAGACAAATATCACAGTTGAAGACTGGTTCAACCAAAGCTGTACTTAAAATAAGACTCAGACAAATTTCTCACTTGTTCTTTTCCAGATGCAGAGTGTAGTTTTCCCCTGCAATACTCACAGAGTACTGGACTATGTCAGGGTATTTCTGTGCAGAAGACCAGCAGATATTTTAACACAAGCTTCAAAAGTCAGTATGCAAATTGAAACATGATGTGTGTGTGTATGTGTGTGTGTGTGTGTGTGTGTGTGTGTGTGTGTGTGTTACCTTATATACAGCAGCATCGTTCACATGAGACCAGTCCATCAGCCTCTGAGGTATGGCTGTTTGGTACTTTATTACATGAGGCAGATCACACACAGTTATACCTGCAAGCATGAAGGATGGTTAAAAAAATGAAAGAAAGAAAGAAAGAAAGAAAGAAAGAAAGAAAGAAAGAAAGAAAGAAAGAAAGAAAGAAAGAAAGAAAG
>JARVGS010000001.1:41790103-41803979 GCA_031762315.1 Hypsolebias antenori | reverse complement strand
ATAAAAATATGTATATATATATATACATACTGTACACATATACATATATATACATATATATACATACAGTATATATATATATATATATATTTTTTTTTTTATATATATATTTTTGAAGGCTAAATACAAATTAAAGGTGAACATTAATTTATTTGTACAGTTGGTACAATTTTTCTGAGGCTTTTACATTGATTATATCGATATCAAATTATATTGTTACCGACCAAAATTAAGAAATATATTGTGAGAAAAGTTTTGGCCATAACGTCCAGCCCTACTATGAAAGGACAAAAATATACTCATGGTTGATATAATTTAGAACAATAGAATGCCCAATGATAATCACTGAAGTTGTCTTTTAAGCAGAATAAACATTTAAACAGAGAAATAGATTTAAATAATTTAACGACACTGTTTGGTGAAACTAGAGGATGATGATACATTTAATATGTCAGATATTTCTTTAAAAGCCTCAGCAAGTCTGGAAGTTTAATCAAAATATATTTTTTTCTTTGAATGTCTGGCTCCATGGTTGTTCTTTGTATTTCCATTAGTTCTGAACTATAAAAATAGACGATACATAATAGCATCACCTAATTCCTGGAGTATCTTTTACATGTTTCTGTATTCCCACTGGAACCCTCTAGAACAGGGATGTCAAACTCAGTTATGCAGGAGGCCATAATTAAAACCTTAGTCTTCGTCTGGGATTAGTTTCAGTCAATATCTATTAGAAAATATGTATATGGACCTTTTTCAAATGTAATCAAATATGTGTCTCAAATTATTTATGTGAAAATTTAAATAACTTTTTTCTAAGACATATTAGACAGAATTTAAAACACTTGTTGATAAAAAAATCACGTTTATAAAAAGGATAATTAGATTCTATTTTTATGCTTAATTCTTTATCTGCAGTTTTTCCTTTGACTAAGTTCTTAGTAATATATTAGAAAATAATGCATCAAACTAGCTTAAAACAAACTTCCTCAATAGAAATCCAAACATAAACACAGAAATAAAACTGAATTGTACAGTAAAACAAAATCTCTGTTGCTCTGGTGCACATGATATCCAATCAGATACCTGACGTCTTTTCTTGGCTGTAAATTCAGCCAGAGTTTAATTTTCTTGTTGTTGCTCTTTCCACATAGAACTTTGATTTTCTCAGCTTCAACGTTGACTACCATATTTTCCGCCATCCACGTCGCACTGGCCTAAAAGTCTTATCAGTCCAAATATGTCTAATAAAGTGGAAAATCCATAAATATGTTGCTTCGCCATATAAGTCACATCTATTATGCATCACCACTCGCTGGCAACCTGGAAATGTGGGCCGTTGTTCTGCCAAAAATAGATTGGCTGCCAAATGGCGGCTGCGGGAGTGTGCACGAGAGGACTTTAGCAAGAATTTATCTAGATTAGCACTTAAAAACAATTATTTGTTTGCTTGAATTTATAGTAAAAGTGTGTCTCGTCTAACTTTTGCTTAAATGCACTTTGACAGTCAAATCAGCTGCATTTTCAAAACCCGATTTGCAGAAGCGGGCACGTGCAGAGGGTCAAGTCGCTGTGCATTTCTTCAAAAGTCAACAAGATATCCACCTAAAGACAGTTATTTGTTTGCTCAAAATTATAATAAAGGTGTGTCTCAGCTGAACTTTTACTTAATAAATGCACTTTAACGGTCAATTTAGCTGCCTCAGTGCTCCGGGAACGCACACAGGGAGGAAATCGGGAAGGAGGAATGCTGCACATTTCTTCAAAATTTAACAAGACGAGCACCTAAAACAAATATTTGTTTGCTCAGCTTTATAGCAAAGGTGTGTCTCAGTTGAACTTTTATTTAATAAATGCACTTCAATGGTCAAATTAGCTTCATTTCACCGGGGTGGCGCAGCAAAATGAAGCTGATTTGATGGTTGCTCCAGGCAAGCTGGATGAATGTGGCAGAATATGGCAAGCCGATTGTGTCATTAATAGCCACTTTTACCTATTACATGACACAACAGCATGCCATGCTACTCGAGTGCCATCTAGTGGCTGAAAATGGTAGTGTTCAATATTTTCAATGTCAGAATGAATGAAAACGGTCATATCTCAGCCAAAAAATTGTTTATACATATGGGGAAGAAAATCCATAAATAAGTTGCTTCAATGTATAAGTCAAAGGACATACAAATTATGCAAAAAACTGTGACTTGTAGACTGAAAAATATGGTAATTGCCATAACAAATTTGGACAAAGTATGCTTAGTTTATTAACAAATTAAGAAACGATAGAAACTCTCTGTCTCAGCTTGGCGGCCTAGTTTTAGTTCATTTAGTGTTTTATCTGGCAAGACAACCAAAACTGCAACAAAGGCCGTATCTGGGCCATACTGGTTGAAACATGCTCTAATATAAATAATCAGCAATTCTTAACAACATTAATTTCTTTGGCTATTTAAGTGAAAGAAATTGGATATTAAGCTGTCAGAACAGCTCTCTTTTAATAAATCTGTTGTGTGTAATATTACAAACGCTCTTCTTTTTACACTAACCTAAAGACAAAAACAAGTGGAATATCTGGCAGAGACTGTGCAAAGCTCATTACCTATCTATTGCCAGCCTCAGAGCTGAGCATGCTGGTGACAATATTACGCTGGAGGCAGCCATGCAGGATTCTTGGAAAATATGAAGGAAACAAACACAGGCTGAGGCACAAATTTGGATTTTTATTTTTTTCCCAGTAGGTCGTTCACCTTGAAGTTTCAGCCACATTTTGACGTCAATTATACTTAACTTGTAGAAACGTACAAGAGTGGATACGGACACCTGGTTACGTAATTGGACTGAAAAATGTTTTTTTATTTTTTACATCATGTGTGGAGCGTTTTTCCACTGTTCTCAAAGAAGAGCAGTGTCTACAGAGAGATGTTGGTCACAGCCTGTGCAGTTTACCTCCATGCATTATAGAAAAAGGATGCTTTTATTACTTTTGCACCATTTCTGCAAAGGATGGATTCACAAAAGCTTTTATGATATATTAAGCATGTGTGTACTTGACCAAAATCAAATTAACGCGACTGAAATGAAGGTCTGTGATTTTCTGACTGCATTCTCTGCAAATGGACTGTGTCAGTGTTTAATGTGTAACTGTTGAACCTTTTTAGTGTCGCTTGCCTTTTTATTTTGCAGATCATGGAGCTGGTCAAAGGGATGCACTACCAGCTGGCGTGCCAGAAGTACTTTGAGCTGACACACCATGTAAGTACAGATTTTATTTGATCTGGAGCACATTAAGTGCAGACGTGTGTGTTGCAGGCACAGTTTACGTCTCGTGAAGGCTCAGGAGAGACCCAGAACTGTCATCACATCCGTCATTAGCTGGCTGTCTTTGCCACTTAATTTTTATAAGTTTATTATGGGTTTTCAGCCTATTTTGTCCCCTGTGGATACTTGGATAATGTAATCTGTTTTACTTTGGATGTCTGAGTCATCCTCCCAAAATTAGCACGAGTTTAAACTCACAACAGATCATCTTAAGCCTGCAGATTCAGGCCTTTCAGGTCAGCATGACACATGCAAATATAAAAGAGATCATTTTTAGCACTTTTTGGTCTATGAGTGCTTTTAAAAAATATTTTTGGTCATGTTTACTCAGAATGAGGTCAAGTGTCTGCTTAAACGTGAAAATTTATTCTGCTCTGTTTATTTTACTTTTCGTAAATGTAATATAATGCAATATCTTTTAAAGAAGTAACACTGACTGTGCTCACATAATCACACATAAATTTAAAAGATAAGTTGGTTTAGTAGGAATAAACTCTGAACCTTGAACGAATATTAAAACAGTAAAACAAAACAGTTTAATCTGATTTTGTAAGCGGTGGCAACAAAACTCCTCTGCGTGTTCTGGATTGAACAAGAGTAGATTTGATTTGTAACAGAATAAATGTGCTTTTGATGCTTGGAAAGTCAAGAAAAATGTCCTAGTTTGTAAAGATGGAACAAATCCAGGTTTACTGTATTTTACATACAATTAGAATATTTTTAATATAAACATTCATGGCCAAATGCTGCACTTTAGTGGCTTTTTGCGAATTTTAACTATAAAAATTAGCATTTCCTGTGAAAATGCAGTGTGAATGCTTATTGCTTAATGATTGTGTTTAAAGCTGTTAAGAAGCTGAAACTAAGCTGTACATTTTTAAACCTCTGCACTACTTGTTTAATATCAACAGTTGAAAATGTAATTAAAAATAGTCGAATGATTTGCGGAAGCGCTAGCAAACAGCAAGAAAATGCTAGCTAAGACTCACAAGTGGGTTTTGGATAAGAGTCAACAGATTTGATGCCAAGTGGGACCGCTTAATCTAACAAGCTCCACACCAGTCGCTGAGTGGACCAGAACCGAATCGACGACGATGATGATGTCGAACTTTACTCCGTGATAATCAATAGCTGATTTATAGCAGGTAAGTCATCGTTCTTCATAATGTTAGCTTGTATTTACTTTGATTACATGACAACCGAGTTTTTATTTTTATTTTTTTCCTGCGAGGTCGAGAAGCTGTCCTTCCACCAGGCTGACTGGTTTTGAACGAGCCTTGGCCCAGACTTTATGATGACGACGAAGAGAGAGATGTCATGTTGGATGAATTATATGTTTACAATTCCCCTAATTTCTTTCCCCCAATCTAGTCAATAGTTTAAACTGCATTAAGCAAAGGAGTGACAGCCTGAACGAGCCAGATGAACAATATGTGTCCAGGATGAAAATAGAGCAGAGTCCAGTTCATTGATGCAGTTTACAGTTCGGTTAACATGTTTTTAATAGTGTGTTCGGTTTAATTATCAGTGTTTGTGTGACATACAGTTTGTGGTGTTGAATAAATAAATAATAAAACTGGTCTCTTCATTTTCAACTTTAATAACACACAACACGTTACGCACCGTTTAAATCACGTAACTTGAGTCCAGATAGCTTACTTTAGCTCAGATAACTTTATATATCTCCCACGCTCACATTAATACTGTTTATTATGTTAAACGATTAATATTTAGCACATTTAGTATGTTATAGTGCAGCGCGATGCGTTGCTTAGAGTCAGAAGTAGCAATATGCTAGCAAATACCTGTCACCAGAAAAATATCTGAGAGTAAAAAGTTACTAAACATTAGCAAAAAAGCAGAAAATGTTAGCTTATAACCAGATACTGTATAGCAAAACATTAGCAAATAAGCATTAAATAACTAGATCAGTGCTTGAATGAGCAAAACTAGTTTTTTTTTTTTTTTTTTTAAAAGGCCAAAAAAATGCTAATTTAGAGACAGAAGTATCAAAATGTTGACAAAAAGCAGGAAAATGTTAGCTAAGAGCCAGAAGTAGTGAACCGCTAGCAAAAAAGGCAGAAAAGAACTAGCTTAGAGTTAGAAGTAAAAATAGTAGAAAAGTAGTGAAACTGTGGTAAATCCAGTTTAACACAGTTTAATTTAACTCGAAATCTATGGAGGTCGTTGTTGATCCAGGAGGTGTCCAGCTGTGAAGTTTGAGGTTTCTCCGTGAAAGGATTCCCAATTTAGAGCTGTTTAAAGTAAGGAGTGACCTTGACCTTTGACACATGATCTTTAAAATAATAGAAAAAAAAACTGTTGCGCAACAAGGTGCCATGCTGTGAAGTTTGACTTTTCCTTGTTAAAACGTTATCAAATTATAACCATATAAAGAAAGAGGTGACCTTGACCCCATGACCTAAAATCAGTAAGCACCATTGCCGACCCATAAGGTGTCCAGCTGCGGAGTTTGACGTTCCTACATCACACGGTGGCAGAGTTAGAACTTGGACATAAAATTCAGTGTGTGTTTGGTAGTCATTGAATTTGTATTTTGTCTTCAGTATATGTTGAGGGTCACTCTCAGCTACTAACACACACAATTCTAGCCTATATTATCTAAAAATAAGAGTTGAAGCTGAAAGAGCCATAAAAGAGCACAGAAAACTGACATTAGTTGAATAGTTGAAAAAAAAAAAAGTACAAGTAAGTAGAAAGAAGCTAAAAGAAGCCAAAATCAGCTAAAATAAGCACAGAAGTAGCTGAAAAACTGAGCAAAACGCTGAAATGAGCAGACCGTGGCATAAAGGGCACATGTTTGCTGAACTGAACAAGAACTCAAAATGATCACAGAAAAAGTTCAAACTACCCTAGGTGGACAAACAGCTGAATATTTCAACAAGCTTAAAAAGTATCACTACAGCCATGTCATGAACAAGCTGAATGTTTTGATGCCTAAATTGCTGAAATACCCTAAAAACGTAAATAAATACAAGCACAGTGGTTCAGTTGGTTGAGCGGTAGATCAAATCTTGGCTGGGCGTCTTTCTGTGTGGAATTTGCATGTTCTCACGTGGGTTTTCTCCAGGTATTCCAGTTTCCTCCCACATACCAAAAACATGCATATTAGGCTGATTGGTAAATCTAAATTGTTCCTCTGTGTGAGTGAGAGAGTGAATGGTTGTCTCGTTTGTCTCTGTGTCCCTGTGATGGACTGGAGATCTGTCCAGGGTGTCTCCCACCTCTCGCACAGTGACTGCTGGATATGGACACCAGTGACCCGAAAAGGAAGAAGTTGGTAAAAGTGATGGATGGATGGATCACAATAGTGTGACTGCTTAATAAACATTCACACATTAATAATAAAGAGCAACAGAAAAACAGCCTCACTTTCGTTGACTCCATGCAGGCAAGCAGTTAAAAAAATCTGAATAATCTGATCTGCAGTCATCTGTAAAATGAATTTGTGTGCCTCACAGAAAAATGTACACACATCAAATCTTTTTTTTTTTTAACCCTAACAGCAGCGAGAAAAAGCAATTTAGCCTTTTATATTATTAAGTTTGCGAGCGTAAATTTAAAGAAAAAAGCAACAACCATAGAGTTTCTCTCACTGGAAGGCAAACTTGGATGTGCGCCGATACGCCTGTGAAAGTTTGGTCTGAAGAAATCCGTAAACCGTACCTCATCACGGCCAATGAAGGAGATATTAAATGTTTTTATGAGAGGTGACTTACATCGAATCAGTCAATCCACCTGACGCATGTCTGACAACTGCTAATTATCCTCTTGTGACCTTCCTGTGCTTTTTTTTTTTTTTTCCTGAACAGGTTGAGGACGCATCCTTCTCACTTAGTCACCCCAATCAGTACTTTACTGAGAGCCAGAAGGTTTTCGGAGGAGGCAAGGACAGAAAGCGGGACGTCGACGCTCCTCAAAGGTCTCAGGAGAACTCTGCCACCAAAGGCTCCTCTGCAGCTCAAGAGACGGCAGCGAACGCTTCTGAACAGGTGGCAGAGATGCAGGAAAACCTGGAGTTTGTCTTTAAAGATGACTGATTTCTGTTTTAATACTTGTGAGAATAAATGTTCAAGAGTTGGGGCAGGTTCTTATTCTGACAAATTGATATAAACTGTTTGTGGCATATCAAAAATAAAGTACAAAAAAAAATCAACTCGAGTCTAATACTTTGTGAATGCTGAGTCAGTATACCTATTGTTTTTTCCTGTTGATAGTTTCTTTCAATCAGACTACTTTTATTTTAACCGTTCATGCATGAAAGTGTTTGACTCGATTGGAAAAAATGTGTCATGACCTTAAATATTTGTAGTTTTTATAGTTTTTGATATATTCAACTGTGTTGGCATAAATTTTACCCATTGTAATACATGGAGATCTTTTCCAGTCTTCATAAATAAATATACTTAAAAATACTTGCAGTATTTTTGATTTCTTGTGCTCCTTTTAGCATCTTGCTAATTTTAGATTTTTCCTTCAGTTTTGCTAATTGTAGCTTTTAGTTGCTGCTTGTTATGTTTAGCTTTTAATATATTGATTTGTAATGTTTAGGTTTTATCTGCTTTGTTCAATTTAGCTTTTAGTTATTGTTTCTTTTACAGTCTTGCTATGGTTTTTGCTACATTTCTCTTTTATCTACTTTTGTGATGCGTTTAGCTTTCAGCTTTTGTTGTGCTCATTTTTACTTTGAGTGGATATAAGCTTTTTTAAATCATTATTTTTGCTTGTTTTAGCTACAATTCATTCTTTACAAATTTTAGTCACGTTATTCAACACTCAAACTGCATTTTTGCTGTAAATGTAGCTTTTCTAGTTAATGCAACAATGTTCAGTCAGGTCCTCTGGACGGTTTCTATTTTTGCCGAGACGTTTCGTGCTTCATCCAAAGGACTTCCTCAGGCCGAGAAGCCACCAAACAAAACTGATTCCCACAAACAGAATAACCCATAGTGGAAGAAAACTGTTTGCTGGTGCTAAAATGGCCTCTGGGGCCCACCTTCTCATCCGGGGTCTTCCCTCTCCCTCGCCAACTCCTCTGAGACGGTCATGTGAAAGTGGTTAAAATCACCAAAGTTCATGCTCAATAATCCAGGTTTAAAATCTAACAATGTTCAGTCAGGTCATCTGGACAGTTTCTTTTTTTGCTGAGACGTTTCGTCCTTCGTCCAAAGGACTTCATCAATCCGAGAAGCCACCAAACAACTTATTCTCACAAGCGGCATACTTCCAGCATGACTGGGAATCAGTTTTGTCTGGTGATTTCTTGGATTGAAGAAGTCCTTTGGATGAAGGGCGAAATATCTCAGCAAAAAAAGAAACCGTCCAGATGACCTGTTAGATTTTATACCATGGATTATTGAGCATGAACTGTGGTCTTTACTTAAAGTTGAATCCGCAGCGTTGCCACAGCGTTCATGGTTTTACTTCTATATTTGTTGTTTAGTTTGTTTTTATTTGTTTACTGTGGTTTGCTCTTAGACGGCCTGTGTTGGCCCAGGGTGTTGAGTAGAACATTTCCCTTCTGTCTCAGAAACTGTCTTTGAATCTGCTGGCAGCGACGGGGATGAATGGTGACAGGAGGACGGATGAAAACATAAACTCTGTCCTACAGTTGTATTACTCTGCCTTGGAATATATCGCCTCATGGTGCACAATGCAATTTATTCAAAGCATGCATGGTCAAGAGATAGTTCCTCTTCTCTCTCGTGTTTGCCTGCTTAATAACTTGCAAATAAATACAGTATATAAATAAATAAGTAGCTGCCTAAAATTTGAAAAACTTTTGCAGTGCTGGAATACAGTGACACGGACTATTCTAAATTTGACTTCGAAATAGCCACAATGCAATCACCTTTCTTTATTTTAATTTTGCCAACTTTAGATACAATTATATCTACCGGTAATTAAATGTCCCTATAATTTTTTTTTATAAGGTGGACGACATTGTTTAGCCTGTGCATGTGTGTTTCTCAACATATAATGTAAAAGTTATGTAAAAGGCATCATATCAAGGATTAGTAAACATTTAATCATATTTTCTCAAATGTATCAAATGTAACTTAATGGTAATGAGATGACAAACTTTAAATTCAGTATTACCGACGATGCTAAAAAAAAGCACATTTGGTCCATGTTACACCAGCACTGGAGCATCAGAGCGGCTCACATCTGGAATTAGATCCAGCTCTGGTGCTTGACATGGGAAGGATTTATTCAGTATAATAAGGCGACTGGATAACAGTCTGCAGGAAGGCTGCTGTCAGCAAGGGACCCCTGATGTACAATATTTGGCAGAGCATGACTACATTTGACACAGTTGGCCTCTTTGTGAGACTTAAAAACCTTCGGCAGAAGATGAAAAATCATTAATCATGAACTTGGTGGTATAAGTTGTCTGATTTGTGCTTTGCCTGTGTATATTACATGGATCAGAGGTGCTGGGAAGATGGCAGAGGTAGATGGTGGACAGCTTCTATATAATTGGGCATAGCGAAACACCTGCCTGGTTCAAAATGTATAAATCTGAACTTTTTTTTTTTTGTAGCAACAATATCTATTCACATGTGTGGGTGTCTTCATGCCTCACAACCAAAAAGAAAAACAAACTTTATATTGTTTGTGTGATTTTAGCATGTCATGTTTTTTTTTTTTTTGTCTTTTTTGACAGTTTTGCTCCAGAATACTTTGTTAGTGACATCAGAGTACAAATAATTGTGTGGCCTTCATGCATTTTAACGTTTATGTCTGCGTTTGTGTTCTCATATGACTGTTCGCAAAATATCTTGTTTGCCACTGTAATAAACTCAAAGTTTTCACAGGATTTCCATCTACAGCTGATCAACATTTGGAGTTAACCCATTTAAAAAGCTACATAAAATCAACCTTAGCAAACACAAACATGTCTGTAGTTAAGTCAGTTTTTTTGGGTATTGAGCTCAAATTTGGGGTGATGGTAGGTGAGCGTCATTCCCAACATATAATCTGAGTACTACCAGATTATGGGAGAGTTTGTAATTTTGTTTGCGATTTTTCCTTTTTTTATTTTTAAGATTAGACCAAAACAGCTCCGTCATTCTACAACAAATCTCTGGCATGAAAGGAAGTGGGCCAAACAGAGTTCTTTGAGGAACACCAGCCATTGAATTTAGTGGTCGTAATTGCAAATATTAGCAGAAATACTAGAGAAATAATTGTACTTCAAGTCCTATGTGTGGCTGCATTTACACTGTTGAAAATAAAAACAGAACCCCTCCCATTGTGTGATTTCTGCTCCGATGACATCTGTTGGAAAAATGCATCTCAAGCTTAAATTTAGTTGGTAAACGTTCTGAGATGAGAAAGTGAGGCAACGTGAATCAAAAGGTTCTGCACGATGTTTCTGTTTGTATTCATCCTAACATCATTTCACCCAGGGCAGACTAAATGTGATGTAATGAGAGCTGTGCTTTACCAGAGGCAGCTTTGATTCTTTCTGGGATTTGTGTGCATTTCACTTTTTTTATTTTTAGAAGTTCTATAGCATCCGGTAATGCACAGTTTGGCTGCACGTTTCACCCTTTAGCTATGCAAAAATTAGCATAGAGTGTTTGATAACTGTCTCATTCCTTTCGAAGAGCTCAAAGGGGAAATGTTTGCTTTCAAATGAGATTTACCAGAGTATTTTGGGCCTTTTCTTTCTTTCTTACCGGTAATTTTTTTTTTCTTTGCCAAATTGAATGTTTGGCAGTCAACCTATCCATTTTTATTGCTCTGCCAGGAAAAAACAACAAAAACAAATCAAAACAAAACTATTTGTTTCAAGGTAAAACAGTTCTGAGCAGATCTGAAGACAAGCCTAATGAAGTTTGAGTTACCATAGTAACAACACTTATTTTTGTCAGATATAGTCTGTGCAGTTCTCAAAGAACGTGGAGTTGTTCTAGATGCTTGTTGTTGCTTTATCCAGTATTTGTGATAAATATATTGAAATAAAATGATCCAAATGTTTTATTTTAAAATGATCAAAATTGAGATACCAGTTCATCCTTGTGGTAGTGTCACGTAATAAAACATAAATGCTAAAAAATTATTTCTAGCATGATCAGAAACATAAATATGTAAATTAATTAAATAATTACATTTTCTGTCTAATTCAGTTTTTATTGCAGAGTTCTGAATGACCGCTCATATCTGACGAAAAAAGAATGTTAACTGAAATTATGAAGTTAAAAAGAGCATAAACATAACAGAAAGCCAAACTTATCAAAACATGCTAATAATTATAGCCAAAATACCAATCAACCTTCCAGTCATAGGCCCACCTTCTCTAACCTCTGCACCACCACTCCCCCTAAAATCAAATCATAACTAAAAACTAGACTTTAAAAAAAAAAAAAAACAGTGGCTAAAAGCTGAATGTACTGAAACCATAAAAGCTAAAATGTAAAAAAAAAAAAAAGTTTTGTAAAATCAGACTTTTCAAAACTGTAGCTAACAGCTAAAATTAGTCAAAATTGTAACTTTGAGCTAAACGCAACAAAACAGCAGCTGAAAGCTAAATATGGCTAATTGGCAGTGTGGCCATGTTTGGTAACAAATTATTTCATGAACAAGTAGCCAGATTTTCCAGCACCTCAGAAAGTAATTATTGTATAGAATTTAAATCTACAAATAATTAACATTTGTTTTCAACTTGATTTAAGATGGCTGCCACAGCTGACCAAACTTGGTGAACACAATACTGACAATAACTCAGCTAGTTTTACAGATGTTGAGCTAAAATTTAGTGTGGTGGTAGCTAAGAATTCCCAACACATACTTTTTTACTAAGCAACTATTTGAATGTGAGCGTTCATATGACATTAATAATTGTTAGGCTTTCCAGTTCTAGTCAGTTTATTTAGTAAATTGACTGGAGGGCTAAAACTGTATATTTGCATGTTGTAAGTTAAGCATAACCAAACTATTTTAACTAAAACCATTAATCCGTCAATAAATTTCACGTTGTACCTGGTGCAATTTCAATAAAGATACTCTGACTCTGAAATTTGAACATACCTTTTCTATGGTAAAGTATAAATACATTTTAAACATTTCAACCCAACTACAGAACATATAAAGTACAGACAACCAAACAGTAGACAATGACAATAATAAACTACAGTAAAAATGCAGTTAAAAGAAGAGTAGTATACAAAACAATGAGTCAGGGTGCTGTAAAAGAGGGTATGAGTCACTTTGGTGTATATATCACATTTATTATGCATCACTGCTGACCCGTTGCATTTGTTATGCGTTTATTTAATGGTCAGAGCAGCTAAATTTCAACTGGGTGGGGCCATTCATCCATCCATCGTGACCGGAGCTGCTCCAGCTCCAGCGTTCCTCCACCTGCACCAGCTGAGTGAAGCGAGCATGCATGGGAAGACTTGCTGTTGCAGGTCGTTTAAATTTAACAAAATTAACAATTAAAAACAATTATTTGTTTACTCAACATTATAGCAAAGTTGTGTCTCAATTTAACATTGCCTTAATAAATGCACTTTAATGGTCAAAACAGCTTCATTTCGCCTGGGTGGCGCAGCGCCATCCATCCATTCATCCATCACAGCCTCCGCCTGCACCAGCCGAGTGAAGCGAGCGGGCATGGGAGGACTCGCTGTTGCAGTTCTTCAAAATTTAAAGTGTCAGTCAAAAATTATGTTATGAATATGAGAAAAAAGTGTGTGTCGCTTTGGTATAAAAGTTGCAGGACTGACAAATCTATGCAAAGAACTGCTACTTATATGCTGGAAAATACGGTAATCTTATTACTCACCTTATGTGCCTTCAGAATGAATTTTTATTAAAAATACAAAATAAAGTTATGCATTGTCTTTACTTTGGGAAGATGAACCATAAAAGCTATGTGGATGTCAGTCACAGCTGGCAGGTGTTATCAAAGTGTCTGTACAGACTCACCTTTCTGTCTTGTTCCGTTGGTCTAAATCTGGAGATCCTCGAGTGTCCATTACTGTCTCCTGGTGACACTTTTAGGTATTGATCGTAACACCAGATGGAAGCATCCGTTACTCTCCCATCAGCATTTTTGCTCAATTTCTTGTAAAACCTGGCAGCTCCTGTTGTGATGCTGAGTGTGATATTTGTCTCTTAGTTATAAAAGAACAGTAGACTGTGTTGTCAGACAGTGTATTCATTCACCATCAGGATATTTTCTCCCCCAACTCTAAATTAGCCAGGAGATGTGACAACCTTGTTGATTATAAAATCAGAGACAAACCCTGCAGCTGTATGTAAACTCCTGATCGTTCCCCGGGCGCTGTCTTATTAACCTGACAGATGTGCGATTCGCGGTTTGTGTGATTAACTTTGCTCACAAAACTCTTCACTCTGCCTAAGCTTCACCTGCAGCCATGTTGTCACTTTGTGTTACACTTCATATTGAACAAAACGTGAAAGTGGTAGTTGCTAAAAACATCGCAGCTGCTGGTTGGTTTGCAGCCACAGAGGCACACATGTTTTGCCTTGAACGTGACTTGCACCTTTTGTGTTTTTGCCCACA
>JARVGS010000001.1:41759312-41769416 GCA_031762315.1 Hypsolebias antenori | reverse complement strand
GTAACTCAACACATTATAGAAATGTAGTGTAGTAGAAAGTACAGATACTTCATGTGAAATGTAGTGGAGTAAAAGTAAAAGTACCCACATTTAATTCTACTTAAGTAAAGTACAGATACATAAAAAATGTACTTAAGTACAGTAACAAAGTATTTGTACTTAGTTACATCCCACCACTGGTGGAGACCAACACGACACAACACAGCACCACAGGCTTCAATCAAGAAGTGAAAATGAGCTTGAAGTTACTACAAGTGACCAAATGCACATGGTGCCAAAGCATGATTTTTAAACGATGTTTACCATAGAGGCTCTCAAACACCCTGAAAAGACCCTGAACACACAACTCCTTTTGTCATGATTGTCAGAGGTTTGGGTGAGGGTTATGTCTGTTTGCTTACTTTACATTTTAGTCCTTTTTTTTGTATTAAATTGTTAAGTTTTGTGTTGTGGTTCTATTAAATATCTGCTTAGTTTTCTTATGTTTTTTTTTTTTTTGAGAATTAAGGCCAAACATTCCTTCCAACGTTTTAAACAAAGATCTCATGCAATCTCCATCATGGCAGTATGACGGCTCAATGGTTAGCACTGTCGTCAAATAGCAACAATGTCCTGGGTTCAATTCCCGGTTGGACCTGGGGTTTTTCTGTGTGAAGTTTTCATGTTCTTCTCGCGCTTTGGTGGGTTTTCTCCGGGTACTTCGGTTTACTCCCATAGTCCAAAAACATGCATGTTAGGCTGCCTTCAGGCCCAGGCCTCTCTTTTAAAAGAGTTCTGTGATCTCAGTGGGATTTTCTTGGTTAAATAAAGGTTAATAAATATGTTAGAGCTTGGCATTTGCATGGAGGATGACTCTCAGCTACATATTGTAGCTCAGTATCTGTAAAACTGACCAAATTATAGCAACAAAAAAAAAAAAAAAAAAAATTGGTGGCAGGTAACAGAAGACAAGCCAAACATAAGGAATCTCAAAATAAAATGGTAAAGTATAAACAAAATTAGAAAGAAAAAACAGCAAACTATAAAGAATATAACAATTAACACAATATAACAATACCCTACCCCTTCCTTCCCACAAACACAAAGTCCTTCCAGTTGCACAAAATTAGCCTCCTGGCCAAAACGAAGCCAAAGGCAATAACATCCTTCTTGCATTTGCTGAAGGATGCATCCCCAGTGCAATGAGTGGTGATGGGTGTACAGTTTTACCACATATTCCAGAGAAAGTGTCAAATATAGATTGCCAAAAAGTATGCAGTTTGGGACAGGTCCAGAATGTATGCAGAAGTATATCTGGAGTTTGTTTGCAACGATTGCATGCTGGGTCCAGGTCGGCCTTGATCTTGGACAGTTTGTCCTTGGACCAGTGCAGTCTGTGCGCTACCTTGAATTGAATTACAGCATGTCTTAGGCAGACTGAAGATGAATCAGTGTTCTTAATGATCCTTTTCCAGATTGCGTTTGATATGAGTACCCCCATGTCTGCTTCCCATTTTAGTTTAAGGGAGTCCACACTGGATTCATGGTATGAACTGAGCCATGTATATATTTTTCTATGGGCCCCCTTGGTATCAGACCTGCACTTCAAAATCTTAGCCTCAAAATGTTTAGAGGAGTACAAAGGAAAACAGAGTTAGATCTCACAAAATGTGTCAGCTGTAAATATATATTAAAAAAATAAAAAAGTGATATGAATATTAAGTGAGTTTCAGCTGGTTTGATGTAAATGGTCTCAACTTGACAATGAGTTGATGAGATGTGGTCTTTAAGATTTTAAAGTAAGTGATTAAAAAAAAAAACTGAGGCTGCCTCCTATGAATTATCCAATAGTCTACACCAAATATAATAAGTTGTAATAATTTCTTGCCTTTTCTTTTGAAGCTCATGCCCCAGTAAGTCCACCACCTCCATAATATCCATCACTCATCCAGAACACATTCAAAGGGATTAAACCCTGTCTGATTTGCACACACTTCTACCAGACAGACGTTCCTATTTGTGCAAAGAGGATTGGACTTACATAGTCATCGTAAGATTCGTGTGTGACTGCTAGCAGTGGGTGCCTGTATCCGGCATTCGCTGCTGCCCCCCTGGCCCTGGGAGCTTTTGTGTCCCTTGTCAGAGCGGCTGTGGGGAGTTTGCTGTGTGTTGCTGTTGCTGTCCCCCGAGGCGCTGCAGCACTCCTTCCACCACCTCTGTGCCCTCTGGTACCAAAAAAGAGAACAAGCATGACATCAGTTGTAAATCTTGCCCTATGGCATTTTTTTCTCATAAGTTGCTGTTATTTTAGTGGAAAAGTGGAAATAGGACTTAAAATAAATATTTTAAACTCCTCGTTTTAGTGTATTTGCAGTCTGCTTCCGTTGATGGTTGTCAAGGCAGTAATCTAAAAAATTAATTCTGGTCCTCTGGACCAAACTTAACTTTTTTAGATTTTTCTACCTGGATTATTGAGCATGCATCAGGGTATCAAGGCAGTAATGTTTTTGCCCATGTCTGTGGCATTAAAAAAAAAAAAATAATAAAAGACTGAATTTAAATAAACTCAAAGAATAACCACTGGATGTACAAATACAACTGGCTGACTTTTTAAGTCAAGCAAATTCAAGATGGCTGACACAGCTCTGCAACACAAACATGGCTATAGCTGAGCCAATTTTACATTTATCAAGCATGATGCGCTCATATCTAAGAGTAATTCTCAGTACCATGAAGACTAACTGATTGCATAAGATCAGATTTGAAAATTTTACCTTTAACTATTTGTCAAGAACCTGTTTTTTGGATTCAAAATTCAGCCAGACAACAAGAGCATTCAAAAACAATTTTATTGTGTTGCAGCTGCTGGAGGAAGTCAGGATCCATTTGCAGGAACAGTTATTTGCAGGCAGGTGAGGTGGGAGCCACCTGTCGGAGCTTGAAGAGATGACGTCACCGCAAGCGGTGGGAAAGCCACTGTGGGGGAAGGTCCTTAATGCTGTGAATAGTGGGGCAATCTCAGGTCAAGGTCCGAAAAGTGAAACGGGGTCAAGCACGGGGAGTCAGAGATCCAAAAACAAATCCAAATGTCAATCTGTAATCCAATATCCATAAGGCAGAAGGGTTAGTTGTTACCAGGGTCAGAAGGGCAGAACAAACCAGACGAGGAGCAGGCGCAGCGGTTTAATCCAAAAGACGAGGTGTGATGTCAAATCCAAAAAGCAAGGCATAAGGTTGAGACGAGAACATCAGGAATGAACATGAATAAATGGCTGGATATCTAATACCATGAAAGATACTATAATCTGGTAGAGACTTGACATGGATTGGATACTTAAATAGAGTGAGCGGCAGGTGTAGGGCATGAGCACTGATTAGCGGCGGGAAGTGGGTGTGGCAGATGGCAGAGAATGGTGATCACGACACTATTACTCTCAACTCTGTTTGTTAGCAAAATATCTCATGAACCACTGGACGGATTTTAGTATATTTACCATAAAGTAACAATTGAATGTGCATTTGAAACCGATTAGATTTTAGTCAGCCTAATGCATGATGGCCTTTACAGCTAATTGATCTTAGCTAACATAAAAGCAATTATAAAGTAGCATATTTTACAGATATTGAGCTACAACCTGGTATGATAGCAACTAAGAGTCATCCCCAACACATACCTCATGTGCTAACACATCTTATGAGAGCTTGCACATAAAGTTAATTACTATATTTGACCAAAACACCCAAATCTCCATCACTTGTCTTGCATGAAATGCTGGGGGATGACTTTCATTTAAAAAGTGATTTTAAGTGAAATGAAACAAATCCACAGAGGGAAAAATTTGATGTGGGGACTAACAAGGGTTTCTTTCTGCTCTGCAAAGCAGCTCGTCTGATGCAACAAGGTTGCCTGTATATAACTTAGGCAAACAGATATTGAACTGCTAAGAATACCCGCTCCAGGCTGCAGACACCAGGTATAGAAAGTAATCCTGCATGCAGCAGCAAAGAAGCCGCAGGGCATGTGAGGTATTGTTTCCTTTATGAAAGTGTGACTGTCCAGCAGCTGACCACAGGGTCGCCGCAGCAAGAGATGGAGCACTGTTACGATTTAAAGGACACCATTTTCCCTCTCTGGCACATCCTTCTGCAGGTAGCAACCCATTCTCGTCCAAAAATACAAACACTCAAAGGAGAATTTCTGGTGCATATTTTTCATGGAGCTTTACAAAAATTGCTTTTCGTTACAGCACAGGGAGAAAAATCTAAGTAAGGAAGTGGTGGTGATGTAAAATTGGGAGCGACCCGTGCTACTGCTGGATTTAGCTCATCTACAACGCGCTGCCTGAATTAGGCCGGGCTGTCAAGGCACAATGTTCCTGCGTTCTCCTGAGGGACCGCCACGGCTCAGGTAGATTACGGACAATTCGCTTTAGAGGTGTTTCACACACGCAGCTGAATATGTGGATAAGTCAGTCAAATGTTCATTTTCTGGCCCTGCCTGGATTCCCAAATCTCATTGGAGTCTTACAAAGAGAAAAAATGACTCACAAGGAAAGAATTAACAAAAAACTAAATAAATAAACTACTTTTAATATGAATCCCCAAAATGAAACCCAAAGACGTGATATTTTATCATGAATGTGGGAATTTGTATTTTTTTTCTTATTATAAATTCAATAGAATTTTTTTTTACAGGATTTGATTGACATTTTGTTTCTCAAAACTCTTCAATATGAAAAAAAAAAAGTTTGAGTTTCCTAAACTTAATTCACTGGAAGTTACTCTTTACCTTGAGGATATTGTGGTTGCTGCTCGGGGGCTCCTCCCCTGCACACTCCTCCCTCGGCTCGGCTCATCAGAGCCGTTCAACAAGGACAACTCTCTCAGCTGCTCTTGTCTGATCTCATCATTGTAGTCCTATGGAGATAAAATATATGCATCATGTACTGAAAAAATATATAAATTAAATAAAAATCTCCCTCCTTCTGCAGCAGATGGTGTCAACAGAAACACATTAAAATACAAAAATCTTGGCAGACAGAAAACAGAACGTTGTTGAGTTCTGAAGAATTTATTAGTAAAAGCCCACCTGGGTTTTGTTTGTTTGTTTGTGTGTGTTACTAAAATATCCCATAAACACTGGGCATTTTTAAATTAAATTTTTCGAAGGTAATCATTGAATAGCCATCTACAACTAATTAACCTTTGGAGTAAATCCACAGGCTATAATTCAGTCTGTTTTACATATAATGAGCTAAAATTTAATATGGTACAGGCTCTGAGTGATTTTCAACACATATTCTGACCATGTGGGAGTGGTGGTGAAGTGGTTAGAGAAGGCGTTATCGGAAGGTCGCCGGTTCAACTTCCTCAACCAACAACATCAAAATGCGGGTGGGAAAGGTGAAGCACCTCTCTCCACCTTCATTTGCCCCACTCTGGGCCCTTGAGCAAGACCCTCAACCCCCACCATCTGCTCCTCCGGGTGCTCTAGATAGCAGCTCTCTGCTCCACACAGAGGGCTGTGGTAGCTCGGTGGTCTGTGGTTGCATCAGGAAGGACATCTGGTGTAAAATCAATTGCCAAGTCTTTGTGCAAGTAAGTTTGCTGTGGTGACCCCCTGAAGAAGGGAGCAGCCGAAAGGAAATATTTAAAAATAAATAAGACTCTGATCGTGATGTCTTTCAACAATGCACAACAGTATTTTTGCCAATTTGTTGAGTTGGACCCAGGAATGCAGATACGAAGAGCTAGAGTAAATAAAAACAACGTGAACTTTATTAAAAGGCTGACATGGCAGCAATGAGAAAATAAAGAGGATACACAGACATGGCATGAAGGATACACAGACATGGCATGAAGGATACACAATGTCAGACTGAAGGAAAAGTGAAAAGCTGAGGGACTTTATGAGCAGGGGCTGATGAGAGGAGTGGAGACACCTGTCCATAATGACAACTGGAAACAGGTGAAAGTGGGCGGGGCGGAAGCTGACGAGCAAAAACTGACTGAGGAAGAGTGAACTGATGGCACAGGAGACACTGGGAAACACTGAAACGCATAGAGTACAATAAAATGACAACATCTAAAATAACAAACACAAAAAGCTGAAGAAAAAAAAAAGACAAATCCTGAAAAATTTCAAGGTTTGACCAACATTATTTCTTTATTACAAGACAATCTGAGTCTAAAGCTCTGGCAGGAAAAGTGATGGGTGATATGCATTCCTTCAAAGATTAGTAGGCCAGGGCTATTCCACAAAACTGCTCAGGGATGGGGGCAGAGTTTCTGAACGTCAGCAGCTCAGGGGCCGGACATCCAGCAATTAATTTTCATTCAACCTTTATTTATACAGGTTAGTCTCATTGAGTCACATGGACTCATTTACAAGAGAGACCTGTTTAAAAAAAAAATGAAAAAACAATGTCATTATGTAAATAAACCGAGTATTACAATGCTCTATTAACTTTTAAAATTTAAACACTTTTTTAAATGTGTTGGTTTTATTACATTGAATCATAAATGCAATAAACAGAACCCCCAATGATAATATTAAAAAAACAACAAAAAGAACTCATTGCTGGGCCAGACTGAAGTCACCTGTGGGCCAAAAGTGGCCCGTGGGCCGCCAGTTGAATAGCCATTTACTAGGCTTTTAATTAGGTTATGAAGTACAAGTTTAAAAGGAATAATTTTTACTGTGGAGAAATGTTCAAAAAACTGGTTCAAATCCAGTTGGAAGTCAGAGAAGATAATTTATTAATAATTTTACAATCTGCATGCTGACATTAAGATAAAAAAAAAGTTCTTCATTTTGGAATTTCAACAAAAAAAAACAACAAAGTAATCACTAAAATGCCAAATGATAAAAAGAATTCATTAAATAAACACTAGATTCTAATAAATAGCTTGTTACGTTAATCAACTTTGGCGAATTTTGTTGTCTTGTGTTTCTGAAGTGTTGGTGTTAACCTGCTATCAAACGTGATGCGGATCATTCCGGAGCAGATAAGAAAGTGGACAAAGAGGATCCATTATCTCGTCACATCTGGCAGGTAAACAGGTTTATTCCCCAGAAACATTTAAACATGACCCAGAAGATTTGCAGAAGTAGAAACAAATTTTTCTTGCTGTCAGGGTTTTTGACAAATATTAGTACTTTTGTTTCTCTCTCTCTCTATTTTTCTCTTGGCTGCTGGGCGGTGGGGGCGGGGGGATGGGGAGATATGAAAGCGTGAACATTTTGATGTGCTGTTAATTTAATACAGGTCACAGCTAGACATTTTATTCACTCTTACAATTAGTTTAAGTTCTTATTATAGCAGAACTGCTTTTCCTCTCTCTAAGGCAGGTGTATAAATTACATTGAGCTTCACTAAACTCTACCAATTACACCTGACTTGTTTCCAACATAAAAAATACACTGAAATCAGATTAAACTAAAGATGTAGCAAAAAGTGCTTATACTGTAATTTTTATTTAAAAAAAATTTAAGGGAAAAATCATTGGATCTAAAACTGATCGACTTTTAGAGTCGACCCACAGTTAACTGACCTTAGTCACAACAAACAATGGCTAAACTCTTTCAATTTAACAACTACTGAGCTAATATTTGGTGTGGTGGTGGCTGAGAGTCATCCTCAACACTTACTATGAGCGCTAACAGATCATATAGTTTCTCAGGAGATTGTGCATTTAGCACAGGGATGGGCAACTTTTTTCCAGAGGGCCAAATCAAGATATTGAAAGCAATCAAAGGTGCTCATAGAGAATTAGAAAATTATTTTTCTTTTAAAAAATATAGCCTAGGGGACTTTTTTCAGGCTTTTTCTTGTTGTAGCGTAGTTAGCATGCTTGATAAAAACATGTCTCCCTAATAATCTTTAGGATGTAAGACTCAGTAAACGTTATCTTATGAAAATATCTTTGTTAGCTTAAATATGCAAACAAAAATTTTTAATTAAAACATAAAATACAAGCCAGCTAAAATGATGTTTTCATCCAAATATTTTTTATGTTTTTGTCAAAGATGCTTAATTTAGATTTCCTTGAATAAATGCAGGTTTTCACCAACTTATCTAAAAGTTGTTTTCTTTTCAATTATGGATATTGGGGGCCGGATAGAGATTGTTCAGGGGCCACTTTTGGCCCTCGGACCATATATTGCCCACTTCTGATTTAGAGGGTTTGACTAAAATAGCTAATTCTGTTCCTGTTTATCATGAGACGACTTTAGTTTAAAACTTTAAAGGCCATTAAAGATGAAGGACAATATGCCTTCAAGGAATGCTACACCTTTAATTTTATGTTTTGTGTTTGCTATGCACGAACTGATGAACAGCTTCCAGGGTTTCACAACTTTGTGCCCTGAAAGAAAGAAAATAGAAGAAGCGGAGCTCCAAAACATTAGTTAAGCTGCACATGTGCTCGTCTTAGTAATGCACCACCCGGGCTGTGCAGGGCGCCGTGTTGCTCTGAAGGGGACTGGCAGAGCTCTTAATTGGGAAGCTGGCAGCTCATTCAAAGGACAACAAACCAGCCAGGACTTGTCAAAGTTGACTGTTGACAGAGGTGTTCCTATGAGTATACAGAGATAAAGCCCCCTGAAGCTTCTCAGGGCAGACTGTTTGTTCAGTGAGATTAATTCTCACTATGCAGGACCTTGTTCGCTCCCAATGCCCTTCACAAAGCTAAAGTTAGAGATTTAAGCAGGTCAGTACATGAAATGTGCAGATACCAGTAACTCCTGGATTTGGGTCTGTCAGGATTGATATTTATTGGTTTAATGCATTTTGTTGTCTTTTACTTCTCAGTGATTGAAGCTGTTGGTTACAGAACCATTTGGATATTTATTGGAGACTTTGTAAAATAATTGAAAAACAAGATAACCTTTCTGTTTTTGTCTTACAACCTGGAATATAATTGGATTTTAAATAAAAGTATAAGTAAAATGATAAAATTACAACACATTAATGATGTTACCCACACAATAATGGGATTAAGACTCAATGTGATTAACCTATTTAAATGAAGGCTGAATGAAAAAAAATAATGAAGGCATTGCTGTCATCACCTTTTACTGCAGTGACATCATTACGTCTCTGCAGATTCATGATCATGGTAAATCTACACACTGAAAGGTTTGCTTATTTTTCAAAAATGCAAAACTACATGACTGACATGACATGCTGACCTTGATGGCCTAAAAGTGTGGTCTCATTTGATCACAGCTTCCATATTTTTTGGAAAAAATACACACCGTTCAGTTTTTTTTTCTGTAAGCAATGGCCTTATGGCTTTTAACGGCAATGGCTTTTTAAACATCCATGCAACTTTTAGTGGTCATACATCTTTCAATCTCTAAGAGCTTTATCAGGGTTATCTTTGTCCACCTGGTGTTTCTCTGATTAATGATTACCTGCCCTGTGAGTTTTGGTGGACAATATTCTTTATACAGGTTTGCTGTGGTGTCATCATCTTTCCATTCTCTAATAATAGATTTATTTGTGTTCCATGGGATGTACTTCTCTACAACTTTATCTCTGACCGGTGTAGAGAGTTTTATCGTCTATATTGTTGTCTCTAGCTTGTTGGAAGACTCTGAGCTTGATTCTGGGGGGCTGTTTTAACCTATCTATATTGTTTGACAGGTTTAGATAATTTGACACTTACCGGAGCTTGTCCACAAGTCTGTCTTGTTTAATTATTTAAGTGGCTTTTATATAGGCCTGTCACATTAACAAATTTTGCTGGGTGATTAATTGTCTCAGAAATTATTGCGATAAACGATAATATTGTTTGAAATTTAACAATATTTATTGTCAGATTTTTGAAGAAATGTTGATTTGTTTTGAGTGTGGCATCTTTTTTGACCATCTGATGGCAGCATAAGACTGTTTGAATCAAAGGATGGGTAGTCGAACAATGTGTCTCTTTAAGAATAATGGGAGGGAGGGCCTGTGGTTACCCAATCTGTTGTGGAACCCAATCCGTAGTGTAGCTCATTTGTGCATGCGCTAAAAGGAACACTTCTGGGTTGCAAGGATCACTGTTCAATCTAAAAAAGCTAAGTCGGGTCCTCTGGACATTCAAAAAACAAAACAAAGCAAAAAAAATGTAGAAACG
>JARVGS010000001.1:41692462-41703297 GCA_031762315.1 Hypsolebias antenori | reverse complement strand
CACACAGAAGTCACCTTCATGGTTTGAGCTTTTATCTCTAGAAAGTAACATGTTCAGTGCAGCTATATATATAAAAAAGAGGTCTGTGAGCTGTTATTTGTGGGAGATGTTTACTGTTCGTCTGTTTACGCCGTCGTTGCTTTACTGGACTCAATTTGTTTATTAGAAAGCCGGTGCTACTGAGAAATGCAGTTTGTTCTGCTGCAGAGTACAAACCCTGTTTGGAACGTTTCTGCTTGCAAATCCTAGACGGTTTTGGTGATATCAAACTCTCCCTAATGGGGGGTGGGGGTGGGATTGATGAGTTGATAGAGAAGCATGAATCAAAGAGAAAACAAGCATACAGAGATAAAATGAGCCACCTTAATGAACCCAATCAGCATTAATTCCTAGCGACACACGTCTGATTAATCTCTGCTCGGCTGCGCTGTCGGGTCACACCGGGGTTTGATGAGATAAAACAGAGCATGAAGATGCACATCATCACACCCAGCGGCGTGAACTCAGGACTGTCGTGGAACCCAACGTGTGCAAATATTGCAGACGGCGAGCATCCCATTCTCCAAGCATCCTTAGACTTAAACCTTAAATAACCCAAAAAAACGGATGGACAACGATTAAAAACAGCTCGACTTAAAGGTCTAGCATTCATTGAAGGAATACGTACAAGTACAGGTTAAGTCTGACTCTCAGCTACTACCACGTCCGATTTTAGCACAATATCTGTAAAATTCACTGACGAATAGCCTTTTTTTGGTGTGTTTTTCTATGGTCAGAGGGCTGTGGCAACCATTGTGAATCTGGATGGCTGTAAAGCTTAATGTGTTGTAGATGTACATCCAATGATAATCAGTGGTTCATGAGCTATTTTGCTAACAGACACTAACACAGAGATGTGGGCAAATGTATGAACATAATGGAACACTCCAGCATGTGCAAGGTTTGTAGGCTATTTGTTGAAGTTGTCAGATTTAGATCAGTTTCATTGTTTGTTGACATCAAAATATCCTCTGAAATTCTTGTCTACACAACAGCAAAATAAATCAATAGTGAGTAAACTTTTTACATTATACTTTGCACTGTGGGCGGCTGTGTCAACCAGTCAGAGAGGCCAAAAAGCGAAAAATAAAAAACAAAAATAAAGTGTTTTGTTGAATACTCTTTTTAGAGGAAGGTTAAATTATTCACACATTTCTTCCAGCTATTGAACTATAAATCTGCAATAATGATTTCACACTGGGTGCAAAAATGAATCAGTGTAATTACTCTGCGCTAACTGATAGCTTGTTCACATCAAACGCTGAGAGCTGTAGCAACAGCAGCACTCTGCCTGAAAGAGATGACCTGGTGGGAAAAATGAACTACAAGATGTGGCAATTAGCTCTGGCCCTTCTCGCTCAGACTCATGAACGGTGATCCACGGGGCTGGAAATAAGCACCTCTGACACGTGCTGGTTATATGTTTTTAACTGAGCTGCAGCAACAGCAGCTCAAATAGAGGGGGGGAAAAATTCTGTGTATTCTTAAATTTTCACCTGAAAATGTACTGGTGGAAAATGGACTGCAAAGGATCTTTTTGAAGTGAAAATCATGACATTTTATTCAACGGTTATAGTTGTTCTGATCAAATGTCAGTTTTGTTATGATCTAATGCAATATTTTAAGATATTTTGTGATCTGTTAGTGCTAAAGGAAAGTACTGAAGATGACAATCTCTAGCTTAAACTGGAGAAAAATCCTCCCGCTCTTACATAAAAAAAGAAATTGCGTTGTTAACATGAATTAATTTTCATAGCTGAAGTCTGGAGGCAGGGAGTTCAGGAACTGAACTTGGGTGGGAGTGGTTAACAACGATGCCTCCACATGTTGTAGGCAATATGAAAAATATTGGTATAATAATATATTTTGTTAAATTTGAAAAAAAAATTGTTTAATTTGAGGAGAAAATATTTCATAAAATATTTATTATTTAATAAAACAAAACAGTAACTTTATCCAAAGAAATGTCTTGAGCTGGTCAAGCGAATGATTTTGTAATTTTTTTCATTCATGAATTTAATAAACAAACAGTTTATCTATAGTAGTTTAAAAAGTATATTTGCTGATGGATGTATTAAAATCTTGGACTGCATAAACTTGAAACACAACATTTTTTCCCCTGTCATGGATCTGGTCAGCTGTACTTTCAAGGCAATTGATAAAATCTTTTTCTGAGACGCACGCTGCAGGATACGTCATGGATCCGCGGTGAGTTTGGGAGCTGAGGTGTCTTTCTGTATTGTTTCAGAAGGACACCAAATATGTTTAAATGGAATAAAGATAGCAGGGTTTCTGCTTTTTTTCCACCGATGGATACCTGCATTATCGGCTATTAAAGAAGACAGCGGCAGCCATTTTGGCAATGGCAAAACTGCCGAGTCTGTGTGAAGGTTTGGTTCGTGCTTCAAGCACTCAAAATCAGCTGCTTTATGAGCTAAACCATAAGATGGAAGCATTATGTAAGAATCGTAGGTCACCTGTGGCTTCTGGGACTCTCCAGCATGTTGGCGACGAACTTGGAAGGGACTCATATGCACAGACCAGTGGAATGCCCACTAGTCTGGCCATTTTGGGATTGAAAGCACCATCAGGACTCAAGGCTGATAAGAAAAAAACAATCTGCCTGAAAAAAATCAACAATTGTGGCTTATCTGGATCTGACTCCGCCGGTTGGTCTCAAAACAGGCCGACATCAAATTTCTCCTGGGATATATGTAAACAAAGGAAAAGCTATGTCTATCACAACACCTCCCCCGCACCCACCCCAAAGAACTTCTGTGAATGCTTTTCAGACCTGCACCGGCCGACGCCAACATCTTATCAGGACTATGATCTATCTGGAAGTGCTTCATGGCCAAATCTCACCATCTTGCCATCAAATACATATGTAGTGTGTTTATAAATGTGCTTACTGGTAGAGTTTTTTGATGTGTTATATCATGTACCGATAAGGACAAGATGTGAAGAGATCTTTTTTGTAATTCCACTATTATATCCTCATGGCCTTTTCCCTTTTCTATCTAAAATGTATTCTGAAAAAGGGCAAGGGAATGTGCTCTCAAGGAGCAGCAGCAACGTGCACTCCGCCTATCTTTCGGATGACTGTACAAACATAGTCTCACTGTATTTTGGTACAATGATAATAAACCTTATTCTGATTCTGATTTTTGTTGTTATTGTTTTTACTGTTTCCTCGTTTACATTTCAGGGGCACCTCCAGAAAAATTTCAAAGGGATGGTTAAATGGGGACCACTGATAATCTTGAGGTGGCACATTATAATGAAGGTCATAACATAAATTCAGGGGTTTTATCATGATGTGGGCATTTATAGGCTAAATTCTGCAATATGGAAGTCAGTGAATCTCCTTTTTACTTTATTTTTTTTTTTTACATTTGATATCACTACATCAGTCATCTCTCACTACTCTTCTCCTAAATTTATATTTATGAAAAGTGTTATTCATATAGCCTCCTGAGAATCTGCATCCTGAAACGAGAACGTTGGCTTTATGCATAATTTTTATTTAGCTCCACTTAGACCTGGTGTTCTTCTTCAAGGAAATTAGCTTTTAAATTTTTTATTTTAATATTCATTTCATTTTTGACTACTATGTTTTCACAATGTTTATTTTTTTTATAGTGATGAGGTTCTACTAACAGAACTAGAACTGTCTGGCCATGTAGTGCCAGCAGGGGGCACCAACAAATTTACAGGGGTGGGCATTGCCACCCTGGGCCACCCCTTGGTGGCACTCCTGTTACATGTGAAATGCAAAATCAAGCTTAACTTGGTCCAATGGCTAAATATAGCTTCATGTCTGCGTTGAGTACACTGAAATAACTCAAATTCACACGGAATAAAAAAAGATTTAGTGCCACCTGTTGCACTTGAAGCAGCTCTGCTTTCACATTTCCATTACACTCCGTCTCTTCTTCCTTCTAAATTTTCCCGATTTTATGTGAACATTCAAGAAACAGAGTAATGTAATCTGTTATCTATTATCTATTGTCTGAGTGCTGCAGCTTTGGCTCATCGCCTCGTTCCAGTTGCTTGAAATGCCTCTGACCTTGGAATTTAATCTTATTCGACCCATGCACTCATTGTGAGTCGCTCTTGGTAAGAGTGTCGGCTAAATGCTGAAAATGTGATTCAGTGCGTATCTCGCCCGAGATGTAATTGTTGCGTCCTTTCAATAGGTCACAGCAAAGGAGCTGCCGTTTATCTGTCAGAACGAGCCGGGTCACCGCTGGATACAGAGCAAGCCATAATGGATACATGGAACATGTGAGCAACCACTTATGAACAAGAAAGGAAGGTACGGTAGATGAGCAAAAATTATTATTATTTTTTTTTAGTTCATAGACAAAATAGCCTCATTTGTGATGTCTCGTGAATCAATTTCACAAATGTAAAATCCACTGTACAGTCCTGTGAAAAGGAGAGTCTGAGTTAGTCACTTTGGGTGTTCGGAGTCTTATTCATCTGTGCCAAGTGTCAAATGGGCACTGGAATCATCCCTCAATATAGCTTCAACATGAGAAAAATATCTTTAGCAACAAGAAGAAGAAGAGTGTGATCCTCAGCAGAGGTTCCCTCACATTTTAAAAGGAAAAGATCGGCATCCAAGTGAATTTTTAAAAATGTTAATGAAATTTTTACTGACTTGCATTGCTTAGTAGAATTACACTGGCAACAGACAGAAACATTAAAAATAAAGATTTTGACTGTCTCTGTTTTTACATACCAGTATAGGTAAAAAAAAAAATTCTAGTTAGACAGCACCATTCATGATTGAATCCCAATACATTTTGGGTAGTATCATGAAACTTTTCATTCAACCTTTATTTATACAGGCTAGCCTCGTTGAGCCACGGGGACTCATTTACTAGAGGGACCTGTCTCACTCACACCTAGGGACAATTTAGAGTTATCAATCAGCCTAACATGCATGTTTTTGGACTGTGGGAGGAAACCGGAGCACCCGGAGAAAACCCACGCATGCACGGAGAGAACATGCAAACTCCACCCAGAAAGGCCCCCGGACCGAGATTCGAACCGGGGACCTGCTCGCTGAGAGGCAGCAGCTCTACCAGTTGTGCCACCGTGCTGCCCTATGTAATGTGGATCTGTAAAAAGAATTAAAGTCAAACTATTTAATCAAGCCCATTTTAAATTTTAATTCATTCAACCTTTATTTAGACAGGTTAATCCCAATGAGCCTCAGGGACTCATTTACAAGAGAGACCTGGTTTCTTTAACAAAGTGATGACAACAGTGGATCACAACGACAACAAAGACAATCATGAAAGAGGCATACAAATTGATTTTTTTTTTTTTTTTTTTTTTACAAATTAAACTAAAATGACAACCAAAAGGACAGTCAAAAGGAAAATATAGTGGAAAAAAAAACAGGTAGATTATAAGGAGAAGTTGATGCGCTTTATAATCCGGTGTGCCTTATAGTCAGAAAAATAAGATATTACGCTTGGTATCTGTGATGATTTTCCTAATCAAACTTGAAAGCTAGATAACTAGCTCACCTAGCACAAATAGGAATCCTGACTGTGCACGTATTTACGCAAAGTAAACTGGCAATGATTTGCATCTTAGTGTCTTAAGAGGTTTTCCATATCTTCCTCTACCTCTTGAGACTTCAAACTATGGGTTGTATCTAACTGAGCTATTGGAGATAAGTTGGTGACTCAAAATTAAAATGATTAAAGTGATAAAATAGGCAAGTTTGTATTACTATATCACTAACTTTTGAGTGTTGGCAACAAACAAACCGTGGTAAGCAAGCTTGGTTGCATTTTGGACAGCATGATCTTTTTGGTGTACACGGCTTGCAGAATTGTGTTGTAGACCGTGCACATTATTTCATTAGCCTTCACTAAGAACATAAATTGGTGTGAAAAGTAGTCACACAAGTGTACAAGATTTGACTGTGTACAATAAGAACTGTGAAAATTAACCTTTTGGAATCCAGTAATATCAATAAAATCATTTTGTGTTTTTATTTAGTGGCTATGAGCTAATATAACAAGTTGGAAATGTACTTTTTTCCAATAACTCAGTAAATCTGCTAAGGCTCGGATTTCCCAGCTTTTCACCAGCCTTGAACACAGCGTTACCTTTGTGAGTCTGGAGCGTAAAGAAAGTCTCAAAAGTCATATTCACAGGCAGCTGATCCGTGCGCTCGTGTTGACTGATCCATCCACAGCAAGTGACTTGGGCACATGTATTCAACAAATCGTATACACTGGATATTCCTACGTTATCGGTTTGAAATTAAATTTGGTAAACTGTTTATGCTCTTTTGAATCTTGTAGTACACATTTGTAGAACTTGTGGTACGCCTGTGGATCTTATTGTACGCATACAAATCTGCTTATACGTCTGTGTGAATACTTTGGAGACTATTTTATCTCCATACAACTCCACCTACATCCTACCCATCTTGGCAGCTGCTCCAATAGTTTAATCTACTGGAATTCACTTTTCAAATGAAGAAGGGCTGATATGAACTATGAGAACATGAACCAAAATTACTGTGGTCTGTATGGTGACCCTTAAGTTTAAACCACAACAACCAATAAAAAAAAAAAAAAAAAAAAAAAAAACCACAACTACAATTTATAAAGCACAACAACATTTGAAAAAGCACGATGTTAAGCAAAACTGGAAGAGGTGGGAAAGGTGGGAGGTTCAAACGCAATGTCGTCCGATCAGTGATTCTTATGATTCCCAATGGTCCCACCTCTCACCATTCCCACCTCGTCCAGTTTGGTTAATGTAATTGTGTTTTTTCCAAATAGTGCTGTGTTTTTTTAATTTATAGTTGTGGTTTAAACTTCAAGGCCACCGTAGTTTAGAGATCTGGTCATTTTTTTGTTGTAGCCTCAGATACATTCTGTCATGCAGGTGTCGAAATACAGCTCTTGAATGACAAAAATACACATTTAAAAAGTTTGAGTAGAGTTTGAGATGCCACCAACAACTCAGTATTTTGAGAAAAAAGTTGTTGCAAGAATTTTTAAAATCGTTTTCAAAAATTAAGCGACAAGGCTGCAAACTCACTCGAAGAAACTGAGAACCACAGCAAACGTTTCGAGACATCTTTGCGAATGCAAAAATTAAGATTTTGTTCGTAAAACTGATTTGGTAGCATGGAGCGCAGTTAAAAATCTCTTTTAAACTGGGAGTTGAGACATGATCGAAGCTCAAGTTAAACTTTTACCGGTCGAGGTTGAAATGGAACCAGTAAGAAAGCCGTTAAGGCAAGAAAAGGTACTTGTTTTCGGCCTTGCCGTCAGAAATCTTGAATCGTAGACGGAGAGAAATTGTGAATTTGCACACAAACAGATCGATGTGGAGGTGAAGACAAGTAGCTTTTATTGGCAGAGTCTCTAATTGTCTGCCAAATTAGTCAGCGTGTCACTCTCCGCCTCTGTGTGCGCGGTGGTTGTTGGTGGCTAAAAGCAGAGCGTGCACGTTGCAGTTGCATTTTCCCACAACAGATGTCTAAATGTTTAATGTGCGCCGAGTGACATTCCGCCCTCACTGTGTTATTAGCATTAGCATCCCACTCTCTCCAATCAAGCCCTTTCACTCCAATCGGGAGCTGCAGATAACTCCGTTATAATGAGAACCCCCACATTCCACGTTCAGTGTCGGCTCGAATGACTCATGTTTTTTGTTCCTCACCGGTTTTATTTGAGCCACAATGTCACAGAGGTTTGTCATTAAGCAAAACGAAAGGGGGGAAATAAAAGCTACAGGCAGTCTATGTGTATGAAAAAAAAAAGTGAGGGACAGAAATTAGACTTAATACCACGGTTCATCACAGCTAATTAAACGTGGAGGTTTTTCACATGAACGGGTTGACCGCAATGCCCCAAGTGGGTGTAGATTTGATTAAACGGGGTGGCGGCTTGTTTGTTAGAAGGCAGTAGTTGTCTACAACGGGTTTAGATGTTGAAACGGTGAAAACAGTTTTATTTTATAACTGGAATACAATCCTGAGTGGATGCTTCTACAGCTAAAAATGACATACGCCATGAGCACGTAATGATCGTTAAAAAGCTGAATTTTTGTGTTGATTGAGTCCAACACATGAGCATGTCCTCTGCAGCTGTTTGACCTTAGCAAACACAAAAATAGCTCAAGAGTCTCCCAGATTTACTGATACTGTGCTGAAGTTTGGTGTGGAAGCATTTGAGAATCACCTTTGACATTGAATCAAGGCAGAAATAGATGGATGTTGACAGTCGCTACGTTAATTTAAAGTCTGCCCAGTGGTTTGTGCGATATTTTCTCAACACAGAGAAAACATAAAAACCAATAGTTCTTGGTAAAATTGTAAAAACAGGTCTTGTGTGATCATTTAGTCCTCAAACTTAACTGTGGGGATCACTCTCAGCTACTACTACACCAAATGTTAGCTCAATAAATTAGAACCATTTGTGTGTATAATAAGATCAATTAGCTGTGGCAGCCATCTTTAATTGTATTGACTCTAAGTGGCAATCAGCTGTTGATGCACATCCGGTGATGAATTTCTGAGTGTTTCATTAAAATGTGTGCAGTGCTTCATGAGATATTTCACTAACAGACAGATAAACAAACATTAAGACGAGTACAGGCAATAATATTAAAGACTTTGTGACTTTTAATTATAACAGCAAACACATTTGCCTGATTTAAGCCGTTTTATAAAAATCAGACGGAAAACTTGATCATTTATTTGTCATAACTCAACAGAAAGGTTGTAAAAGTTGTGAAATAATTTTAAAATTTATTGAACCAAAGCGATTACTACTAACTGCAGTTAAAACAGTTTGGCTCAATATTTTATCTTTGGTCGATATATTTGTCCCGTCTTTCTCAGCTACTGTGACATTCATTGCTATCAGTTTGATTTAGAAGGACAGAAGCTGAATAACAGAAGTTGTGGTGGAGCTGCGCCCTGCCAGAACTCTGTATTTTACCAGAACTCCGTTTGATATATTACTTTTTGCTGAAATGTGCAGCAACATGCTATAAATCAGAACCCCTTTGTGGGCCATCTGTAGTCCAAACACATTTATTCCCCTCAAACTCACAAATGATCAAGTACGGTACTTTTTATGTTATTTTACTTTATTTCTTCCTACAACACCCCCCCCCCCAAAAAAAAAATTTTTTTTTTCACCTCCCTAAAGGGATACTTCCAATATTTTAAAGTGGAAAAGGTTAATATCTTACCTGTTGTAGACAGTTCTTTGAAAGTCATTTTAAAGAAACAAAAGTTTAACTCTGACCGGATCGACGAGCTAATGGCTAGTCAGAACAATGTCAAAAATCTACCTGAATTGCTGTTATCTTTAAATAACTTAAATAAATAAAAAAAATGATTAGTTTGGACAAGTGCAACTTAATCAACATTTTCAAGCCATCACTTTCACATTATGTGGCTATTAACATGAAATTTGGTGGTAATAAGCAAGTGTAAAAATGGCAGCAGCAGCTATTTAGCAACTTCATCTATCTAACTAGTTAGAGTAGCAATGCATAATACAGTCTGGTAAGTACAAAGTATCTGCCTGATACTTACCATGTATTTGCCTTGTATGATCTAGGATGTCTGATGCAATGTTCAGTAAGTACCAGGTATTACCAGATATGTGCCAGGTACTTATTGGTCTATTGGTCTGTATTATTTATTGCCTGGTATGTACCCAGTATGTACCAGGTACATATTGCCTGGTATGTATGTAAAGAATTGGTAAGTAACAGGTACATATTGTCTAATACTACAAGTAAAGCTGTATTCAGGCCTAAAATCCCGGCCCATCCTGAGCCCATAGGCATTGTGTCTGAGACCAATCTGACCCGAGTAATTAACTCTACTTAGATGCCCAAACCCGAGGCAAACCTGACACGTTATTTTTAATTAAGCTTTTACTGTTTTTGAAAGCAAATCAGTTTGTCGTGATAATTAAAAATATATATATATATATATATATATATCAAAGAAAGGAATAGATACGATTTCTTGTTTATTAACAAGTCACCAAATAGATATCTTGCATTAACATACAAAACGAATAGCCTAAAAACATCAACTCTAAAGGTAGGCTATTATATCCTGATGCATGCTCAATAATCCAGACTATTATACAGAGGAAGAAAAATATTTTTAGAGCAAAATTATTTGGAAAAATATAGAACAAGTGTCTTTCAATGTAGACCTAAAAGAAAGTCGTGCAGCATTAAGCCGAGTCATGCTGTCGCTGATAATGGAGCAATTTAACCTACACCCAAACAAAGTGGGGTGTGCGGGGCCACGTGCACAAATAGTTGTGCAGTGTGCCAGCTCTACTCTCTCTTTTCACAGTCTGATTAACTGCTGCACTCTTTTTTCTTTCTTTCCTCATTCTCAACATAGTAAACTTACTGCGTTGCATTCGCATGTAGTTTTCTTTCTGCAGTATGATTCGTAAAACCGCACCACAGAGGCATGAGCCCGACCCGGACCGCCCATCAAGCACATAATTTTGGTTTTGTGTTGGGTTCGGCTTGGGCTCGGACCATAGCAACTCTACAAGTAAGTACCAGATACGTATTGCCCAGTGATATTCAGGCACATACAACTCAGTTTGTACTGGGCAACATATTCCCCAGCATGTATCTGGTAAGTACCAGGTACAGATTTGCTGGTATGTACCCAAGTACCAATAATACAGGTAACCCCCGGTTTCCGGCTTAGTTCCGTTACACCGGCCCGGCCGGATACCGAAAAAGCCGGTTACCGG
>JARVGS010000001.1:41656880-41672708 GCA_031762315.1 Hypsolebias antenori | reverse complement strand
TCTGGAGAGCTTTTTCAATTCAAAAAAGCTCTCCAGAAAGAGAGCGAAACGTTTTCCTCTTACAAAAATTGTATAGTACAGTACTGTACTTGTGCATAAGCCTGTACGATTTTTATAGGCAAATAAATTAAAAATAAATAAATAAAAATAAATCTTGAAATAAATAAAAATACATTTTGAAATAAGTAATAAATAAATAAAACATAAATCTTGGGGAAAATAAACAAAAACTAAAAAAACACCCCTAACATTTCTATTTAAATGTTTTATTTTATGGGAACATGTATTAATTTAATGGAATATTTATTAATACTTTTTGAAATAACACTATTTATTTATTTATTTTGCATGAAATGACTCTCCATAGTACGATTTGAATAAGTAAATAAATTTATATAAAAAAATAAAAAGTCTTGTTGCGTTGCTATCCGTAAACAGAGAACCACGTGACTCGAAGCCCCGCCCCTCAGGCGCTTTGCAGCAGCGGGACGATTGACGGCCTGTTAGAGGAAGTTCGCAGTCGTGCTACTATGTAAATCTGCACGAGTGGACAACGCTATCACAGCTCGGAAGAGGTGAGACTCTTAAAATACACACATATGTATTTTTTCAAATATCTAAATTAAAAGTGCATAGAAATACACACGAGAGTTTTATCGTCTAAAGAGCGCTAACAGCTGTCAAACAAACTTCCAAGGCCCTGTGCGCTACGGCTATAAAGCTAACCCTCTCGAATATTTAGCATCGAGTTGTCTCACTCAAATCTCACATATTTGGGCTTTTAAAATGAAATTCTTATAAAGATTGTTATAACTGCATTTTTCAGTTTTAAGAATGACCTTAAAGTTTTATTATGTGGTTACTTTCGCTTGTAAGCAGCTTTAGAAGTTGACGTTAGCATGCTAACAAACATCCATGATGGCGACCTGCAGTAGATAATCATCTTGCGAGACGGCCAACACGTTTTTACTAATGGACAAAATTTTGTCTCTCGTTAATTTGTATTGTTTAATCCCAAATGAGCCAGTCTGTTGCATGCATTACTTTATGTAATTTAGCTGAAGGATTGCATTACGGACTGTAAATTAGGCCTGTTTGTTTTGTTGTCTTTGCGCTTGAATAGAGACTGCGAATCTTGTCAACTACCTTCTTGGAAAACAAACAAACATTCTCCTTTTTGGCATGTTTTCTAAATTGGCAATTGGAATGATCAATAATTGTGCAGTTTATTGGTATGCTTGCAATGTTTGCTTTTGTAAACAGTAACTACGGAAATGGGTAGCTAACTAATGAATGATTTCAAGCAGCAAAACGTAAATCTCTGTTGCTTCTGTAGTTTTGTTTTGGATTAAGCCACCTTCTGCTGTATATATGATAAATTTGTACATGGTTACTGTTTTGAAGCAATATTGATGGCCTACTTTAATATGAATGAAACTTAATACGTGCCACTCTGTTTTTATCTAGGAAGGGGACAGCATTAATGGATATTGTGGGCACCTTTAACCATTTAATACCCAGTGACCAGTTGGATGAATCCCTGGTGATAGGTCAGAACTTGGAATGTGAAGCCAGTAATGAGTTTGGAACAGGACCCAGATTGCAAGATTCACTGAAGAACATGCTCAGTGACAAAGACCCCATGTTTGGGTGTGCAAGCGCTCAGTTCCATCTCTTGGATAATGAAGATCCCGCTTTTCATATCGCTGGCTCGGCAAGTATGTCCACAGTCAAAAGAGTGGGCAATAATGCCCAGTTGTTGAATTGTAGAATAGAGGTTACCTCACACACACATTTCTTAAAATTCTTTAAAGCATCCTGAAGCTGTATCAAAGCTTTATATTTGGCAGGTGGCTAACGGCTAATCATGTATCATAAATTAACATGTTCTGGAAATTTTCCTCACTGTGAAGAGCTATGTGTACTCAAACCATATAGACTGTGTTTGCACTACCAGACAACACAATCAGCCACGTTTCTTTCACATTTCATTCTAAGAGGTGACAACTTTTATTGTCAATATGTCACCTTCACACAAAATGCCGTGTGTGATATTACTAGACTATTAATGTTCATGGCTGTTTTAGTACATACCATTTTTCTTCACATTTTTTTTTTACAAAGGAAAACTTTTTCTTTCGCAGGTCCACCGAGTGGTTCAGCATCTGCAGAATTTACTAATGAACTGAATGTTGCAAATACCTCACAAGTTAAACAACCCACCGGCAAGAGAAGGAAACGTCTAAACGATTTAGACTGTGGTAAGTTTGAGCTTATTTAACATGTGGTGGTACTACAGTTTGCACATACTGACTTTTATTTGAACTAAAAACTGTATGCACAACTAAATGTAGGTTAATATTGTCCACATTGTCCTGATGCATGCTCAATAATCCAGGTAGAAAAATCTAATAACATCGGGTCCCCAGTCTCCTATTGTTGCAAACCTGTACATGGAGGAGGTAGAAAACAGAGCTTTGACATCCTTTTCAGGGACACCACTGAGTCACTGATTCAGGCCAGGGCTCTGCAGTCTACACTCATCTGCAGGCCAGCAGTCACTTTTTCAGGGATGAAGATGCTCACATTCTTGATAGAGAGGAATGCTGGTTTGACAGAGTAGTAAATGAAGCCATATTGAAGAGAATCTGTCCCATCTTTAAACAAGGGTGGGAGTCTCTTTGTTCAACTACCACCCTCTTACAATGCTGTTACTGCAAGTATCACTCAGCCCCCTGTGACTAGCAAGCAGCCATCAGGGCACTAACGGATGTCAACAGCAAACTAGTTGTTCCACTATGATAAGGTGCTATTACAAGAATGAGTTTGCTGCAGGGTCTCAGACTGAAGAAATCTTTTGGATAAAAGACAAAATGTTTCAACAAAGAAGAATCCGTTTAGAGGACCTGACTTAAGCTTGTTAGATATTGTCCACATTGCATAAAAAAAAAAATAAAAAAAAATAAAAAAATAAAAAAAAAAGAGAATGGACATTGTTGCACATACACAGTAAAAATCTGGAAGACAAACCTTTTGAGTCCTTAAGCTTTTTTAATACAACCATTTATTGTTGCATACTCGCGCAATGCCCCTTCTCACAATGTCAACATTAGGTTATCCTCTAGACCACCAAAAACTTTATGATGGTAACTATTCAATATTCATGGAACATGCATTGTTGTATTAAGAAGGCTTCATTGTGAGTACAATTTCTTTATATATAAATTAACATGTAAAGTGTGTTGCTTTTCTTTTTTTCTCTTTTGTTTTTACTTCACAGATTACAGTGATGACCAACAGCCTAACATGCCAACTAACAGATTAATCAGAGGACGACCAGGAAGGAAACTTGCTAAAAGGCTCAGCAAAGGATTTCTTATTGAGAAAGGAGTTAAAGGAAAACAGCTGAAAAAAGATTTGGTTCTTGGAGGGCGTATTAACATTAATGATCTTGATGGTAAACTGTGGCTGAATCCAACAGTTGTGTTGAGGCGACTGACGGTCACAATTGGAGGATTTAAAATTGAGTTGCTTCCAGGACCCGCTTACACACAGAGTGTCGATACAAGCCAGTCGTTGTGTTTCGATGATGGGTTTTCTTTTGGTGGCGACATTGGTCTAGGCATCTTGCCAGATGATGCTGGCAGCATACAGAATGCTATTCCAGAAAATGTGGCAGAGATGGAGGTAACTGAAAAAAGTTTGAACGATGAAGCAACTCTTGGTCTGGGCCCATACGTGAACCCTAATGATGTGCAGACCTCTAATAGTGTTGCATTAGAGAGCTCTTGCACAGAAGACACAAAACAAGACGATCAGAATGTTCCAGGAAATAAAAAGCCTGTCAGTAAAAGAAGGGATAGTGTCAAACATCCACAAAGCAGTGAAAATGACACAGCTGCAGCTGATAAGACTGATGATAAGGAAAAGCATCAGGCTGTAGCCAAAACACTGCTCAAGTCCAAACAAGGACCAGCATCGGTCAAGAACAAGAACTTGGTTACATGTAAAACGAGCCACACTATTATGGAGCATAAAGACTCCCACAACAAGCCGTCCAAACCTATCCAAAAAGACTTGCACAAAACAAAATCAAAGGATAAACGAGCCATTTCACCTTTGAAAAGGTCAGCTGAAAACACTCAAAGTGAGCCCCTTGCTAAGATGCAAAAAGTACACGGTGCAGGAGATGAGAAGTTAAAGCCAAAATCACCGACGACACCAAACCCTGTCACAAAGAAGAGCCCATCATCCGTCAGTCGTGCTGGTGATCACCTGGGACCAACCAAACAAAAGAATCTTCATCATCACGTTGCCAAAGCTGAACCTGATCCCCAAGTGAACAGTCATCCTGGCAGTTCTTTAAAATCCCCGCAAGAGAAGTTCAAAATGAAAAAGCTAGAAAAGATTCTTGCAAAACATAAAAGTAGGAACTCAAGAAGCATCTCTTTAGAGGAGCCGGAGCTGTTTATACCAGACAACGCTCCCACTGTGAAGAAGGAGACAGTCGAAGAACAGCCGCCTAATAACGAGGCTGTTTGGGATGGAAATAACTGCTGTGGTCTATGTAAAAAACACCACAATAACATGTAAGTATTGCTCTTTGTTTTGCTTTAAAAAGAATACATCCATGTAATGTTTTTGTAAATATTAAATACTTTCAAGCAAGACGTGTTTTAATGGCGTTGCACATTGTTTAGGCTCATGGTAGGCTGTGGTCGCTGTGACGACTGGTTCCACGGAGACTGCGTTGGTCTCGACTTGACCAAAGTGCGCGAGATGGAGGAAGAGGACCAGATGTACGTTTGTTTAAAATGCTGTGAAGAGGAAAGCAAGAAGGTGGAGCCAGAACATCCGACTGCTACCAAGCCAGAAGTTCAAGAAAAGATTGAAGTGCAGGATCATAAGCTGCCTCCTAAGCCCCGTCCAGGATCCTCCCAGGCACTTTCATCAGGGGGTGTCAGACCAGTAAGAAACGTGAAGTTTCCATGAAGCCTCTAAAATGTTACTCATTAAATGTTTTTACTTTTTTAAATTTAAATTAAGACATCTTTATTTTCCCCAGCCTATCCATCTTCTGGTAATAGTCATAGCCAGTGTAACCATTGTACAAGGGTTTGTTCTCCTTTTGCTTTTACTTTGCCTGTACAAGAGGTGTGCACAGGGGTGTGTGGGTATTTATACAGTTTTTACACAAATATCTTATGAGAGTGCTCAGCCTTTTTTTGTTTTGACTGGGAAGTTGTTTCTCTTTCACATTTCCCATGCACTTTTTTTAAACTTCATGAAAGTTTGTAAATTATGTCTAATGTGCCTTTTTTGCTTTTTTAAACTCCCAACAGGATTCAGAGAGGAGGCAGTCCACAGATGTCAAAGAGGCAACTCATAAAACAGGTGCTGTATCCAGCTGTGGATGTAAAAAAAAATTTGGTTTTGTCTAGTTCTGTTTTTAACACCATGTTGGCCTCAAGGACAGGCCAGGAGTGCAGAGTTCACTGTCCTGACATGACCAGAAACACCATTTACTGAAGACTGTCATGTCACATTTATATAGAACATGTGGCATTTCATATTTCTTTTATTAGAAAACTTTCCTAGATGTTTATAATTAGGACAATCATTGATGCATTTCATACATCACGTTTTAATTACTAAAATATAGGCCTGTCGCAATAAATCAATTGCATGATGAAAAAAATTATCAACCTCATTTTCATTTATCGACTTTATTGTTTCATCGTTTCTCTCTTTCTACTACTAAGCTGGGAAGCTAAGCTAAAGGCCGACCTTGGTGGGGAAGACCTCCTTATTGTCGAAGATCCAAAATTCACTGTTGAAATTCGTACCTTCGTGTAAAAGTAGTTTTTCTCTGCAAAAAGAAGCTGAGAACTTGGTTTTTTAAATTAAAAACTTTGTGTGAAAAATGTTATGCTAAAGAGCTCAAACCACACCGAGCGTCTGCCATTTTGAGAACCAAGGAGAGACAGCCCATGTCACATCAAGGGGCCTCCCTCCCCATTCATCTTAGAGACACGCTGCTCGCTCCCTCACTATCCATCCTTCAGTTCAGTCTAATACTGCCATCCAGTGGTTGAAAAAAGGTACCACACGCAAAACAAATTAAACATTTCCTCTTCAATTACTAATTACTGTCAAATTTCAAACAATATTATTGTTTATCGCAATAATTTCTGAGACAGTTAATCGCCCAGCAAACTTTATTGTTGACAGGCCTACTAAAATATAATCAGGCTGTAAAAATAACAGGCTCTTAAACTAAGAACTCTAAAAATAAACATTTGACTTTTTCATTTTAAAGTTTATTAAATATTTAAAAAATAATCATTGTTGTTGTACCCTACACACTGACCAGTATCTAAAGCTGCAATTGTTTGCTTCCTGTTTTTTTTTTAACCCATATGACATGATTTTTAATTTTTTTTTTACTTACTCGATTGATAATTGTTCTTTCCTCGCAGGCGTTCAGTCAAAATACGAGATCAAAAGTAAGGCACATTCTCTGGCATCTAAGAAACCTGTTCCTGTGGATGTAATCAGGAGAAATGTTCGTGATTCTCTGAAAGAAATCCTCACCCAGAGGTCAGTATTTTATTAATGGTTGTTTCAATAGTATACTTTTTTTTTATCTTAGCACTGTCTAAAAACACAAGTTACAATTTTTGCATTTTAGGTTGAAGGATTCTGGTTTGAACGTGTCTGAAGAGAGGGCGTCAGAAGTCGCCAAGAAGATTGAGAGAGAGCTGTTTCATCTGTATAAAGACACAGATCACAAATACAAGAACAAGTACAGAAGTCTGATGTTTAACCTAAAAGATACAAAAAATAATGTAAGTGCTTTAATTATCAGGTAAATTCTAAATTATAATTTTTTTAAACTCATGAACAGAGTTTACTTAGCTGTGGTTTTATTGTTATTTTTATACAGGTTCTGTTCAGGAGAGTTCTCAAGGGTGAAGTTTCTCCTAGTACCCTAATTCGCATGAGTCCTGAGGAACTTGCCTCCAAAGAGCTGGCTGCCTGGCGACAAAGAGAGAACAGACATGTAAATAATTCATAGACTTTTGCTGTCAAATGTTACTTTTTATTATACTCACAATATATTCTTTCTACACATATTTTTGCTGTAAGCATGTCTGTAATTTATAATACAAAAAAACTTTGACTAAATATACTAAATTTGTTTTCAGACAATTGAAATGATTGAAAAAGAGCAAAGGGAAGTAGAAAGACGACCCATCACTAAGATTACCCACAAAGGGGAAATTGAAATCGAGAGCCAGGAACCTATGAAAGCACCAGAGCCTGTGGAGGTAAGAAAAAAGCAAATGCTGGTATTCTTTTTTTGTTGTTTACAAATGTAATAAATCAAACTAGAACATGTAGATTACATGAGCCGTTTCTACTTTTACCCCTTTTTAGCCTGAGCCTGTACCCAAAGTGATTGACAATCCAGTAGAAGCCCCTCAAACCACAGAAACGAAAGTAGAAATTATCGAGACGAAAAAAGACACGACGAGTCAACACAAGTCCCACCTGTTTGATCTTCACTGCAAAATCTGCACAGGTAAACAAACGTAAAAAATGACGAAACAGATATTAAGACCTCTATATGGAGGATCTTGTTTATTTTATTTTGTATTATGTAGCTTTCCTTAGTTTTCAACTACCGCTACTCTTGTTTAAGGTCGTATGGCACCCCCAGTGGAAGAGGCACAAACCAAAGTGATGAAAGTTGCAACTACAGTAGTTCGAAGACAGTCAGCCAAGTCCGAGGAGTCAAAGAGCACACCACCACCTGCCGTCGAGGATGACCTGCACCTTACTGTTTTAGAAGAGAGTTTCCGAAATGCCCAGTCAAGCTATGACGCAAGGTGGTGGTTAATTTTCACTCCATGTGACTTTATTATAATTTTGCATGCCTATTTCACTGCCTCTTGTTCTGGGCACAGGTCGGATCATTCAACTGGAAGAGCTGAAGAGACTTCTTTCCTCAGTAACTTGACGTCCTTGTGGCGGGGATTCATTCATATGCACTCAGTGGCAAAACTTGTGACTAAAGCTTTTCCAGTCTCAGGCATTTTGGACAACTTGACAGAGGTACAAAGTACACAAAATATATTTAGGCTGTCCTGTAAGAGTCTGTCATGGTGCAGGTACCAATGTAGGAGACTGATGAGCATAACCCAACTACCGTAATTAAACTTTCTGCACTATTCAGAGCTGGAACTATTATTGTGGAGTTGAAAGTCTGTAAATCTTGCCAACATTGCAACAATTTAACTGTCAAACAGGAACTGATACAAACTAATTATTAAACACCCAACGTCAGATACACAGAAAGATGATAATGCTAAAAGAGTTGTGCATAACATGTTTGTTCACTGGACAGGACCTTCCAGACAGCATCCAAGTTGGTGGGAGGATAAGCCCTCAGACTGTGTGGGATTACTTTGAGAAGATTCGAGCAACTGGAACAAAAGTGAGTTTAATAAGACACTTGTAGATATTTTTTTCCACACTACTTGGATAGGATAACCCACATTGTGTACCAGACAAAATCAAGCCATAACATGCAATGTACAGAGTGACCAAAAAAAAAAAAAAAAAAAACTGTCTCAATCTAAAATGTTTTGGAAATGCTGTTCAGTGAAATATATGAACATGTATAGACAAAAGTTGGAGGAAGAATCTACATGTTTTTGTGGCAACACAGAACAAGGACGTAAATGCATACCTTCTAATTCAGAAGCTTTTGGTAAAGGTTATACTGACACATGCTTTTTTTTTTTTTTTTTTGTTTGATTAAAGGAAGTTTGCCTGGTTCGCTTCGCCCCTGAAACAGAGGAAGATGAGATCTCCTACACACTTCTTTATGCCTACTTCAGCAGTCGTAAACGTTTTGGGGTGGTGTCCAATAACCTCAAACAAGTGAAGGATATGTATCTCATTCCCTTGGGCTCCACAGAGAAAGTTCCCCATCAGCTTGTTCCTTTTGATGGGCCAGGTAACCTGAGGAGAAACGTTTTTTTAATTTAATTTAATTTATTAACTGTGTTTTTTCTCAGTAATTCCCACAACTATGTGCAGTTTTTTTAAACATTACATGTTTTGAACTTGACAGGTTTAGAAAACAACCGTGCCAACCTGCTCCTCGGACTCATAATTCGCCAGAGGCCGAAGAGGGATTTTCTTCCTGTGGTCCCAACTGAAGCTGCAAGTGCTGCTCCTGAAATCAAGCCCATCACCCTTTCCACAAAAGCCACCAGAACAACTGAGGAGGAAGAGAAATTGTTCCTTTCGTCTTTGACGGTACCTCTCAAAAAAGAGTTGGACAAACCACTTGAGACAACTGAAGATGAGCCTGTGGCAGAATCTTCTGAAGAGCCTTCAACAGCAGAGGAGCCCAGCAGTCAGGAACCACAAAAGCCACTTCGTTTTCTTCCTGGTGTGTTAGTGGGCTGGGGTGGGGAATTACCTCCTCTGCCATATTTTGGTGATAAGCCACTACCTACAGAACAAGATACAGATACTCCTAACATCCAGCCAGCTCCCAACGAGGATGCATCAACTGGCCATTCTAAAAGCCCGACGACGATGACTGCTCCCCGCTTTGTCATCAAGAAGAAAGAAGTAAAGCCTGTTAAATCTGAACCTGAGCTGTCAAGTCCCGATGATGCACCTGCTTCCAACAACTCATCAGGAAAAGACATCGTAGAAGTGGTCCATCCTGCACCAGTCTCACTGAAAGATAAACCTCCGTATGTATCAACTGATGAATTCCTGTCGAGCTTGTCGGCAGCTCCAAGTGTTACAGAAACCGAGACGGTGGAAAGTGAAGGAAACTCTTCGTCGCAGTTGGAATCCCAGATCGCTTCAGATCACACAGATAGTCCAAAATCACCTTTAAGTGGGATACTAAAAAAATCTTCAGCATATTCCTCTGTAAATGAAGATAAACCAGTGGTGCAACAGAAGGAAAAAGTCAGCCTCCCTGACGCTTCAAGTCCTAAACCAGTTCCTGTGTTGAGCAGTTCTAGAAGGGAGCCGGTGTTACCATTTCACCAAGGATATTTACAGCTGTCTCAGGCCAGACAAAAACCAGAAGAAAACCCGATTGCTACTCAGTCGTTTCTCAAAAAGAACGATCATGGTATGGTTCAACCTGGTGCTGTAGTGACTCAAATACAAAATCCTCCTCAAGCCCAAGAATCTCAAGATATTTCCGCCACAGAACTTGATTCTGTTTTCACTCCGGCCATGCCAGAACACAACAGTGCAGCTCATTCTACCGCCGTCTCCACCGACACAGACGACAGCTCTTCCCAGGCTTCTTCTGGACTTCAGCTACAGTACCCCGAGAGTCTTTCTGAAACATCTGGCCAAATCTCGTCTTTGGCGAAAGACTACAAACCTCTAGAAGAGCGATACAATGACCCTTGGGAGAGGCCACGGAATTCTCAAGACCGAGACCACCACGGGAGGCACGGCTACCACAAGGACTCCCATCACGGCAGAAAGAGCCGACACCACGACCGAGAGAGGCATAGCCATGACGACAAGTACAGAGAGAGGAACAAGCACCACAGTCACTCAGACAGCCGTTACGGTGAGAGGAGGAAAGAGAAGTACCACAGCAACGAATACAGCGGCCATCACAAGGACCGGCACAGGCATAGACGGGACTCTGATTATGAGAACGGACGGAGAAGTTCAAAAGACAGTTGTGCATAATTTTATAGTTTTTATTTTATTTTTTTGGGTGGGAATCTCTCATCCCAGAGCATTGGGGACTCTTAAAAAAAAAGACTTGGCTTGTTTACCACATGACTGATTCAACCCATTTGACTGCACTGGCTGCTGGTGCAGTTGTTTTATACACCAGTCTGCATCTTGTTTCTCATAAAAGTTCCATTTATTGTTCTTGACGAGTCAGCCAAAACGATATCATTACAGTAAAATTATAAATGCAATTTTTATTCAGACCAAGCATTACGGTATACTGTAATGGGAACGTTTTCAGATCATTATGTATTGTATCCAACTTGTTCCTAACGAGCCGCTGTACTGATGGCTCACAACTGTGTGGACTGCGTTTAAACGTTACAAGATAAAATTAATTTTAACCTAAATGTTTCCCAGGATATTTATGGACAGATCTTAAAACAGCAGCTGTCTTTTTCATTTTAAATTTCCTTAAACTGCCTAAATATTTTATAAGCATTTTTAGTTGAGAAACTATGTACATTTTGGCTTTGTAATTACACATTAGAGATCAAGTGTGCCTTTGCACTGTGTTTAATGTACAGTTCATAATAAAACTAATCTTTTTTTTTATTGTTGATTATAAGAAAATGCTGTATTTTATTTATTAAAGGTAGCTACAGAAACTAACACTAGTCTCCTTTGAAATGGTGCCACAGAAGTGCACTTTCAGCTTTTGTACAGTTTAAAAACTGCAGTTTTACTATTCAATACCCTCAAAAATGGGGATGCACGATATTATCATGTTATCGGCCGATATTAGCGTTAAAGTTAAATATCGGACATTGGCCATTCCATCAAAATAACTATTTAAAAGGCTTCGGTTTTAAGTTAATTTTTAATTTAAGGAACTCAAGTTACAGTTGTCGCTTGTGAACAGGTTGAGTTTAGATTTGTGAAAATTTACAAATTTGCACTGTTCGAGTCTTGTCATTGTTAGAAAAAGTAAATGTCATGAGTAGATTTGACATTAAACATAATCCAAGTTGAAGTGTTTCATCATTTTCAGCCCCCCTTTTTGGCATTGCATTTGGTAGCAGGCCAATTTGACAAAGACCATGCAATTCCATTGCAGAGAAAGTCTCTGAAGTAGGTCTTGGAAAAAAAAATATCGGTATTTGTATCGGCCAAATAAGTTTTAACATATCGGATATCGGCCAAAAATCCAATATCGTGCATCCCTACTCATAAATATTAAAACCCTCACTGTTTTCCAGAAACTCTACTGGAGTTGTGTCTCCAAACAAAAAAACATGTCTGACACTTCCTTCAAAGCCTTTTGAAAAAGTACCAGCTGTGACAACTGAGATATTTCTGTATAATTCAAACCCTCCAAAGTACACCAGACCCCCGTGGTTCAAGGCTACATATCTCTCAAATGGGTCCACATCCTCTAAAAGGATTTCATTACCGTTAAGGAACACCTGAAGGATTGTGCTGTTGAGGCTTAAAGACACGTTGTGCCATTTGTTGCAGCAGAAAGATACATTTTTAAAAGTTACTGGAAGAGAAAGTCTCTCTCCCAGATTAACCGCAATCTTCAGATGGTCCTTTTCAAGTCCAACTGCGAGGTAGTCGTCGTCCTCATGTTTGGCTTTTCCCATCCACATGATCAAACCGTCGCGGGAGCTTGTGCGGACATTGAAAGTGATTTGCGTGTACTTTAAGCTTCTTGTGTTGAATCTCTTGTCCCTGTATTTAATGTAGGAGTTTCCAACAAACCTGAAAGTGTCTGTAGACAGTTCTGTGTCGCAGTATGTCCCTGCCCATCCTATGGGGCATGCACAGCTGTAGGAGGTGGCAGTAGATGGAATACATAAGGAACCATGCCTACAGATGTTGTTTATGCAGCTTACAGACTGATTACACACAGAACCAGTCCACAAGGATGGGCATATACAAACAAATGAGTCCACCCCTGTTATTTTGCATTGACCTTTGTTTTGGCACACTTTATACCCACAAGGGGTCCCATCCCAGTCCCCTATGTTTGCTCCAGCAACAGCTCCCAGCTCGGTCAATTCAAGCTCTTGACCATTGATTACAAGTTCTCTCAGTCCACCCGTGAAGCTCATGGGCTCCCTTTCAGTTGCGTCTGGGGAGACGAAGCTCAGTGTGGACACACCTCCGACAAAGATATCCGTGGTGACATCAAGAGTAGACATACCCTCAGTCACATTCTCTCTGACCTCCTCCTCGTCCAGACAAATGAAGCCTTGGTGACCAACTCGTCCTGCCCTTACTGTGTGCCAAATCCTGCCGTGCAAGTCCACCGTTTTAGCTGACTGCAGGATGTTGATGCCGTCACCTAAATTGTATCTCAACTGGACAAACCCCAGTGACAAGGAGAGGCAGAAGAAATCCCCTAGGAAAATTAAACAACAAAAAATTAGAAAAGGATATCTTGATCGGAACTAGGCCAATTGAATATTTTTGTCAACTAAAATGGATTAAACATTCACAGCTGTAAAATGTGCAGTTAGGAATTTTTACTGTCATATTTGTTCTTTTAATTGGAGCTAAATACTCGTTCACGCGCAGCCTGGGGCCTCTTAACAAGTTAAATATGCCTCTGGTTTATTTGCAAGCAGTTTAAATTATCTTATTTTCTAAGGCTCCCTGAGTGTGGACTGATATTTTATTCCTTACAATTAAATGGACTGCACTTATATAGCGCTTTTCTATCTTATCAAGATACTCAAAGCGCTTTACAGTACAATCTGTGTCCTCATTTACCCATTCATACATCACTATCTATAATCAGTGCTTTATCACTTTCATACACCGACGATGGGGCACACATCTCTAACTACTCAGCCACAGACGCCCCTATTAAGCATGGTTCCTGTTGACTAATGGTGTAAACTAGAAGAGACCTGCTACTTATGACTTCCATATCACAGATATATGCCAATACATTCAAAATTCTCAAGAAAAAATAAATTTAGGTTACCTAATCTACTGCCATCAGTGCATAGTATGGCACTAATGCCTTATTTTAGATATCCTTATGTAGACTAAAAAACCAGAAGAACTAGTTTTTCCTATTCAGTTTTGCAGCAGGAAATGTTCTCAAATCAACAATTAAGCACACGTTATAAAGCCTCTCTAACATATATACAGTATTTATGTTCAAAAGAAAAAGTGCTTTTTTTTAACTTTAAGGTAGCTGTAGCTGAGTGGTTATAGCAGTCATCCTCCAATGCGAGAGCTGGGGGTTCAACACCAGCAGCCACATGCCGAAATGTCCCTGGGTAAGACACCGAACCCCTCACTACCTCCAACGTGCGTCCCATCGGTGTATGAATGAGATCTAAAGCACTGATTATTCTTTGTATAGATCTAGAGTGCTGTATGAATGGGTGAATGAGGGCACAGATTTTATTGTAATGCACTTTGAGTGCAGTATCTTGATAAGATAGAAAGGCACAATATAAGTACAGTCAATTTACAGTACTTTGATCGTTCAGTCAAGTCCATATCTAATATGTGTATTTTGTTGACAGAAAACATTCTAATAAAGCAGAATTGAATATGAAAACAGTCCTCACCAGCTCTGGCACTGAGATGCTGCGCCGTGTAGACAAGGATGCCATCAGGTGATAAAGGCTGGAACTGCAGCTCCACCACAGTCCTGTGTCTCACACTCATGGGAGGGAAAGACATCCATGAAGACTGTCTAGCGCTGAAGAACGGATCACTGATGCTCACAGCTAAACAAATAAAAATAATGCAGCATTTAAATGACTGTTAACTGAGGGTGCCGTCTTTTTAAATGCAGAGAGAACATCTATAACAGATAACGTTAGGGTTGACAGGTGCAACCTTTCTGGCAGTGGAGTCCCGCTGTCCCCAGAGGACACTGGCAGGTATATCCATTTGGCAGAGGGATGCAGGTGGAGCCGAGGGCACACAGAGGAGGGGGGTTGTGCTCAGCATCACACACAGACACGGTCTCAGTGCAGAGGGCTCCTTTCCATCCAAGTGAGCATTGGCAGCTGTGGAGGGGAACAATGTGACTCAGTGTAAAGCCTGTAAATGCTCATCTCCTTTAGCCACGCTGCAAAGAACATGTAAAGTCACAACTGCAGCATGGAGACAAATAAATGTAGTTTATTTTAATTTCTGTAGTATTTAAAGAGAAAATTATGACGTTTGACTTACTAAACAGATGAGCCGGAGTCCACACACGTCCCCCCATTCCTGCAGTGAATTTGAACACAGGGAGTGACTCCACACTGACCCACACTGCGCCCGAAGGCTGGACGACCCGCGGGCTGCCCCAGAGCCTGAAACCTCCTGTCTCTTCTAGTCCGAAACTGCACATCGAAAATGCACCCTTTGACACAAATACAGACGTCAGAGAGACCTACTTTAAATTCCTGAAAAGAAAAAAACAATACAAGACAGAGAGAACTAAAATCCAAACTGTGCACTGTCCACGTTTGAGCAGACATGAAAAACACTAAAAAGAAGACTTTCAAAAACATCTTGGAGAACCAGCCACATATCTCCTGTGGATGCACAGTGACTTAAATATGTCTGTCTCTTCTTGTTATCTCAAATGCTCATGAAGCTGAGATCAGAAGTGTGTGCAGGAACACGTTCAGGGCTCCTCGTTCTTTACACTGAACATAGTTGTTATCATTAGCTCCATGTTTGGCCTTGTCCTACTGCAGAGAACGTTGGGGCCAAACAGTTGTCTCCCTGATGGGTAAGATTTATTTATACATCTCAGCAGAGTGCATCATTTATTGTGACCAACACATCTACAAAGTAACTATGTAGCATGACTGCAGCCATGAACTTGCAAAAAGCCTCCACTTTGAAGACAAAGTTGCATCTCTGCCCTCAAGTCAAATATTTCAGATGTTTACTCCTCCTGGAGCGTCCACTGTCATTCTTCTGCATCTCAGCTGCAAACCTGGGTTTGTTGACCTTGTTTCAACATCTGAAATATGTTTCTCTCTCCTTCCTTCCTTCCTTCCTTCCTTCCTTCCTTCCTTCCTTCCTTCCTTCCTTCCTTCCTTCCTTCCTTCCTTCCTT
>JARVGS010000001.1:41630269-41641416 GCA_031762315.1 Hypsolebias antenori | reverse complement strand
AAGTCGAGGACTACCTGTAATCCTGAAGCAGAAGTCATCCTTCAAGCTGTAGTAGTATCTTCACTGGTGAGTACCTGGGCTGCAGTTGATCAGGACTCAGTGTGACCTGGCTCATGGGGGCTTCAAGGGACAGACCGCAGCGGGGTTCTGGTTATGGTCGTGCTGTGCTGGTCCGGACCGGGCGGAGATGGTGGACTATATCATGGAGCGGCTGCACACACGTCAACCTGGACGGGGCGGTCATCTTAGTCATGCTGCAGGGTAGCCGAACGGAACAGAGCCTCTGCAGAGCTGGTGAGTACTCATAAAATTTTGCAGTAGCTGCAGTGCAGTACGTATTCGTATGTTGTTAAAATGATGTAGATTTAAGAGTTTACAACATTGCAAGTGTGTGTGGGAAGGGTTTATAAAGCCCTAAAATATACAAATACTAAAATAAATATAGTCACTACTTTGCAATTTTTCATCTATTGCGGGGGTCTCTGGATCGTAACCCCTGCGATAAACGAGGGACTACTGTATACTTTTATGTATTTCATTTAACTTGTGTTTCAGTGGTAATTTTCAAGTATTCAATGCACTCTTAGCATTGTTTTAGATGATGCCCTAAAGTTGTAAAACCAAAAAGTTTAAATTTTATATGAAAACAAAGAATAAAATGTAAAACTAAATAAAGTTCAAACAGTTTAATGACTTCATTGCAATTATCTTTGGGTTTATTTTCTCTGTCACCAAGTCTTTTGCTTAATAAAACATTTTTTTTAATAGTGCAAAGACCTTAATCTCTTTAAACATTTTATATGCTAGATGTGTTAAAGACGCAATTTAGAGAAGACAGCCTCAAGCTGCAACTGTATCACAAACCAGCAGGAAATATTTTATAGCTCAGTGATTTTATTAAAGAAGACAATTGCAGTTTTTTTTCTGACAACAAAAACAAGCTTCCAAGTAATCATTCTGTCCTTTAAAAGCACTTCTCCTTGCTATCTCCTCTGAAGATGCTTATCATTAAAGCACAAAAATGTTAAGATTGTTTCTAACTCTGAGGACAAAATGATAAAAACCACAAAGATCACCGGACGTGCATTGATGTCTTTTCTTTTATTTTTCCTCTTTCCAAGAAACGTTATTGTCAAATTCGAAGTGATTTTATGTGGTTTATGTTCTTGAATATTAAACATTCTAAAAGATGGCAAGATTACACAATACGTCACCATGGTGATAGCTAACTCAGAGCTGAACCTGCACTTGATGAAGTTCAATAGACATGCAATCATTGGTTAAATCTTCGCAAATGCCAATCTGTTGAAACTGTTGGTTAAAAACATACCATAAATCAAATTTTAACATTTTAGTTTAATAGTGACAAACAAAACAACACTGAGGATGAAAAAGTTCACTGACTACATTTTATGTCTTGCAATAAAGGCACTTTCTTAAAAAGGTCAGAAGAATTTTAATTCCCAGTGTCTGAAACAAACAAACCTGCAGACATAAAATAACAATTTGAGGTCTAGCGTTCCTTAAATAAATGCATGCCACTAACCATGATTCATGCTACTTCCACAACAAATTTGATCTCAAGCGCTATAAAATTAGTCATGTTTTGGTTCCTAAGGTCAGTTTACAGTGGCTGCTATCTTCCATTGAAGTTGCAGATGTACATCCACTGAATAATTTTTCATAGTTTACATTTCATGAGTTATTTCACTAACAGACCAACACAATTGACTCCAATAGTTAATTGCAAAGTTTTAAACACAATCTTGTCCAGTAAGTTAGAACTTAGAGTACATGACTGGGTACCGAGTGACGCCACATTGGCAGCAGAATGGTAGCACTGATGGGAGCTCCGCTTTGACTTGCTCTTTTTTTGTTCCTGTTGTTTTTATTTTACTTTTGTTGCACCTACACTGTACACACATGCTACGGGTATGACTGTGACACACCTTTGAAGTTGTGTGTGTCGCTGCCTTGCCATCGTGGTTCAGTTCCCAGCCCCCTTCCAGCCTCGGGCTCAGGCCCTGGCCTGTCATGGTGGCCGTCTCCATGATCCTCCATCTGCCTGCACGGACCAAACTCTTTGGAACAGTTCAGTTCAGCAGGGAAATCTTGGATGTTCTGGGTCTGCTGGACCCATTTCTGTAGGGCAGTTGCCACGGTCCATGCTGCTAAAAGAACTTCACTGCTAAGTAGAGGTGCATTTAGTCCTAAAGAATCTGACCCGGTCCGGCCAGAGCCATAGACATTTTGTCTAAGCCGGACCTGACCTGACTAATTTACTGTAATTAGTGGCCTGATCCCAAAAATGCCCCCAACTTTTTTTTTTTTTGCTTTTGTAAGCCAGTCAGTTTGACATGATAGATTTAAAAACATATTTCCAAGAAAGGAATATACGATAACATACAAAACGAATAGCCTAAAAAAATTCAACTCTAAAGATAGGCTATTACACAAATGAACAAAAATATTTTTAGGGTAAAATCATTTGGAAAAATACAGAACAAGGCTATTTTAATTGAACGTTCTGCTCAACGTTCTGCTCACTTTGGCTTTTTTAGCTTCAGATGCTGCAATATCCTTCGCCGCAGATAACAGCAGGGTGCGGAATGGGACGCGCGCGGCCGATGATCCGGTTGTCCATCAGGAGCTTAACATGATTTTTTTTTCTTTTTCTTTTCCCCCTTTTCAACTGGCTGGTTGGACCTGAGCATGCACCTGACCTGACACACATCAGCAGGTTTCACTGTGCTGGCTTTGTAAAGCGAGTTCCCCTGTTTTTAGCCTTTGTTTAATACTTTCCAGCTCCGTTATGTCGCTTGGTCAATTGCAAATCCTCAGATGTGTGATAAGAGCAAAGGGTGGGCAGAGCCATGTGCACAATTGTTGCACAATCCACCAGCGCTACTCTCTCATTTCACAGTCTGATTAACTGATGCACTCTATTTCTTTCTCATCCTCAACATACAGGTATAAACGTACTGCCTCCTCCTCAACAAGTAGATTAACCCAATTTTATATTGTGCATTCTTTTTTAGTTTTCTTTGTGCTGTATGATTTGTAAAACCGCATCAAAGCCTGAGACCAACCCGGCCCACCCATCAAGCACATAATTTTGGTCCGATCTGGCTTGAATTTCGGGTCGGGTCTGGTTGGGCACAGGCTCAGGTCAGAAATTGCAACTCTACTGCTAACCAAACCACACTGCTAACAGTACCATGGTGCTAAGACCAAGCTGCCAACAGGACTATAGTGCTAATGGTAGCATGGTGCTAACTAGCATGGTGCTAAGACCATGTTGCCAACAGGACCATGGTGCTAACTGTAGCATGGTGCTAACAGTACCATGGTGCTAAGACCATGTTGCCAACAGGACCATGGTGCTAACAGTAGCATGGTGCTAACAGTAGCATGGTGCTAAGAGAACCTCACTGCCAAAAGAACCACTCTGCTAATAGGACTATGCTGTTGTAGATTTATTTCAGTTTTTCACTTTTGGCATCTTGTTTTAGTATTTTTGTTGCATATTTTGGTATTTTTTTAGTTTTTTTTTTTTTGTTTTGTTTTGTTTTTTGGCGAGTCATGACGGTTCTTCTCGTTCTCAGCATTCCATTGCATTTTAGACCTTGTGGTGATTCTGCATATGGCAAATAAACCAAATCTGAACCTATAAGGATGACTCTCAGGTGTCATCACACTAAATTGATCTCTATCTCTGTAAAAGCAAGTTGACTCTAAATGTTAATAAGTTGTCGATGGACATTCAATGATTACTACCCCAAAATTTTAAGAAAATCTGTTCGGTGGTTCATGAGACATTTTGCTAATGGGATGGACAAATGAACGTATGCAAACACACAGACACAGGGGAAAACAAAATCACCCTTTTGAATTTGACTGAATATGTTCAACCACATCTAACCCATGGGGAAAGTAAATCATTAAATACAAACTGACATGAGTGGAGGAAACCTGCAGCAGATGTTTCTGGCTCCTGAAAGGTGCATCGTAGATGTGGAGATCAAGGGAAAGAAACACCATCGAAAACACTTGAGTTTTAATTGGTCTAATCAAAAACGTGATGTGTGGGGTGACAAAGGTTATTTTAATTTGCCCGAGGCAATCACTTTGATAACATAACTGTAGGATCAAAATTGTACTTTGCAGACTAATTTAAATATGTTAATCACAAATGCATAAAGCTGGTGCCCGTCGTGTCTCACGCCATTCAAAACGGCACAGCCACAGCACAGGAGCGGGATAAATTATTGAAGATTATATACATTTTTAATCCAATCAGTACCAGATAAAATGATGAATTATTGACTGGTTAGCTTACGATACCCCTGTTAACCAGAACAATATGCTTTGCAGCCACGCACGCTCTCAAATTTCATACTTGTAAGTTATTTAAAATCCGTTCTTTTCAAGTTCTCATTGATATGCAAATGTACCTCTATAGTCATGATGCTTTACTGCCATGAAGTGTTCAGTTCTTTGGATGAAAGCCTTCAACAGGCTTTATTGTTTGCGAGAATAAAAAACAAAAACAGCCACTGGGTGTAGCTGATATTTACTGTCCGCCGACAAAGGCAAAAGAGGAGCGATAATGTTTTTGCTTATGTCTGTCTGTACCTTTAATTAAATATTGGTAACGTAGGATCATGTGGAAGGAAGCTACTTTTTTAACTTAATTATTCCTAACTTAAATTTGAACACGAGCTAAACGGATGAGGTGGAATTTAAACATGGCATTCGTCTGACGTAGTTGCGCTCTTGTTTGAGCAGACGCGGCTGTTCGATATCTCCCCGACCTCTTCCAGGCACCCTTTTCAAACATTTGCTTGGTGCTGAAGGAGGGTGATGTCTGTTAAGTCTCCATCGCAGAGGCTTTTGAAACACACTGCCGCAGAAATGCACACAGAGATGATGCTTGAAACGAAATCTTTATTGAAAGGAGGAATAAAGCAGGAGGAAACTTTTCTAAAGGGATCAGACAACTTTTCTACAGTTAAACCTAAAACACACTTCCTGCACTCTGCAGAAAACTATGATTTTTTTAAAGTACATTTACACAGCAGTCTCAAAACAGAGCAGTCTATTTATTCAAGTTTTACTTCATGGATCCTAATTCTTGACATACTGGCTGAAAAGAAAGCTGAGTAATGCTTCATGAAATATTTCACCTTGAACTGGGTGCATCGTAATCAATGTCACCACATCTAAAAATTACTTTTATTAAATCAAAATGTCTATTTTTAGTTAGTTATAAATTTTTTTAAACAACATGCTGATTGGTCATGAACGACAACAGAGTTGTGACATTTTTTGTGCCAGACAGTGCTCACAACGCAGAAGTTCCTCCTGAGAAGGAAGACTGGCACCTGCTCACAGTAAAATCCGGGGGTGGGGGTCTTGAATAAAGTACTGTACATGCTATTTACTTACATTTGTAAACACGATCCAATAACTATTTTAGAGAGCAACAAGAACAGCTCTCTCCTTGTGTGTGAATAGCGTTTCTGTCATGCATTCTACAGCCCCTCCCTATCACTTGATGGTTCCGAGCCCGACTCTTCTCCGCTGAATTCACTGTCCTGCTCGTTCCACATGAGACCTCCAGGCTCCTCCTCTGTCTGTTCTTGGCAGTCACCTGTGGGCTCCTGCCTGCATACAATTTCCTGGTTAGCTTGGCACACGCCCACACCACTCGCTCGCTCCTGCTCCGATCTCGATTGCCACTGACTTAAGGTGCTTCAATTCTCGTTTGTCTGACTAAGGGCAACGAGAAGTCTTTGTTTAAACTTAAAGTAAATTGGACTGTCTTTTTGACATTCTGATCGCTGTAATTTTGACAAATTGGCGCCGTTGTTTTGATACGTGATGTACATAATGTGAATAATACACATCAAACATTTCTCTGGTTGTATTTTAATAAATAATCAAAATTTTATTAATGATCCACTTAAACTATAAACTGATTTTCAATTTAGTCATGCTGTATTAACTATATTTTTGAGATTTTTAACTAAAATTGCATGATGACGTTGGACTTTTATGGGCTGAGATTTTTTTTAAGGGTTGAAGCGGAAATGCTTACTTGAAAGGCATCTCATATGTGGCTGTTGTGTTTAAAATTAGTGTTTATGTAATCATTTTCAGTTTACATATCCATTATAAGTTTTATTTGTTCAAGGCAGTCACACTTGTTCATAACTTAATTATTAGTAAGCCTGAGAGCTACTGAATCCAATCAAACAGTTACCAAAACTCAACATGTCAAAATAAGAGCGTTCCTGGCTCCTGTTCCAGTAGGATCTGGCTCAAATTAAGCGCTAGTTTTAACCATTGACATACAATAAAGCTAGACACAGGACTGGAACAGAATTTGGATTAACAAAGAAGTGCCCCCAAGTACTTTTTAAGCCTAGCCTCTCCATGTAAATGAATGGCACTTTTTTTTTCTGATTTGAAAATAAAAATGCACTTTAGATAACTTTTTTTAAAATTTATGTTGTTTTTACCTTGCTGCTGTATGTTAGCATATGCATTTTTTCAATTTCAAGCCTTAACAAAAGTGTCATGTTACGATGATTAATATTGCGTCAGCTTGTTAGTGAGTTGCAAAGGTGAGTAGGCGGGACTTTTATTTTGGGCCCCACATCCTCAGTGTGGACCTCTGGCCCCAAAAAAACAAACAAAACAAACAAATAAACCCCAAAATATTTTGATTTTGGACAATGAATGTTGAGCAATTTTTTTTTTTTACACAATATGCATCTGAGCATTGTATGTTGCATTTTAAGCTTGCATAGTGCAAATATATTTTGTAAAATATTTTTTATAAAACATTTTATTTTATTTACATTATTATTTTCCCATGATGCATTTGTAAATTGAACCTTTGAGAGCTTCTTTTCATCAATCCTTGTATCATCTTTAGCCTTGTCAGATGTTGTTCTAAACAAAGTACAAAAAAAGCCCAATTGAAAAATAACATGATAATTATAAATCATCAACCTTCAGTATAAACAAAAAAAAAAAAATCTTTTCATATGGGTCTTCTAATTCTGACCTGATCAAAAACATTTTGGAACAAAGAGGCAGATGGCATTGGTCTAAATATTAACATATTCTTTTGAGAATACAGAAATGTTCCCTAACAAAACATAGTGATGTATTTTATATGCCCAGTTCGTCTTCCTGGGATGAAAGACCACCTCCTGTTCTTTTTGTTCTAGCATCTCCGTTGCAAAATTAAATCGATACTAACAAGTACGTATTCTTGCTGGCGTATCCGAAGGCTCAATTTGCTGTTTCCTCTGCTCCTCTGTGATGTGCCACGGTCACAACACACATCGTTAAGCCACATTCTTGTTGTGACTGGCGTGTTGCTTTAATATGTTAAACATGGCTCTTGAAGGTTATTTTAGTTTCATCCTTCTTACAGTTTGCAGTCTTTTGCTTTGAGCCCCACAGGAGCTCTAAATCCGTCCAAAACTAAATTTACAACACTCAGCAAACGCACTATTTATTCCGGCTTGAGTTAGATCTGCTAAAAAGGACAATAACGTAATGTTACATGAGATTTGTTAGCTCCAAAAATAATTGCAAAGTTGCCTTGGCTGGGTGCCAAAAGGAGAAAAAGACCAAGATCTAATATTTACTTACAACAGATTTACTTGGCTTGTTGCAGGAGGCCAGTCATGAACTGTAACTGCCTATGTCTGTTAGCAAAACATTGGTTTAATTAAAACTTTAAGTGGATGTGCATCTCAACTGGTTAACTTTTGTAGTCATTCTAATTTAAGAAGGTCACTACAGTTATTGAAACTTAGCAAACACAAATATAACTAACTCTTTAATCAAACATCAAAGCTCATGCTCAATAATCCAGGTAAAAAAAAAAATCCAACAAAGTTCAGTCAGGTCATCTGGACGGTTTCTTTTTTGTTGTTGTTGTCGAGATATTTTGTCCTTTATCCAAAGGACTTCATCAGTTCAAGGAGCCACAACAAATTCAGTCCCACAAGCAGCACACCCACAACATAGTGGACCAACCAGTTTGCTGGTGATAAGATGGTTTCAGGGGCCCACCCTCTCCCCCGTCAACCCCTCTAAGGCAGCCATAGCCAAATTGATTCAAAACATTAAAGTTCATGCTCAATAATCCAAGTAAAAAATCCAGGTCCAGATGACCTGACTTAACTTTGTTGGATTTTCTACCTGGAACTCACTCCCACCTGATATTCGCAACACAGACTCACTGCCACATTTCAAATCCAAAATCAAAACTTATCTGTTTAAAGTAGCCTACGCACCATGATTGCAACTGCATTGTCTTATTTTAATTCTATTTTACTGTGTGTATAATATTGTGTCTGTTTTTATGATTGACAACGTAAGGTGACCTTGAGTGCCAAGGTGCCTACAAATAAAATGTTTTATTATTATTATTAATATTATTATTATTATTAATAGCCTCTATTTAACATTTAGGTAAATATTTTTATTTAATTAATTTTATTATTTGTTAGATCAGAAGATAGATGACCATTTTTGGTCAATGTAAAATACAGCTGGTTATCTTAGATGAGCAAAAACACCCGTGATAAGAGGATTGACTGGGCCTATTCAAAATCAATATGTGTTGATTTACTTTGTATTAAAAAAATAATACATTTACTTTTGCACAACTTCAAAAACCCCAAAATTAACACATAACTTGAACTAGGAGATATAATATTGAGGAGGAAAAAAGCTAATTCATAATCTCCTAATACAAAATAAAAGTGATGGGTGCTCAGTCTCTCACGTCTGTGCTCAGGAGTCGCACACGCAGACACCCTGCAGGGTGATGCCACCTGCTTCCACTGCCTGCTCAGACAGAAGCACGGGGGGAGGCCATTAGCATCAGCGCCCCAGCAAGAAACTCCCAGCGAGGGAGAAAAGGATCCAGGTGCAGTTCACTTCAAGCTGCACCACCCTGATCATGATCACATCTGCATGTTGATAACATAGAAACATCTGCATACATTTAGAATTTTTCTTTAAATCATTATGTCATATGGCCTTTAATAAATGTCAGATTGTACAGGTGTTCACATTTTTATTACTGCCTGCTGCCAAAAAGCGAAGGCAGAGGAATATTGTTTTTGCTCATGTATGTGTGTATTTGTATGGAAAAATATATTTTAATCCACTTAATGCATTAGAATTACACTTTCAGGAAGTTCTCACTGAGTTGACTAGTTAACTTTTGATAAAACTGAATTCAAGATGATGCCAGTTGACCTCAGCCAACACAATACTGGCTGTATTTCAGTGAATTTTACAGATAAAGCTGAAATTTAGGGTGATAGAAGCTCATAGTTATTCATAACACGCAGTGAGTGCTAACAGATTTTGCGAGTAATTGCATGACATTGTGTGTGTGGTGGTATTTGTAAGGTTTGACCTATATAGGTATACTGTAATTTGGTCTTTTCTCAATGTAAGATGATCTTAAGTCTGAAAGCTCTGGCGAGTGATATGAATTCAATCAAGAAATGCTAGATCTTTAGTCCTCTGTGCTTTTTTTTACACTCTTATTTTTAAAGGAGCACTACTTGCAGCTACATTATGTGTGTGTGAGAGTAAGAGAGAGAGAGAGAGTGAGTGCACTCCTTGGAAATGTTTTCCACCTGCTGCATTTACAAGCAATTTGACGACATCTGTCTCTGCTACCTGTAGCTGAGAAATGACACAGATATCAGACATCACAGACCTGGAACAGAAAATTAGAGGCCAAAGCTGTCAGGCACTGGTTTGCTTGCACGCTCATACTAAACTCACCTAAATACTTAATATGCAACGTCCAGCAATCACAAACCATTATCTTCATGTTTCAATATTGATATTTCTTCATGCCTAAATAAGAAAATCTCATAAAAAATAAAAAGACCGGTGCTGAAATAACCTAAACTGAACCGGCGATAAAAATCATCATTCATCCTGTTATGACGAACTAGTGCAACGCAGGGATACAAACACAATAAGCCGAGTGAACTCTTGATGACCCCAACACAATGTGTGGTTCAAAAGGATACTGCAATAATGCACATTCATCACACAAATAATTGCATGGCTCACATTGTCGCACATGATAAGCCAACGTGACCAGCGGCCCTTAATTGGCATTCTTATTCATATTCCAGTATTCATGGTGGCCTTTCTGGTTTCCTGTTTAATAAATGCAAATGTTAATTGATAGTGTCATAACACAATCAAGAGGACATTTAGAGCAGCTATTTTCTAGATTACCAAAGGTGAAAGAGCATCATGTGAAGTTAATGCATACTTAAAGACAGCCAAAATGGCTAGTAAGTGGGGACGGATGGCAGCCAGATTAGCTGAACTAATGAAGATAAAAAGATCAAGGAATATGAGATCTTCCTGTTTGCATAGCTCTACTGAACATAATAAATAGTGTCAAATCTACAGAAAGAAAATGGGCTACCTTACAGTTGCTCAAGGATTATCAGTTAAGATTGATCAAAGAGATGCTAAAGCCCGTGTTTAATCAAATCTAGAGATTAGATTGCAGTCGTGAGAAAATGACTAGAAAAGAAAAGCAAAGAAAGAGTTTAGATGAACTGAGCAAGATAATTTAATTGTTTCAATTGTGAGAGTCCTTAAAAAATACCAGCCATAAATCAAGTTAACTGTGACATCCAGATAATTATTGAAGGTTGTCATCCTTTGTCAAATGTTTTCAAGATTTCAGATGCCTTAGAGCCAATTTCTATGTTTAAAATTATGAAATCAAACATGTTTGAGTCAAAGATATATCTGTTCATTTTAGGTGGTTTGTACACACTTAGAGTACAGCTTCTATTTTTAAAAACTTAAAGTTAAATCTATTTACTTGGATCTATTTATTTATGTGGCATGCTATCCTAAAGTGATGAAAAAAATAACAATATACAGGTATAAGAATGCTGAAATAATATAAATGCTGACAACTTCTTGAGAATTTAATACTGATAAAGGACTTTTCGCTAAAACACGAAAAAGCTAAAAACAATGCTTTATATATACAGGTAGTCCTCAACTTACGAACGGGTTCCGTACCTACAAACCGTTCTTAACTCGAATTTGATGTAAGT
>JARVGS010000001.1:41617911-41630169 GCA_031762315.1 Hypsolebias antenori | reverse complement strand
TGGTATGGTATGGTATGGTATGGTATGGTATGGTATGGTATGGTGTGGTATGGTGTGGTATGGTATGGTATGGTATGCATTCAGCCGCCTCAGCACCAACAGCATAAGAAACACAGCTTTGCTCAGAACACATACGTTTGTGCAGTAGCATGGATGTTGTATTAAACTAAACACATGGCGTCATGACAAATTGTAGAGCTTTATTATTAGCAAATGTAGCATTATTTTACAACAGTAACACTTTTTTTGGGGGAAAAAGTCTTTAATACCATATAAAGCAAAAAGTTTGAAACATTTGATTTGCTTTGTCAAAAACACTAAACATTTTTTATTATTTCTGCTTGTTCAAGCAATAATTTTAGGTTCAATTTTTTAAACTGGAGCAGCGAGGCAAAATGGACATCTGTTAACTCCACGCCTGTTGAGGCTCTTCTACACGGATTTTGTTCCTCCTTTTTCATCCAGGGATGTTAGAAATATATGGGAGTTTATGTGTCAGAAATTATTCCAAGCACCCTATAATGTTCTCTAACACTCATTTTTAACTTTACACTTTATTTTGCCATATGCTTGAAAAATTTCAGAGTGAAATACATTTTTAAAGTGACACCGTTGATATGTAATGCAAAAGTTCTGTGTCATTACTGCCACTACGAAATCCAAGCCGTCATGCCGCTATTTATGCGTTTGAAGTGTTTCCAGAGTGGCATTCGTCATGACTTCATGCTGGCACTGGAGGAAATGTGATGGACAGCTGCAGGGAAGGTGTTCAGCGGAGGGACAGTGAGGTGTTAGACCACAATCATTCAGGATGTTGGCTTAATGCAAGCTTTCAGCGACATAACTGCCGCATATCTGAAAGCCTATAAAAAGACACGGCTGACAGGGTTCACAGGAACCTGCATGTGTAAAGTCACCACATAGTTAAGAGCCTGGAGAGTATCTTTAATAAAGCTTAAGTGTCAAATAAACCAACCAGCGGTGGCTGGAAACTTTTACAATGAGCAAAGCTGTTTTTGTAGGATACAATCAGCAATGAGCCGGCAGAGCTGCGTAATGACGAAGGGCCAATGCTGAATGAATTTATGGCGCTTTCAAGTATGTTTACCATGTTTATGAGGAGAGTCCGTATGAAAGGCTTGCTTATGTAATATTCATGACTTTGTAAGTCGACCCACAGCACTGAGCTCACAAGAGCTGTATGCTCATGTCTGAATTCTTTTTCAAGGTGCCATTTGTAAGCATAGCATCTATATCAGTGCTACATGCCTGTCTATTCTTCAATACATATAGGCTGAATATATATACTGGTGTGTGTGTGTGTGTGTGTGTGTGTGTGTGTGTGTGTATATATATATATAAATATATAGACTGTATACTAAGAAAACACAATATTGCAACAAGATTATTGCAGGAAGCTTCTTTGTAATCATTCACATACTTGCACATTATTTTTCTCTGAACTGAGTGTAAATGCAACTACAGAAATGGCATTTCCTGTGAAAATGCAGTGTGAATGCTTAATGCAGGAGAACTTGCTGAAAAACAGTTTAAATTAGCTAAAAACATTCGTAAATGTAGCTGAAGTACAAAAACAAGCCTAAGTTAGCAGAAGAACGCAGAAAGAACACATATTTGCTGAACTAGGTATAAATAAGCAAAAACTAGCACAGAATTAGGAGATTGGCTAAAAACAGGTTGAAATTAGCAAAAAGTAGTTGAAAAGGCAGAAAAAAATTAGAAGGAAGCAGAAAGACCTGGAATGAGCTAAAAAAAATGTGATATTAGCTGAAAAGGCTAAAATTAGCATAAAAGCAGCAAAATAGTTGCTGAAATAGCAAAAATAGCTCAAACTAGCAGAAAAAGGTGAAAGGAGCAAAACAAGCTGAAATTAGACAAAAACTTGAATGTATTTGAAAACTGCCCAAATTAGTTAATACACTATATGCTAACAAAAAAAAGTAGTTGAAAAGGTAGCACAAGCTTAAATTAGCAGAAGAAAGTAGAAAGAACATGTTTGCCAATTTAGGCTGAAATAAGCAGAAATGAGAAAAAAACAAAAAAAAAAAAAAAGCTGAAAAGTAGCTAAAATGCAGTTAATAAGTTGAGAGAGTACATTTTTGCTGAATTAGGCCAAAAACGTCAAAAAGAGTAAAAATTGTGGAACTAGCTGAAAAAAAGATAAAATTAGCATAAACAGCTAATTAGTAGCTGAAATAGGAGAAAAAGGTGAAACTACCAGTAGAAAAAATGAGCTGAACAAATCATAAAGTGAAATTAGCAGAAAGAAGTTAAAAGAAGCACAAAAATGTTCTAGTTAGCAGAAATAATCTGAAAGGAGCACAAAACAGCTAACCCCCCAACCCCCACCCCGACCCCCAGCTGAAATTAGATGAAGGTAGAAGAAAAAAAAATTAAAGTTTGCACAATGAAGCTGAAAGAATCAGAACCAGAACAAATTGTGAAAGGAGCAGTAAAAGTTTGTAAACTGATCTTAAGATCTGAAGGATGTAAAATGAGCTCAATTCATTTTCTATGAGGAAAAAAAAAAGTGTCAGAAAAGGCTAAATATTTCAAAAATCTAAAGTTGCACCAATACCCAATGTCATAACAGGATTGTCCTGAAAGAGATTAACCTTTTAATGTATGATTTGTTGAAATAGATTGAAAACTGCGGGACGAGAATCGTGCAGAAAAACGCACAGAAGAAAAATGGATCACAATAGTGTGAATGCTTCATAAACGTTCACACAATAAAACTTCATTAGTGTCAACATTTTAATTGGTGTTGACCGCTGAGAGTTTCTATGGATGGTGCTCCTTCATATCTATTCAATGTGGCAATCTCCTCTGGCAAAGGTAATCTGGAAGCCTACCTGCTAACTGTAGCAGATAGAGCTCATGTAATTAATGAAGGCGTTATAAGGTAAAAAAATAAAAATAAAAATAAATAAAAGATGAGGAAGAATAAAAAAATAAAAGAAAAAAACATAAGTTCTTTTAGACTAACATAAATCACACTGAGGTAGGGGGCATGCTGAGCCAGTGGGAAGGTTGAGTCCTTCTCTGTGTCTTTGAATGTGAGAGAAAAAAAAATATATATATATAAGTGTCATAGATCAAATTAATGAGCCAAATCTGATTATTGACCCAGTACTATCTTAAAGCTGCTTTCATGCTTGCCAACTTTGATCATCCATGGCAAGAACTACAACAGGTGAACATGCTTTTAATAGGCTATGGCTGTTGCTAGGCCTGATTTGATAACATACAGGTACGCTGCCCATAGAGTCATAAATCGTGTATTTGAATGAAGCCACTCTGTTGGCACAGCAGCGATGGCAAAACAGAGGGCTGGAAAAAAAAATAAACTAAACAGAGCTGTTTCAGCTGCTGAACTCCTGCCAGAGCGCATCATTTGTTTAATCAAATATGTGAAAGCGCAAATTCCCAATATTCTCTCTAACGTCAGAGCTGTTTTTGTATCATTGACCATAAAATCTTCAAGGAAAAGTAAAATAATTAGGTTAGTAAAAACTTGGTTTTACCACAAACCAACATGATTTAAAATGGATAATAATAATATAATAATAACAATAATCCAGAAAAAAGGTTAAAAAAAGAAGACATAATAACCCAGAAACTATAACTTGAAAGGATGGTTCTGAAATTGTTTAAAGTTTTGATGAGAAAGTTATGAAAAACTAATATCCTCTATCTTTGAACAACCTCAGTTTAGAGAAAGAGTATAATTCTGATCGGACTGACAAGCAAGACAGAGTTGGGCCAAAACCAAAGTGGCTTTCTGTCTTCCTAGAACAACTCCAGTCTCAAAGATTGCATAGCTTTTCATTCATTCATTCATTCATTCAATCTTTATTTATGCAGGTTATTCTCATTGAGCAACGAGGACTCATTTACAAGAGAGACCTGTTTATTAGAGCTGTCTTTTCTAACCTGGGCCCAAAGCCCGGCTCAACCCGAATTTAGGCCGGTTCGAGTCATGATAATGTGATGGATGAGCGGACCGGGTCTGTGTCAGGCTTTTGATTGCATCAGTGGATCAGCTGTGATCTTTTAATATGGCAACATGGCTTGCCACACATTCCACTTATATGACAACATGGCTTGCCATACTATCACCAGCCACACACGGTCATTTTCACCGCAAGATGACCGGCATGACCAGAAAGAGGTAAAATAAAGTTCATTTAAGCTTCAGATGGGACTACCAGTACTGCCAGGCATGGATCCATTGCCCAAATGGACATTCATTCAGCCTCTGCGCTCAGTGGATGCGCGTCGACGACGACCCAAACAGTGGAAGGAAAAAAAAGGACATGTCAGAGCAGGGTCCATGTCTGAATAATGCAGAATGCAGGCAGAAACAGGGTTTTAATGTGCTTTGATGGCCTTGAAAGGACAAACACCTATTCAGCCGCGGGTCTACTAACCATTAATAACTATACAGTATAAGCAGTCAAAGTTTAATTAAAAAAGTCTGTTTCTTTCAGGTTAGGACCTGTAATTACTGTTAATTCGTCAGGCGGGGGTTTGGAAATTATGGCTACAGGCTGGGTTGGATTGGATTTTCTGGGCCCAAATGCAACTACTGTTATGCAAAAGCGAGTTTATAATATTGTACATTATTTGTTCAGAAACCTTTCTCTGCTATTGACTTACAAATTGACAGTAGAAGACACAGGAGACTCCAACTATTGCTGGTGGAAACATATAATCATCTCAAAGCCAATTAAACAAACATACAAAACAACCTTAATAATTTTACAACTTTAATTTACTTATGACTACAGATTTTATCCATTAAAAACAAGACTACACGTTAATATTAATCATGTAAAAATTTAATATAAGAAAATTATTTTGAGTTCCTCACTTGGTATGTCATGACCCACAGATGGGCCCCGAGCCACGTTTTGAAAAGCAATGTTTTACAAAACTGTCAGTTTGGCAGAACATGATTGTTCTGGTGGAAATATGATAATTCTGAATGAAGTGCCTTGAGCTGAACTGAAAGTGCTGCAGCTAACACCTGCTTCAGCAGCATTTCACTTGTGTCTTGAACTAGCCATTAGCTCATCAACTTGGTCAGGATTAAACTACAGTAGTCCCTCGTTAATTTGTGGCTTGACTTTTGACTTGCGCTTTCACGGTTTTTCAAGATTGTACATGGATTTTTTTTTTTTTATTGTACACGACACACGGTTGTCAACTTTAATATCACTCACATGATTGGGATGTTACGGGAGACAGTAAAAAGTTAACAGGTGCTGCCATTTTGTAGTTTTCTCTCAGTAAGCCTATACTGTATCACCACTCTAAAGGACTACATTTCCCAGAAGCCAACATTGCCCCACCCAGAAGCCCCAACAATGCTGTTGCCTTCTGCTGAAATTGAGGGAACGTTTTAATCCAATCCGAAAAAGTTTGGTCCTTACTGTGATTTTGGCGCCCAGCGGATGCAGAAAACCGCACGGAACCGATCGGGGACCGGACCAGAACCGGACCTCCAGACTCCAGACTGAACTGTTTTGGTATGTTGTTTCAACCAGAAATCTATGTCAATTAACTTGTGTTACATAAAAAAAAATAGTAAAATAAATATAGTGTTTCTACTTTGCAGTTTATCACTTGTTGCGGGGGTGTCTGGAACGTAACCCCAGCAACAATCGAGGGACTACTGTATATTTCTCCAAACAGTATTTGTTCAAAGAACTACAAGCAAAATACACGTTGTTCATTAGCTTTCAACAGAACCCCACTTCATAACGTGTGAACTTTTGCTTTGTCAGAGTTGGGTAGAGCTGGTCTATTGTTTCTATTACTGACAAACAGTGAAAATCATTAACATATATTACAATTTTATTAGTTTATATTGTAAACTTTACTACAAGAGGAATGGCCCAGCATGCAATTACAGGTTTACAACAGAACGTTTAAGATAATGGTTGATTTGACTGCAAGCAGGTCAGGGTACCTCTGACATTGAGTGTGACATGAACTCCTCAAGATGCTGTGCTGTGCCATTATCTGCAGCAATTTCTATCCTACATGGCCCCTTTTGTTTGCCAACAGCCACACTGAATCTGTAAAGAGAGAAAACACACAGAGCAGGGTTAGTAAGATACGATGCTCCACAATACCTGGGACTCCCAATAAACCCAGCAAAGCATGAAATATTCTGATGGGGAGACAGACAGAGCAGTCAGTAATGGAGCTGCTAATGTGACCACTGAGAATATACCATAAACCGACTAGGTATACATTACACACAGTTTTATGAGATTTTTTTTATTTTTTAAATGCAATAGTGTATTGGCTTGAAAGCATTGGTGCGTTTGTATCGCTCCCCATCAGCCAAAACCCAGGGGAGACAACAAAAACACAACGGCTTCCTCTGTTACATTTAAACAAAATAAAAGCCAGAAATAGGTCTCTGCACAGTGCTGCAGTGATTTCTTTAAGTTCCCGCGCTCCTCAGAAAACGAGAAATTTACATAAAAATGCAATACAGCCAGTAAAGTCACTAAAGATAAAACGTAGGCTGAGAGAAGCAGTCATTACCAGTTCAATTTAAATGATCAAGCTATAGTAAATGACATGCACTACCATGCCACATAAAACAACAGTTACATTAACAGTACTTAAACAACAGCAACAATAAATAAACTTATCAGCCTCGCACAGATACACAAAACTGGTGTAAGTGCTGATTATGTCACTCAAGATTAATTATTATTGAAAAAAATGAGGGCACAAACCAGATATACATTATAACCCTAATGAGAAGAAAGATAATTTTATCATTTGACCCTCTGTGCTTCTCTGGGGAAATACACACTTGTGCTAGTCCTTAATGTTGTAGTGTTAAGTAGCTGGTCTACTTGTGTCAAATCCCAACATTGGCAAAGTCAAGTGATACCTTTTCTCCAATAGATCACTGGTTTTTATGCTGGCTCTATACAATCCAAGCCTTTTTACAGCGGTATACATGTTGTACACCCATTATCAGGCACGTAAACATAATTATGCTAAGAAGTAATGGGCATGATGCACATTCACTGTACAGTTTAATTCAATATCTGCCAGTGAAACGTGACACCTAACTATTATGTCACCGAGCTGCTAATTTGATTTTGCAAAATCCACTCATTGTGACCGTACCAGTGTTGATTAGAAAAAAAAAAAAAAGAGTCTCCTATGTGTGCTTGAATAGCCAGATGGAAACAATAAGGGCAATCGTCCTCCTGTTAATTTGAAACAGCCTTCCAGGTCGCCTTCCTCAGGCAATCCCACGCAAACAGCTTCAGCTAGAACTAATTACAGGTATGGAAATCACAGGAGCTCGTTTGTACACACACACATGTGTGCAGATGTGCACGTATACACAGACACACTTGAGACCAAAAACGTGAAAGGCAACTTAATGCCCAGAGACGAGAGAGAAGAGAGCCATTAATATATCCTCAGGGTGCCTAGTCTGCTTCTGAGGTCATTCTCTATACATTTGCATAACGGTTACTGATTAGTGGGAGATTTCAGTAAATTGCATCCCCCAACTGTTTATTTTTCTGAGGCACAAGAATATTATAAAGTCCAAATTAAAGGACTGAAATCATCCAGTACTGCAGAAAAATAACAGACTGTCAAGGTATGACATCAACTTATTACAACATTATTATCAGTTGCTGAAGGCATTTGATACATGCTTTGGTTTTTAGCACAGTGACTTTCTCATTTTCTTAGGCTGCTAAAGGTGCAAAACTGCCTTTGTGAGACATGGAAATCAAGCTCACTAAGTAAACAGGATGTTGCTACTTGATGAGATCTCGATGAATGCCCGGCACAGCTAATTGGTTGGGCTTTGAAGAAAATAAACCCCCCAACTAATAATATTGTTTACTATTTTACCACTTTTGGTCTAGCTGCTTGACAAGTAGAACTAGAGAAAATGGAATGTGAATACTTATTGCAGAAGAACTTGCTGAAAAATAGCTGAAATTGGCTAAAACATGCTGAAATGTAGCTGAAATGAAGAACATGCCTAAATCAGCAGAAGAAAGCAGAAAGAACACATTTGCTGAAATTGGTTTAAATAAAAATGGGTACAAAATATAGGAAATTAGCAACAAAAAAAAAAGGGCTTAAATTAGCAAACACTAGCTGAAAAATTCTATTCAGGGGTACTGGAGAAGACAGTATGAATGCTGGTCGAACCTCAGATCCAGAAGGAACAATGTGTGTTTCGTCCTGGCCGTGGAACACTGTACCAGCTCTTTACTCTCACTAGGGTCCCCGAGGGGTCATGGAAGTTTTCCCATCCAGTCTACATATGTTTTGTGGACTTGGAGAAGGCATTCAACTGGGTTCCTAAGGGTAAACTGAGGGGATGTATGAAATTGGGGGGCCGTTATTACGGGCTGTTCGGTCCCCATACAAGCAGTGCGAGAGTTTGGTTCACCTTGCCGGTAGTAAGTCGGACCCCTTCAGGGTGAGAGTTGGACTCTGCCAGGGGTGCCTGTTGTCACTGATTCTGTTCAGAACTTTTAAGGCCAGAATTTCTTGGTGCAGCCAGGGGGTGGAGGTATTCCAGTTTGCTGGCCTCAAGATTCCATCTCTGCTCTTTGTAGATGATGTGGTCCTGTTGGCGTCATCGTGCGGTGATCTTCAGCTCTCACTGGAGCGGTTCACAGTTGAATGTGAAGCGGCTATGATGAGAATCAGCACCTCCAAATCTGAGCCCATGGTCCTCAACCAGCAAAGGGTAGATTGCTCTCTTCAGGTTGAGGGTGAGGTTATGCCTCAAGTGGAGGAGTTCAAGTATCTCTCGGTTTTGTTCACGAGTGAGGGAAGAATGGAGCATGAGATTGGCAGACGGATTGGTGAAGCATCTGCAGTATTGCGGACTCTGTACTGGTCCGTTGTGGTGAAGAGAGAGCTGAGCTGTAAGGCAAAGATCTCTGTTTACCGGTCAGTCTATGTTCCTACCCTCATCTATGGCCATGAGCTCTGGGTAGTGACCGAAAGAATACAATTGCAGATACAAGAGGTTGGAATGAGTTTCCTCTGCAGGGTAGCTGGACTCTCCCTTAGAGATAGGGAGAGAAGTTCAGTTATCCGGGAAAGACTCAGCATATAACTGCTGCTCCTCTACATCGATAGGAGCCAGTTGAGGTGGTTCAGGCATCTGGTATGGATGCTCCCTGGGTGCCTCCCTAGGGAGGTGCTTCGAGCATGTCCGACTAGAAGGAGACCCGGGGGAAGACCCAGGATACACTGGAGAGACTATGTCTCTCAGTTGGCCTGGGAACACCTTGGGGTCCTCCCAGAAGAGATGGAAGAGGTGGCTGTGGAAAGAGTCGTCTGGGCCTTCATGCTCAAGCTGCTGCCCCTGTGACCCAACTTTGGAACGAGCAGAAGATAATGGATGTATGGATGTATGTATGTATGTATGTATGGATGGATGGATGGATGTATGGATAGCTGAAAAGGCAGAAAGCAGCTTAAACTAGCAGAACAAAGCTGAAAGGAGAAGAAAGATGTTAATTAGGCTGAAAGTAGCAGAAATTACCACCGAAAACATTAATTTATCTGAAAACAACTAAAATCAGAAAAAAAAAAAAACCTAAAACGATTGTTGAAAATTAGACCAAGCTTAAATTAATGAAAGAAAGAACACAAGTTTACCCAACTAGGAAAATGAAAACAAACAAACAAAAAAAAAATTATCTAAAAAAGCAAAAAAAAAAAACTTTTTTTTGAAGGATGTAAAATGATAATTCGTTTTCTATGAGGGGAAAAAAGTGGCAGAAAAGGCTAAATATTTTAAAAAGATAAAGTTGCACCAAAACCAAAAGTCTTAGCAGGATTTTCCTGAAAGAGCTGAACGTTTTAATGTATGATTTCTTGAAAGAGCTTGAAAAATGTGGGACGAGAATCGCACGGAAAAATATATGGAAGAAAAATGGATCATAATAGCGTGGGTGCTTCATAAACATTCACACAAAGATGCTTTAAGGAAAGTCCCTAAAGATAGGACAAGGTCCAGCCCCAGCCCCAAATGAAGACCTATGTGGACCAAGGTTCATTTTTAGGTCAGATTTTAAATTTGTGCATTTTCCCATTTTTATGGTAATTTAATTTACGTGGCACAGCTTTTCTACAAATTCTGTATTTTTTTAAAATGGGTTGGTGTACATTTAAAATAATTCAGTTCAGGCAGTGCTGCTTTTCTAGCATTTCACAGAAACTCATTTTTTTCAAGGAGCATTTATTTATTTATTTATTTATTTATTTTCCCCCCAATTTATGGTAATTCATTGTAGATGGCACAGCTTTTAGCCTTTATGGTAATTCCCATGTTTGGCCTGCGGTTTCTTCATGAAAAGAGAAGCTGCCAGCCCATGGAGAAGTAAAGGAGATAACAGACAATATGGTGCAGGAAGACAACTATCACTGCTGTCTTTAAAAGATGATTTAAATAAATAATTGCTGACTTTAGCTAGAAAAAGAAATATTCAGGCAGATGTGACAACAACTTCGTTAAGGACGACTGCCTGAAGGCTTTAGGAATATCAACACAAAAACACACAAAAGCACAAATTACTGAATATTCAATGTAGGAATCAATCAGAAAAAAAGATGTTTGTTTTTCGTATAATGTATAAATTAAAAACATTTAAATTAAATATATTTTCTAAACACAAAAATCACCATGTGTTGGTAATCTGTTTAACTTAATCATCATTTATGCATCTCTTCATCTGGCTAATGTTCGAATCATAAGTGATTTGTCATCTCTAACGTATCCCTTTAGACTGTCTGCTGTGTGACAAATCTAGGGCATCCACATAATCATAACTTTCCAGAGGATAACCACTGAAATATTACCTGCAATGTTAAGGGACCCTGCAAATATTTTCAGCACTGCACCTTTACACAAAGGTATTTGTTAAAGCCGAGGTAGGCGCTTGTCTTTAGAACGTGCCTCATTCACAACTCCCTGCAGAAGATTAGCAATGAGGGAGGATCATCATTAAAATGTTACTGCTGCATAAAACATCGGAAAGTATTGGCAACAGATGGCAGTAAAACATCATGCACCACGCGGGTGCCCTTGCAACATTTTTCACTGACTGATGGGGCTGTATGTGACACATTTTTCCAACAGCTTACTCGTCGAACAATATTTTACATTCTTTAAAAAAAAACAAGTGATTATTCGGAACGCGGAGTGGTGAATTTGTAATTTGTGAGTAATTTAGAACCAAGAGACTGTTAGTTCTGCAAGCAGAGTGGAGTTTAACGTCTATGAGCAGATAGAATTAGTGGCTCATACGTTATACACATATAGAGAAAACAAGTGCCACCTGTTACTGTGATATTAAGGTTAGCACAACAGGTTGTAGAGTTATATCCCATGAGGCAGAGAAAAAAGACAATGATCCCCATTAATCTGTTTTATATTTAATAAGTGTCATATCACACAACATATACAGCACATCAGGAAGCATATAGCCTTGTCTTTTTTTCATTAAGTGCAACACACCTTGTATTTGGCCATCATCTGCACCTAAAGTGGATGTAATGCCTGCTCTGACAATGGTGCAGTGACTTTCTCACACACAGCACTGCAGCATTTGCTGCATAATTTGTGCTGTGACCGGCAAGCCTCAATTAATTTGGGCAGCCTGTGTTCTATCATTATATCTCTGGCAACACAATTAGATGGTACACGGCGAAGCTCTTGGCATTGTGGGGCACTCACAAAAGAAGCTCCAAGAGAGCAGGCAGGGCTGCCGCTTGCTTCTTCAATGGACCCTTTATGGGAGAGTTTGTCAATACAACACTGAATGCAGCGTGGCCGATAAACATGGCTCGCCTCAGATCTGCCATTGTGACAAGACGGTGTGGGTTTGAAGACCAAAATGCTCCAAATTGAGATCTCTTTTTTGAAGTGCAAATATAGTTTGACATTTACTCTAATAAATGTTTCCTTTTAATTACCCTGCAATTAAAAAACAAAGTGGGGGAGTGTTACGGATGATCGCTGCATTATTACTGTATTTTCCGGTGTATAAGTCACAGTTTTCTTTGCCTAGATGTGTCAGTCCTGCGACAGAGAGCTCATCAGAGACTCTACTTCCTCAGGTGGCTGAGTAGAGCTGGTCTGGGAAGCTCAGTCCTCACCTCCTTCTACAGGTGTGCAGTGGAGAGCATCCTGTGCTCCAGCATCAA
>JARVGS010000001.1:41540593-41554909 GCA_031762315.1 Hypsolebias antenori | reverse complement strand
TAAAACTGGAGAGATATGATCTCTCCTACTAACTCCAGTTAAGACTCTGGCAGCAGCATTTTGGATTAACTGAAGACTTTTTAAAGAAGTATTTACCGTAGACAGATAACAAACCATTGCAATAGTACATTCTACATGACAAATGCATGAACTAGTTTTCTCTGCATCATTTTTATCCAACAGTTTGAGTCAAAAGGTGTTTGAACATTTTAATTAGTTAAAAAAAACTAGATAATAATGTTACTTTACAATAAAAACCTGAAAGAACATTTAATAAAGCAGCAACACAGACGGATGCCTGCATAAAATTCAATATATGAGGTGATGCAGGTGGGAATAAAGTGTCATGGTAGCTCAATCACATCACAAGCGAACTGATATATAATATCAGACTGATTTGTTAGTAAGCAGGCTCTGTTGTTATGGTGAAAATTATTTTTGGCATTTGATAAGCCCAAAAGTACTCCTTGAATTCCTCTGTGGCAAAAACAAATAAATGTTAATGTCGTCAAATAACACGACACGTTACAATATTTCATCGACCATAATACATCAGACCTCCAAAGCAGAGGAGCATTTCAGTTAGGCTCCAAACGTAAAATAAAACAAAACCGGACGAGTCAAAGTGACAACCGCAGTAGAGAAACGCCATGCACCAAGTCTTTGTGTCTTTCTTTGTTGCAAAAAAAGTTGCAACGCAGCTACAGATGTTACGACAGCAAATATTTTGTAAGAGTTCTGGTTGGTTTGAGCCAATCCGAACTGTATCCCCAGGCCACTCGCTCTCTTGGGGAACCCTGTTTCCTCAGATGAGCTTAGAGCAACAGAAAAAGTAATGACTTGTACTGTGCTGTGTGCAGGCCTAATAATAAAAGCCGCTTCTGTGGGAATTGGGCCATGCGTGTCAGGTTCTGCTCTCCAGAGTGGCAATACCTCCGAGACCAAACGCCCACCCCTCCCACCTCTGAACCGGGGAAGGATAAATTGATGATACAGTGTGGAAGACAAATGAAATTAATCTTCGCACTACCTGACAGGAATCAGCTTTGCGCTATCACATCCACGCACACCAATACGCTTCATTTAAAATGGCTCGCAATGTGTTCAAGCTGAAATGTGACAGGGAAAGGATTATATCAAATAACAATAGTGTTCTACAAACTGAAATAAGCCAACTAAGAGGCGCACTTAATGTTTGAGCTAGATAAAAACAGGTGACATGGATTTATCTCTCATTAGCTTTACTAAAAAAACAGAAACGGTATCTTTCAGAGCCAGACAGGCAAATGAAAAGCAGGCATTGTGAAGGATTTTTTGCCCCCCAACATTAAGCCAGATCTGCGTCAGAGTTGCTTCAATCGCACGCAGCCACAGCAGTCATCATGATAAGCCTTTTAGACTCTCATATTGATCTCTGTGTCACCTAAGGGCGAAACAGGTACCTGTGTATCCAGGCCAGCAGACACACTCGAAGCCTCCAGGCGTGTTGATACAGATGCCCTCATGGAGGCAAGGTGAAACTTCACACTCGTTCACATCCAGGTCACACAGCTCTCCAAAATAACCAGGAGGACAGATGCAGTGGAACCTAAGGAGAATATGATAACACTAAATCATTAAAGAATGAGGCGTAATCTTGTATAGACCGCAATAGCCGATTTTTATCTATAAATTTCACAGTTAAAGAAGTCGTGATTTTCTTTTTTTTTTTTTTTTACCTCGGTAAAAACAGACTTGAAAATATTCTTTCTCTGTGTAAAAATGATAAAAAAAATCCATAAAAATTCACTAAATTAAATAAAATATGTCCTGTAGTTCAATAAGTGTTTTGCTAAGAGACACATGTAAAATTTTACAGTTATTGCCAAGGTTTTAGGCAAAAATGTCTCCCAATGATTTGTACTCGAAGGAGTGAAAGGAAAATTAGCATTTTTTTAAGATGGGATAAGTGTGAGCGGCTGAGCACAAGAGCTATTTTGCCCTAAATTATCTTTTTTATTATTATTATGCCAACATCTTGGTGTTAACAAGAAAAAATGTTTAAATCGACAACAATTGCTATTTTTTAGATCATGTTGAGGAAATGAGGCATGTAGAAACAATTTGTTTCCTGCAAAATTAAACAGTTGAAAGAAAGAACATCCTGCTATAGTGGAGATTCCATCATTTTTACTATGCAGGGTTGTTTAAAGTCAGTTGGCTGTGGTGTCCATTTTGAATTGGGATAGTGCCAAAAAAGTGCTGCAGAGATACATCTAATGGTTACTTTCTGAAAGTTTCATTAAAATCCATCAAGTGGTTTATAATGTATTTTGCTAATAGAATTGACTCAAAAAGGTACCTAATAGAAACGTTTTTGTTCGTTTCGTTAACCCTCAGAGAATGTACAGTAGTCCCTCGTTTTTCACGGACTCACTCCATCGCGTTTCTTCAAAATAAGACTGAACATTACACACAACTGGCTGACTGATGGAGGAGCTGGAGCTCCCTGCCTCCTCTGCTCTTTGCCACCTGCAAGCGTTCCTGGACACGCCTACTTCTCTGATGCATGGAGAACAACTGATTAGCTGCAGCAGGAAGTTTATCCAGCAGTATGGGCTGCACAAAGGTGCAGCAGGTGCTAAAATTTTTTAAAATATTTTATTTAAAATAAAAACTTCATGCCAAATGTGTGGCTCATCCAACAGTCAGTCAGTTGTGTGTCATGCCCAGTCTTACTTTGAAAAACCACCATAGAGCGCATCCACAATAAACAAACAGCAAAGTAGCATGGGACTACTGTATTTTAAATTATTTAGCACCTGCCGCACCTGTGTGCAGCCCACAGCTGAAGGAGAAGCTTCCTCCTGCAACATGTCATATTTCCGTTCTGCAGCGGGGAAGTGGGCGTGGCCAAGAGCGCTGGCAAATGGTCGACTGTAGCCAGAGGCAGGGAGCTTTTTGAAACATTGTCTAAAATATTGCAAGAGTGTGGGAAGGTGTTAAAATGCCTTTATATATATATATATATATATATATATATATATATATACATACACACACTACTACTTACTACTTGTAATTTTTTATACTTATCGTGGGGCTTCAGGGTATGGATCCCCGGCAATAAACAAGGTACTACTGTATTGGGAATGACTCTCAGCAAGTCCCACACTGTATTTTAGCTCAGTATCTGTAAAACTGACAGTTATAGCCACTTTTATTTTTGCTAAGTTTATTTAGCTATGGCAGCCATCTTGAATTGTGTTAAGTTGAAAAATGAATCTGCTTCATCTGTACATCTAATGCTTCTGAGAGTTCATTAAAATCAGTGCAGTGGTTCATAAAATATTCTGCTAACAGACACGGACACGAACAAATTGCAATCAACTCGTTTGCCTTTTAGATAGTGGTGGTAATAAAGTGACAATATTTTCCTTCCCGTGTGTGTACGTTATTTTAAATTATGCTAAATGGATTATTACTAAGAGAAAACTCAATCTTCCAATAATAAGTCTTACTCAGTTACAATCCCTTGCTAAATCTTATTTCACATAACTAGACATCTCAGTGGAGACAGTTATTGTGTTTCAGACTAAAGTAATAAGAAAATTATACAATTAGTCACCTCCTTGGTACTGATGCCATTAAAAAAAAAAATAAGTACCATTTTTCAGTGAAACAATTCTTTCTGTCTTATGACATTTCTATAATACAGAAAACAATGTCTTCTTGTCATGTAGCATGTCAGATCTGCCTTTAAGATAAAATATCAAGGCTGGTCAGAGCAATGCTACAACAGCATGCACAGTCTGTTATGCACTCTCATGCAGCCAGGTTCAAATTATCTTAAGGAATAGGATGTGTATACAAGGTGGCTAGGGCTCGAAGAGTACCGCACGGCGTGAGTCATCATCACAGCAGCACAAATTGACTTTGCTCGGATCAGGGAGGTGAAGATGGAGATGGAGGCGTGGGATAGGCGGCATTAAAGCCCACCTGATGTGAACTCCCAGGACTGTGCAACCAGGGGGAGCGCTCTGAGGAGGGCCAGGTCCCACAGGAACAAAGTCATAACGAGAGACAAACTGGAGACAAACCATTTAGGACTTAAATTAGCCCTGGGACTTCTCAACCCATCTGTCCGACTAAGCCTGGAAGCCCCGCGGCTCCCATTAAGCACAGCGCAGAGAAACACCGGTGGAAGTAAAGAGCGATCGAGATCCATGATGTGTTCCTGCTGAATTCGCGCTTCATCTTTAGAAAGAGAGCTTATGTGTGAAGAATGAATACAGGCTTGTTATATAAAGCGAAACACTTCAAATGGAAATCCCACAACTTTGTATGTTTTCTATGGAAAACACTTTTGTTTGATCGCCTTTCCAAACAAACAAATTTAACTGTGCCTGGTTCTTACAAATTAATGCATTTTCTTTATAACTTATACAATGAACAAAAGGGAAAGGATCTGGCACTGTCAAAGCACAAACAAATGCAAATGAGTAAACGCAGAAATTAAATTTATATTTACATGTTCACAAGGTCCTGACAAATGCCAGCGTTGTTGCAAGGGGTGGAGGCACACTCATTGATGTCTTCCTCACACCGAAGGCCCGAAAATCCCATCTCACAATCACACCTGGAAGAGAAAAATCATTAATATTGACATTTTGTCTAAGATGGAAAATAGAAATACTATGTTTCCTGCAGGCACAGACAAAGAGCAAATAGTAAAATATATATCTACAAGACATCACTATTATGACTTTTGCATTATATTCAGTCTGACTGATCATTCTGTAAAGTAAAATGTTTTCTATTTATCTGTTTGAGCATACCTGAAGCTTAAATTTGCAAAACACGACAAGAATAATTACCAGTAAGGCGGGCATATTTGGGCGTCTTAACAATTTGCCCTAATTTCAGCATGAAAAATATTTGCTCGAGGTATTCTGTTTTTCAAATGACAGCATAATGCTTTAACAAATACAGTGGAGACCTGTTCTGGCTGCTAATAAAACATCTTGAATCTTCTTTTCTAAGAAACAAACAGCTGGTTTTGACATTTTTTTCACCTGTAGCCATTGATCTGATCCACACAGCCCCCTTGATTTTGGCATGGGTTTGAGTCACACTCATTGGTGTCAATTTCACACAAACTTCCTTCAAATCCTGAAAGATAAATGAGGTAGTCATGGATCAGCAGACCTTAGTGCATGCTGAAAACGTCAGGGCCGAAGATAATAAAGACCCCAGTGAATGCCATTTTAATGGAACTACTAGCCCCTGTAGCATATCTCATCTTCCAGCGCTCAGCACTCACTGTTTCCCCTTTGAGAGTGTATAAGTCTAATAATACTACAGTGCCACAGACAGATTGGTCTGAGGGTTAGTGGTTTGGGAGGTGTGTGTCTCTGTGCGTGGGTGCACTTTATGTAAGTGTGTGTGCGAGAACAACAAAAAAAAAAAAAACTAAGAGCAAGGGGACATCTTGTTAAGTTAGGGTAAGAGGGAGCTACACCCAAGAGCTCTTTTGCCCTCGTTCATTAGGGGGTTGAGGGGCAGGATGGCTAAGCAGATCAGCATGGATGTTTTTTTTTTTTTTTCTTTTTGTACATTTGAAGGCAGCCTGGGAGCCTGTACTGTTCAGCCTGTCAGATGTATGCCACTAGCGCTTGATCTGCTGGACACATTCTGTTTTACATGTCAACATTTGCTTTATGCAGAAAATGTTAAATTAAATACACATTATAAATGAAGAAACTGAAAATAATTATATAACTGTAGACATAGCAGAAAGTTTATATCCTCATAATAAAGCTGCTAGATTAGCAGATGGACAAAGTTTTTTTTTCTTTTGAATTTAATTACACTAATAAAAACAACTTGCAAAAAAGTACCAATCTGTAATGCAAATTAAAAAGATCTCGATCAACTTTATATATTTCCACACTAGATTAAACAACCTGCATAAAGTACAGTATATATATATATATATAACATTGTATTACACATGTAGCAAAATGTATTGTTTAGATTTCTTTCTGTGGTATTACTCATAACCTCTAGACCATTTTTAAAAATTTCAATAATTTTGTTATGAGCTCCTTATGAACCAGCTGAATGCAGGTAACACCATAATAATTTAAAGTAGTAAAAATCATGTTCAGAAAAACAATAAATACAATAAAAAAAAAGTTATTTAGTCCATTTCAAACATGGCTGTGCTTTGCTGCAGGACGTATGTTACCCAGATAATTACAATTTTTTATTTCAGAAATTTACCATAACATTAGATGGCTTTACATATACATATATATATATATATATATATATACAGTATATATATATATATATATATATATATATATAAATAAATCAAAATTGATTTTGTTTTGATGTACAGTATTTTTAACTAAATACCGTAGTCCCTTGTTACTTCGCAGTTCGACTTTCGCGGACTCGCTCTTTCGCGGTTTTTCAAAGTAAGATTGGACATGACACGCAATTAGCTGATTGATGGATGAGCCATAAGATCAGCATGGATTTTTTTTTAAATAAATTATTTTAAATTATTTAGCACCTGCTGTGCCTATGTGCAGCCCACGTGCAGGGAGAAGCTTCCTCCTGCAGCATGTCATAATCTCTGCTCTGCAGCGGAGGAGTGGGCGTCACCCAGAGACTGGCAGAGCACGGAGATCCTGACATGCTGTGCTCTTTTAGAGCGTTTAGAGTTTATAAACGTTGTTTAGAATATTGCAAGAGTGGGAAGGGTTTAAAACACCTTAATATAAACTACTACTACTAGTACTACTATTCTTTCTTTGCAGTTTTTCACTTATCGCTTGGGGACTGAGAACGAGAACGGAACCCACCCCCCGCGATATACAAGGGACTACTGTACTAAAAAGACAGCTTGGATAAAACATAGGAATAAGTGAAACTTGTTTTCCTTTATGTGAATAATATTTAAAAATATATAGGAAATTTGCAATTTCACAAAGAGTTTTTTTTTTTTTGCCACACCCTTATGAACACTTCTTGTTTAATAAAATGCAAACTAATATAAAAAAAAATAGTGTTGCACATCAGTGACTATCGTTTTCAAAGGTGTGGTTTTTGTGCAATCAAAATGTAGCAATGCAAATACATGGCAAAAAAAAAAGAAAAAGTGAGTGAATTATAAGCCAGTACATTGTGATCCCTGCCCCAAATTTATTTACAGCTATACTTGTGGAAAATAGCGTAAAGGCAAAGAGTGACACAGCTCTGTGCATCTTGTGCCACAACACTGAATGTGAATACGAGACCACAAAGAGAACAGAGTGTTTGGTGAATTATGGGACAGCACAGTTCCCCATGCAGCTCTGTCAGTCAAAGCCATGGTGACGCACCTTGGGGACCATTTGGAATGTCAATGCCATGTAATGCATCTTCTGCCACTAAGCAGTGACTGGAGGCTTCTCTTTGACAGAGTGGGATACCCAAGGCGTGAGCCCACAAAGTCATTCTATCATCTGGCAAGAGTTACAGCATGTGATCACTGCAGCTGCCAGTAACTGTCTCAGAGGAGAAGAAATTGTGCGTAATCCCCCAGTGGATACTGAACTAACATTGATTGACATTTCAATTAAATCATGAGATATGTATTTTTAGTTGAGAGGTTGGTTTGGACCTCCACGGTTGAGACTTGAGTTTTCAGTCACAGAACCGTTTTCAAGAAGAGGCCCCTTTAAAATTACATAGCCCACTGCGTTTGCAATATAGATTATGATTTCCATCAGTGGTTTCATCTTTGTGCTGTCATAACATCAAATGTCAGATGTCACTGGTGGTAAAGCTATGCAGGAATATCTTGTTCAAATAAAAGAAAAATCTTATGACTGAAAGTTTTGTGTCAGAGTTTTGACCTTATGAGCTTAAATTTTTAATACATTGTGCTTCTGCTTTATTAGTCACTTTAGATTATTTTTGTGATATCTAGTTTAGGTTTGTTTATTTATGATAATCTCAAAAAAGTCAAGAAAACAGAAATATTGTTAATGTTACCAACAACAAACAAAAAAAGTTGGTATTTTGATAGTCAATTTAGCAATTTGATTAGTTTTGTGCGTTATCTTTTTGTATGGCCAAAGCACATAAATATACTGTGGATGGATGGATCCACTACTTCAGTATTTAAAAAAAAAAAAAGTGTTGTTTAAAAGTTATATTCCATCAGAAAATGCAAAAAAGTAATGAGTAAGCACAAATTGATGTGAAAAAAATAAAACCATAATCCCTTCATTTGTCATCATGGTTCTGTTTCTCATAATCAAGACGTTTGAATCGTGACCAAAAACTGGGTTACTTGAATAAGTGGGTTAGGTTTATAAAAAAGCACTGCATGTAAACACCAACTAGTGAAGACTATTACTGCTCTCCTCCACACCTGGACCACCTCTTCAGTTCTGCAAATAAATGCACAAAATGATTAAACACTGAGTTTATTTAAAAAGTGTTTACTGTACAGCTGTTACCGCCCAAGACCTATTTTTATCCATTAGGTACAAATGAAGCCACCAACCTCTTTCTCGCCGTGATGCTGAAGTACTTAACTAAAGTTGCTGTTCTCCACAGATATAAACTTTTTTTTATTTTTTATGTTTTACAACAGTTTACTTAGGTATCCCCATTCCAGGTGGAACTTTTAGCCATGGATGCAGTGTTTTACATGCAGTACATTTTTGATTTATGAAACCAGTCTGTTTAAAAGCACGTCAAACAGTTTCCAGCACAATTTCTTTTTTGTGAATTTCACCTTTACTCTGGCACAGAAAGTATAAAACTGCACACTACAACACCTATTTTTTTATTATTATTTAGATTTTTTTTTTGTTAAGAAACATTTGTTGCCAGTGATTTTAAGAAAAAAATCTTCCTTTTTTGTCTTTTCACTTATTAAAAAAAAACAAAAAAAACAAACAAAAAAAAAAAAAAAACATAGCTCTAACAGATGTTGAAAATGGCAAAAAGTACAATGCAAGTGCCGTATGGAACAGCTAGGGCGCAGGTGTCTAGTCTCTTGGGTTTTCACCAAATACACAAATTCAAATGTAATGATTTATAATAATGTAAACTCAATTGTATGCCTGTTTTAAATCCTTAGTGCTTTACAGTCATTCCATTGTACCTCTTGAATTGCATTTTTTTAATCAAATGAAAGAAAAAAAACAAGCTTTTCTGTAAATTCTAAGTGCTGATAAAACAACGGGACAAAGCAATTGGGAAAAACTCCAAATTCTCATGTTCGTGTCCATATTAGTTTATAATTCCTTAATTTAACATTCACAAACATATAATTCTTAAATTGTTACATGCTCACAAACCAGTCAAATTATGATCCTGTCCTCCTCATTCTTTTTTTGCAGTGCCTGGTGCCAGAACAATGGATTATTTAACTAATAAAAATAAATCCATGTGAACGAGGACAACTTCCTTCAAATTGTACCAGGGCTGTTTCTGGGGAGTCTGAAGGCCTTGTAAACACTCCAGTATCATCACGAGCGCAAGCTTCAGCCGAACGATGCATCATGATTGAACAAAGTTCAAAAACTTCAAGGTGAAATGTGATGACACTGATGGAAGTCTAGACAGGGACAGAGCTGAAATATGTGATTCAACAAGCTTACGTCAAGAAGATGGACAGCACTTTTTCCCCCTCACTTGCCCTCAATCACACAGACCTTACACCCTGTCTGTTACATCTTTAGTGTTTACCAGTACCTCCCACATAGCCTTACCAACACCTGCCTTAGTATTAAAAAACATATAAACCCACTCTGCCTCTTTCTTTTATCTATCTCCAGTGGTCAAGTAAACATGGCAAAGAGATAGCTGTGGGAAAATGAACCAGAACAAGGCTGCAGGTTCAAGATGAATCAATCCAAAGTTCCTGGAAGCAGCACCAACCAGGCACCTCAGTCAAAACACAGTTTCCAAATTGTGGAACGTCCACAAAATGACAGTGACTATATAGAATCCTTGGAGAGCCCGCAATGGGCTCACTAAATTAAATTAGTAAACAGGTTTCAGGATTCTAAGCCAGTACTCATCGCCCTAGGGTTGGAGTTGAGAATGCATGACCTACCTCAGTGGGTGAGCCCACACTCATCTGGATAAAGCAGGCAGCACACTGAGGATTATGTTCTTTGATTTATCCAGAGCTTTTAAATTGATTCAGCTTGTTCTGCAGAATCTCCAGAAAAAAACAACTTTTACTGACAAACTCAAGAAAATACAAGTGCATTTCTCCACAACCACTTGAATTATTGACCGCCTGACAGATAGACCACAGTACAACAAATAAAGCTGTGCGTAAAAGTAGACAGCCGAACAGGTGCACTGCAAGTGATTATTGTCCTTTTATCCTGTTTGTTCACCCTGTAAACCACAGGTGATTTTTTTTTTAATTGTCTAGCATGTATGCCCTGTTCAATAGTAAATGGTAAATGGACTGTATTTATGTAGCACCTTTCTATCTTAAGATACTCATAAGTGCTTTACAACCCATTCAGCACTCTACTATATACAGTATATACAAAAACTAATCAGTGCTTTATCACATTCAAGTACCAATAGGACAGACATCAGAGGCAACAAGGGGTTTAATGTCTTGCCCAGGGACACTTCGGCATGTGACTACTGGTGGAATCGAACCCCCAAATCTCGCATTGGAGGACGACTTCTCTAACCACTCAGCCACAGCCACCCATGACAGCGATATGTTTTGAAATGCATCATATCAAACTGCATAATATAAGCAGGTCAACAGTTCAGACTGGAGAGACCTTAACGTTCCTTTTTAACCAACTATGGAGCATTCAAGGGTTAAACACGAATGTTTTTTTTTTTTTTTAACTCCTCTTATTTATGCAGCACTTGCTTAGGCTGGAAACAGAAGTCTCAAAGCTGAAGACAAAAATAACCTCTTACCCTTAGTAATAGAATATCACAAATTTGAATAACCTTTGCTTGCCAAGAGGCACATTCTTTTTCTGATAACATATTCTACATATTAACGTTTGGCTCCTTATGCAGGCACTCATTTTCTGAACATTAACCGAGACACCAGCCTCTTATGACACTATAAACTATGCTTTACTATACTATACAACCAATGCTTGTCTTTCATTGAGAAATATGAAGAAATTATTTTATATATATATATATATATATATATATATATATATATCCTGGTGTGGCACTTTCCTCCTCTATAAAGATTTTATTACAGTAATTTCACATCTTATGAGCCAGTATAATGCAAAATAGTAAATGTAATTTGCTATAGTTTATAAGTTTAGATTTCATAAAACAAAAATGGCACAACATAAATTGACTGTATAGGACATAAAATGGAGTAAGTAGCTGATTCAGAATATGTGTTATGCTATGAATCACTACAATGTAAAAAGAAAGAACATAGATATTCATTTACATCTGTCTGGGCATCTGGTTTAAAAGTTGTAACACATCTGGTATAAGTCACTATAACCACTCGGTCTATAAAAGATAAATTAAATGAACAGAGTCTTTCAGCCTATCTCTGGAAGCAAATTCTCTCAACACATTAGGTATGTGTCAATTCTTCTGCTGGCAAGGGTCCACAGTAGCTCATTAACCAACTGTTTGTAGGAGGAAATCTCAATCTTGTAGAAGGTGAAGTCTAGTGTAGCATGCCTTGCAAATAAAGGAGTTTGCTGTCCATCTGTCTTGAAGCACCTCTGGAGCTATTCTGAATCATGGACACTAAAAGGTTTTTAATGTAATAAGACCACACAATTCTGTATTCATGCCTTTCTTTCTCTATTTCCATCTTTCTTTTTTTCTTTCAGCTTATCCCTTCTACAGGGGTCACCACATTGAACTAATTCGTATGAAGACTTAGCGATTGATTTTACCCTTACTGATGCAACCACAGACCACCAAGCTACCACAGCCCTCTGTGCGGAGAAGAGAGCTGCCATCTAGGGTGCCCGGGGGAGCAGATGGTGGAGTTAAGGGCCTTGATCAAGGGTCCAGAGTGGGGCAAGTGTGGGTGGAGGTAGGTGTGTTTCACCTGTCCACAACATTTTTTGATGTTGTCTGTTCGGATACTTGCACCGGTGACCTTACGATCATAGGTACACTTTCTCTAACCTCTGTGCCAAGGAGTGGTGGCATTAATTGTAACACATTAATTCCACATTAATTCACTATACAGTACTGCAAAAATCACTTTCTCCAACTTGACGTGTCAAATAGCTCAAATTTGCTAACTTATAAACCTCTATAAAAAACAAAAAATCAAACCAACCAACCAACCAACCAACCAACCAACCAACCATCCATCCATCCATCCATCCATCCATCCATCCATCCATCCATCCATCCATCCATCCATCATCTTGTGCTTGTTCCAAAATTGGGTCGAGGGGGCAGCAACTTGAGAAGGGAGGCTCAGATGTTTGTTTTTTTTTCCACAGCCACCTCTTCCAGCTCTTTTGGGAGGATTCCAAGATGTTGTCAAGCCAACCGAGAGACATGGTATCTCCAGCGTTTCCTGGGCCTTCTCCAGGGTCTCCTACTAGTTGGACATGCATGAAACACCTCCCTAGGGAGGCACCCAGGGAGCATCCTTACTAGATGCCCGAACCACCTCAACTACACAAACAATACAAATGCCGATATATATGTAGTCTAGCAGTAGTGTTTTATCAGGCAAATGTAAAAATCCTATGAGGCTAAATTTTTGAATAAAAAAAAAAAAAAAACACTACTGTTTGCATTCATATAAACATTGTACATATCCTTCCTTAAGATTCCATGACCCGAAATAAACTTTAAATAGTGTAAAACTAGCATTTGAGCTGTCAAAATAAAAATGCTGTAAATTGGACTTGTTTTTATGCCTTTCCACATCAGGATAAATTATAGGGGTAAAACTGAGTTGTGATTTGCCCATGCAGAAATGTTTGCATGCAAACTAAGAAAGAACACCAAAGCCCACTGATCGTGTGCACAACTCAGAATTGAACACGTCTGCCTTGCAGTGCAATCTGGCCTGAATGATTCTAGGTGCTGTTTCATTTGTTGTAGTTGTCGGCCAGAAACCCTCACCCTGACCTTTACACCCAACTCTCTTTTTTTTTCAGATCGTTTCTCTATAGGGTTAGCCACTCCCTGCAGAGGCTCCTCATTAGGGCAAAAGTGGAGCATCTGTGCTGGTCAGGAATGATGACTTAAGCCTCCTGGCCATAGATCCGGCACAGTCACAGTAAGCAAGAACAAAGCCAACCTAAGAAACTCAACAATCAGTTGAAAAATGACTGCTTCACTTGTATTTTCTTTTTAAGAAGATTCTTTCACTTGGCTCTAGTTTTATTCTGGCCTCAAGGTTTGCACAGTCTACCTTTGTAGACAAAACTCCTTTCTATTGTAGCTGGGTTTTACAAATCCCTTTTATGCTACTCCCTGTAGAAATCTCCTAATGGCTGCCTTTTAGATCCTGTTGAACTGTGAACACTAAAACTGCCACATCAACCTTTTTATGAGACAGATAGAATTGAGTGAAGCGTCTTGGGAAAACTATGACTACACACTTAACTTTATAATGCAGTCACCACAGCAAGTTGAAGGAAAAAAAATCCTTTGTCTCTCAAGTTAAACATTTATTTATCAACTGTGACATCAAACATTGTGAAAAGACTGACCCCCAAAAAAGTGTGACAAAGAGAATCTGCAATCAGATTTTTGCTTTTGTCAAATGAGCACCCCCCCCCCCACACACACACACACCCACCCACCAGCCCCTACTTCTTCTTCTTTTTTTTTTTTTTAATCAGCATTTTTTTCAGTTGCTGGGAAAATGGAGAGAGTAAGAATAGCATGTATAAAATGTTTTTTGCTTTTATGTCTGTGTAGCTTTTGTAAAGATATGAGAATTATCAGATTATTTTTTTCCTTGAGATAATTGATTTTTTTAAATAGCTTTTATGGCATATTTGTAGTTATTCTGCTTACTCAATTCAATTCAATTAAAAATAATTTATTAATTCCAAAGGTAAATTAAATGTTGTAACTCATCATCCTGGATTCAGTAGAGTTGTTATAGATGCTGATGGCTTTGGGCAGGAAGAATTTCTTGTAGCAGTGCGTCTTAAGGCTCCCACATAGTTCTGCGTACGTCCGTACACGTGTCCGTACGCGCGTACTGTACGCAGTGAGTTCAGTCCCACATTTCTGCGTACGTTTTTGCGTATATTCTCGCGTTTTCGTGCTGAATTATTGACGTTATTTCCTTAATTTCGTCTGGTT
>JARVGS010000001.1:41529752-41540493 GCA_031762315.1 Hypsolebias antenori | reverse complement strand
TATGTACGGCGTACGACGGCGTATGTACGGCGTACAGCCGTACGCAGAACTATGTGGGGGGCTTTAGAGCAGATCTGAAGAAACTGGTTGCAGATGTTGAGCTGTCTACTTGGACATGGTGGGTTTCTCTGTCCTCTTGGGCAGCAGGACCACCTGAATCTTGGGCAGAACTCCTCCCTGAGTGACGGCCACGCCTCCCAGCAGCTTGTTGAGCTTCTCGTCATTGCAGACAGCCAGCTGAAGGTGTCAGGGGATGATCCTTGTCTTCTTGTAGTCACAAGTTGCATTTCTCACCAACTCCAGGATCTCGGCGGTCAGGTACTCAAGCACCTCCACCAAGTAGACGGAGATGCATCCACGGCACCTCCTTTTTAACTCATTTGTGGTTTGGGGCTGTAGCTGAGGTATTATTAGAGCTTTTGATATAATAATCAGCTGCTCTCGATTGTAAAAACCACCTTGTTGTCATAGTTACGCACCATATCAAATGTTCAAAAGCAAAGAAGCTTCAGTCAAAATCATTCCAGCTGCACAGCATCTGATAACAGAGGAAATTATCATCAAAAAAAAAAAAAAAAAAAAAAGGAATAATAGTTTTCAAAAGTAACATCCCAGAATGAAAGTAACAGAGCTGCTCCAACATGCATCCACCTTGAGCTGTGCAATTCATTGATATACACTGACGTGTTGATTTCTATTCATGCAGTTGCTATGATGTTCTCTTGCACCTGCAGACTACATATTGCTTTACACTTTTTTATGTAAATACTGAAAACTGTATGCCAAATGCCAAACTACTTCTACTTATGTTGCTATTTATGTGTAAATTTTCAGTTTTAATTGGTTCACTTTGAGCCGCAGCAATGTTTTTACGGCAAGCTTTGCATAAAATCAAATGAACAAAACTGAATGCCATGCACTAAATGCTTAGTCAACCTTGACAATAATTAAGAGTTTAGAGTCCATCTACAAAGTGTGGGATGCAATTTGCATTAGACGAGCTAGAGATGGAATGTCGCAGATGTACCCAGACTAATTCTAAATCTAAGAATGCCTCAGGATAATGTAAGGCCTCCACAAATACCTTGACACATAACCTACATTGAATGGTAAACAAGTCAAGCCAAGAGTTGTATAACGGCTCTGGTTGTTGAATCGTCGCTATGTAGGTTGGCTTTAAGGTGAATAATAAGGAAGAGTAGTGCATCACAGTCGCTTGTGTGAAATGAAAACGACCAAGCCCACGCAAAGCTCTTGTTCTAATGCATGCAGCCAGTTCCCAATTTACTATTCCTCTCCAAGGAAGCTTTCTGAAACTCACCCAGCTGCTCTATTTATATCTGGCATCATCGTTTCATCTCTGTGCTGATAGAGCCATTAGTTACAGCACAGCCTTATAGCATCTTAACCTGTGCATCGACAAGTATGAATGTTAGAAAATAACATTTTCAACAATAAATAGTTTACAGATAACACAATCAAATGAAAGGATGGTCAATAATGGATGCTTCCATGAATCAGTCTACCAGTTTTCAGTGCCAAATGTGCAAGTTCTTCATTAAGAAAGTACCTATGTGCATTTATTTTTAATCAAAATGTGCTGTAAACAACAGTAGCAACCAAATCAAAGTACGTTTGTGTGTGATTAATTCCATTATGCTTTTATTCTTGATCATTCATAACAAGAAAGTGAATAGTAAAACAGCAGTTTTCTGCAACTGTTACATACTGAAAATAAAGAGATGTGATTAAAGGAACTTTTTTTGGGGTGATTTGGTGTAATGGGTTTTCTCAGAATTGATTTGTTAAGACTAGAATTGAGTTAATGGATGGGGGTAAAGGAAAGAAAATTGAGCAACTGAATCATTGAAAACAAGAAAGAAATTGGTTTGTTGACAGCTACAGTATGTCTTTTCCACTATTTACTGTGGTAGGAAGTACAGATTGGTAGATCAGACATTTATGTCTCTGTTTTAAAGTTATTTTAGAAAAGCATTTCAGACTGAAGGTGAAAATAAGTTTAATCTATTTTTTAATGAGCTATGTATATTTAAGCTTCTTTAGCAATCTTTTAAAATTCTCTGTAATGTGTGGAAAGAGAGCTAAAAGGAAAACCCTGTGAGTAAAAACCTGTGACGTGTGCTCACTCACCAGCTGGGCATCTGCAAGAGGCTGTTCCATTGGAGCGTGTCAGGCAGGTGGAGTTGTGCAGGCAGGGATTGTGGAGGGGGTCGCAAGGGTCATAAGGCTGGTCGCATAGCAAGCCAGTGAAGAAGGGGGGACAGGTGCAGGAAAACTCCCCAGGTATGTCTGACTCTTTGCCCTCAGCTCCATTTAGACAGGGCCCAGAATCACGCTCATTCACATTCTCTGCACAGTCCACACCTGTCCAGCCTGGCGAGCAGAAACACCTGAAATACACAAGACAGGAGAGCCAGCACGGCTGTGGAAATCCGACATAAATCAAAACAAATGCTAAATAACCCAGAGAAGTGGATTTTTCTGTAAAAAAAAATAAAATGAAAAAAATCAGTGTGACGAGTGCTTAAATCGAATGAATAAGCTAAAACTGAGCTGTTAAAGTTTAAAGAGGCAGAAGCAGAACATAGGCTACATATAGCAAAATACAAGCTAAAATGAGCAGAACACAAGCTAAAACCTCAAAGAAACAGAAAAATAGTGGTTGAATAGACTAGTCGACGAGTCGATCCAAGGAGATCACGCAAGTTTTACATTTTCACGTCGACTAGTTGCAGTCAGTGATTGTGTCAAGTGATCAGCGCTGGGCCGCTGGCTACAAAACAGATTCTTCCAAACAGATGGAAGGCAAGGAGCAGGCAAAGTCTTCCCAAACAGGTAGACATTCAATTCAATTCAGTTTTCTTATATAGCACCCAGTCACAACAGAATTCCTCTCAGGGAACTGAACAGAAACATCCATTCATAAAAATAATTTAACACTATCTGAGGAGCAGACTGCTTTGAATTTAACTCCATCACAGAACTCTCATCTTGAACAAACATGCAGGCGACAGTGGAAAGGAAAAAACTCCCTCATGAGGAAGAAAACTTTAGCAGAACTAGGCTCAGGAAAAGCGGCATCTGCTTTGACCGGCTGGGTTTGAGGGAAACAGATATACACAATGGCAGGTCGAGAATCACATGTTAAGATAGAAATAATATCAAATGAAAACGATTAAATTGTAACAATTTGTTTAAGATAATGAGGTCTATTCATCCTCCAGTAGTCTGCGCTTAAGGCAGCATAAAATTCATCAACATTGTGAAAGTATTTCACTAAAGATGATGTTTTTTGTTTCATTTTATTTAATACACAGTGAGATCCCACCACCACCCACCTCCCATCTTTAGTTTCATTTAATTTAATCCACTAAATAAAAGCAATAAAAACAGGGGCACACTACATTGGATAATCCACCACCGCCGCCACAGTCACCACCGCCGCCACAGTCACCACTATCACCACTATCACCACCACGGTGGTTTATTTTATTTAGTAGATTAAATAAAATAAAACTAACTTTTGCAGCTTAATAGTAGTTTTAGTTTTCCTGTGACTTATTTGCAGTTATGATAAATGGTAGGATCATAAATATATGCGCCCTATGTTTATTGTTCTTTTTTGGTGAATAATAAAGGACTTTTTTGGTGATGATTATTATTTATTATTTTAGCGTCTTGTTATTTATTGTTCTAGAATTGTGCTGGTCTGGGTGGCTGCATGTTGCAGTAGCTCTGTTACATTCAGAGTTATTGCTTTTGAGAACTTAAATTCCACTTTTTTCTGGATGTAAATCACTTTTTACGGATGATTATTTCCTCCGGTATCGGATGCTGTGCAGCTGGAAGGATTTTTCCTGAAACCTTTTTACTTATGGGCATTTGTTATGAAGCGCAACCATGGCAACAATATGTTTCACAGCCAGGAGCAGCTGATTAACATCTCAAAAGCTCAATAATATCCCAGCTACAGCCCCAAATCTCAAATTAGTTAAAAAAGGAGGTGCCGTGGATGAATTCCCGTCAACCTGGTGGCGGTGCTCGAGTACCTGACTGCTGACATCCTGTAGCTGGTGGGAAACCCAGCTTGTAACAACGGGAGGACCGGGATCATGCCCCGGCACCTACAGCTGTTTGTCCATGGCAACGAGGTGCTCGGCAGACTGCTGGTAGGAGTGACCATCGCACAGAGAGGGATTCTGCCCGGCATTCAGGCAGTCCTGCTGCCCAGGAGGACTGAGAGTCCCGCCAGATCTGACAGCAAGCTGGATCTGGGTGGACGGATCGGTATCTGTGGCCAGAATCTTCAGATTCGCTGCAGGAGATGCTTCCTGCCCACAGCTATCGTCATCTATAACTCTTGAATGAAACCAGGATGATGAGCTATGACAACACTTAATTTCCCTTTGGGATTAATAAAGCATTTCTGAATTGAATTGAATTCCTATGACATCATCAACTAGTCAACGTCGACTCAGCTATTATCATGTTAATGTTGGCTTTACAAAAAATGCAGTCATTCAACCCTTACAATATACAGAACATTTTGATATAGGCTCGTGGATGGTTAATATTGTACAAAGTATACAGACGTAGTTTGATTATAAAACATATGGAAAATACTAAACAGAAAAATAACAGTGAGAGCGCTGACTCAGCATCCATACTAAAGGTTCTAACTTTGCTAAAGGGCTGCATATGTTGTACTACGAAGATGTGGCACATTTTGTTTCACACACAACTAAAATCCGGTCCTGTATCTTTGTCTAAGACAGTGTGGGAAATTTACAGGTTAATTGCACCCCTCGTCAGAGCAGCTTTTAATTCAGGATGACTGAATGCGGGACACAGGAGGTTAGAGCTCTAAGTGTGAAGTAAATGGAATTGCTCGCGAGCCAGGCACAGATAGAGAGAAGGAAACAGAGACACAGAAAGTGTGTGAGTTTAAAGTGCTAGTTCTTATGGCAGGTGGATATTTTACTCACTGGCAGTGAGTACCAGAACACTGGCAACCACTTCACCCTTCATTCTTTTCCATCCCCCATCTTTTCCACTTTGAAGCACTTTTACATCTCCTCGGCGAGAGCAGGCCATGAGCCAAAGCAGGTTTCTTCTCCACTGAGTCAAAGATCCCCTGAAACCCTTTTCATGCTGTGAGCCATTGATTGACTCATTTGTTTTACCTGCCATCTGCAATTCATTATCTCCACTGTCAGCAGAAGGACATATTGCCATTACTAAACAGCTTCTTTTTCTGAATTTATGAAATGGCTGATGCACCTCATGAGGACGCTGCCCTCAGGCCAAATCCCACACCTACTTGTAGCTGTTGAGAAGGTCTGTGCAGGTGGCATTGTTTTTGCAGGGCTGTGATAAACATTCATCAGTTTCTTGTTGGCAGTATTTCCCCTCCCAGCCTGAATGACACACACACTCATAACTCTGCAACACAAAAGATGGAAACACTATTAAAGCAACAAAATGCATCAAATTTGCACTTTTTAAAATAGTGCATCCTGGGTAAAGTTGTGCATTCATGGTACTATGCTGTCATACACTGTTCAATATACTGCACATGCCTATAGAAGTAATCAATTTAATTGTTATACAACAGTCAAATAATATTTTCCCCACTTACATCTAGGCCTGTCATGATAACAAATTTTGCTGGGTGATTAATTATCTCAGAAATCACTGCGATAAACAATAACATTATTTGAAATTTGACAATAATTAGTAATTATTGTCAAATTTAAGAATAAACCATTTTTTTGTGTGTAGTACCTGTTTTTGACCACTGGATGGAAGTATAAGACTGTTTGAACTGAAGGATGGATAGTGAGGGAGCGAGCAGCGTGTCTCTTTAAGAAAAATGGTAGGGAGGCCCCTTGATGTGACATGAGCTGTCTCTTGTTCCTTTTTTTTTTGTTCTCAAAATGGCAGACGCACAGTGTGGTTTGAGCTCTTTAGCATTGCATTTGTCACCCAGAGCTTTTAATTAAAAATCAGTAAACAAGTTCTCATCTTTTTGCAGAGAAAAAAAAAAACTTTTTACACAAAGGCATGGGTTTCAACCGTGAATTTTGGAGCTTTGACAAGACAGAAATTTGTTCCTCGAGGTCGGCCTGTTAGCTCAGCTTCTTAGCGTAGCTGCTTTTAATGATCCAAAAACATGATTTTGTACAGTTAAAACAGATTTTAAAGAGAAGGGGGTGTCAGTGAAGAGCACCGGAGTTGAGCTTTTTGTCATCCAGTGTCCAGTCGAAAGAGACACGAAGAAACGATAAAGCAGATAAATGAAAACGAGGTCGATAATTTTCCTTTATCATGCGATTAATTGATTTATTGTTTATCGCGACAGGCCTGCTTGCATGTTCAACTGTCTATACTGTTTTAATTAAACTAAGAAATGACGTAATTATTTAAATATTTAAATGCTTTCCAATTTTGTCAAAAAATATCTAAGCAGAATGAAACCTCCTACTCACAACAAAAGCTTTCCTGTAGGATTCTGCTTTAACTGAGGAAGAGTCATGCTTGTCGAACATTTTCACATTGCCGTTATGCAGATGTATTCCTCCTACTCTCCACCCTACGGACAATATGCTAGTCTGTTTGTTCAGCTTCATTCAACATGTATCATGTAAGCTTCAGCATAGTGGCTGTGCTTTTTGTTGGGAAATATGTTTTATATAAAAAGCAAACATGTAAAACATGTGTGATCAGGATTTGGAAGGATTTTTCTCCAAAACATTTTTTTTCTACTTTACATTAAGGAAGACATGCCAACATTGCTACTTTGACTGTTTTTCCAGTGTAAAACAGTATGTGCACCTCTTGTCCTTTAATCATCATTGCATTATGCATTATGATAATATATCACAGCATGGGAGATTAATGGTTTGTTGTCTGATGCTTTCCAACATGCAAGCTTAATTTAAATTCCTCTCTGCATACATTATGAAGGAAGGCATATGGTCAAGAGCTGTTTTGGAACTGTCATTTGCTGACCTGTTTAAAGGTCTTGAGCAACTCTGGTTGAATGAATGCTAATCTTTATATCACGCACTGAAGGGAAGTCAGTAAACTTGGTCTTATGATTTTTAGAATAAAGGCTGATATGATAGTGATGTGGTGGGGGTGGAGATGCCACCATATCATGATAAATTAGATACCTTCAGGAGACTCCAATTCCTTCCCCCTGGCAAAAGAACATAATCTCATTTTTGCTGCTAAGTCACCTTCAGGGACGGCAACTCTCCAAAATAAGCTAAAGCTCTGTGGGACACGGTGTTCAGAGAGACAAATAGCTGCTCTGTAAACAAGTCTGTGAAGGAGTTTACAAAAAGTGGCCCCATTTGAATAATGACTATATAAAAAATATACCTGAGAAACAAACTGACTTGAAAATGTTTAGTAAAATCACATCATATCTCCCCCTGTTCTTTTCTTTCCTGGTGGGTTTTTTTATTTTTATTTTTTTATCTTCAGAGATTTAAGTCAACATACAAAAATAAAAGAGGTTCAAATCAAATTTCTCTGTTGTGACAAATGTGAGGTCATGATTTCTGGTAAACTACATAACTCCAGAAATGCTGGAATACTTCTTTCAACTAATCTTTTGAGATTCATGTGATTTTTATGATTCTATTTGTTAACGACAAACGCAGATCTTTTCTCTCTGCTTAATTTTTAAACGCTCATTTATAATTTGGGTGCGCTACATGCACCAGACGTTATCAAAGTTAAAAGTGACAATAATTTGTAGAAAACAAACTCAAAATCTTTATTTCTGTCGTGACTGCAATCTGTTGGCTTATAAGCAGCTGTTGGGTGGGAGACCCCTGGTACTCATCGGCACAGGTGAACAGCATGCTGCTCCCAAGGCATGTCTGCAGCTGCAACAAATCGATGCTGCTACTTCTGAATTCACATGAATAATAACAGAGCACAAACTGTGACCGGCAAAAAATAAACCTAAATGTGTTCTCAAGGGTTGATCTTTTTGTTTACTTGAAGTTTGACCCATCCATTGATGATTCCCGCATTGAAAGACAAAGGCAAACATTAATGTCTTTGTCTGGGTTTTATTCTGTGTCTGTTTGCCACCAAAATATATTCATTAACCACTGAATAGACAGTATTGAAACAGAGGAAATAATAAGATAAAAACCTAAGACTCAATAACTTGTTAATCCAATCCAGATCAAGATGGTTTCCACAGCCATTTTTCAACAAATTCGGCATACATTTTGGTAAAATTGTGGTTAACATGAATGTGGTAGAGAGTCACTTATAACACACATTTCATGTGCTTCTTATTGTGCAAGATCTTTGCTTAAAATTAAAGCATTCACTGTTGGAGTCAACCTTCTTTGTCTAGAAACAGCTTTTAATGAAAAAAATTCTGAACGATCATTGGAAGGGCATCTATAATTGATTAATTCTGAAGTCAATCCAATAGCCTATATGTCACAAGTAGTGGTGATGTACTTCTGTTTAAACTCAGGCTACATTGATCACTTCCAGTTGCCTCTTGCTCCATATATTTTTTAGCGGTAGCTGCAAGAGTTGTACCATGAAGAAGACACAGAAGAGGAAAATATCTCTGTGTTACTGGTACAACAACTGAGTTTTGTTGTGTGCCGTTGTATCCAGTGAATAGAGGGTGCAATGGAGTGCTTAGTTTTTTTTTTTTTCCATTTTCCTGCTGATGCGGAGTCAAGGCGGCAATGGATCGTGGATATCCGCAGGAAAAACTTAGCCATTAAAGCTCACAATTTCATTCCACCACATGTACCACATGTGGTGCGTATGACAAATAAAGAAACTTTGACTTTGACTTGCACTCTGGTTCGCAGCCGACATTTCAAACCTGAGGATATTCAAGAGCCAGCGTCAGAAATGGGAAGACGGCGGTTAAAAAATGGAGGTGTACCTGCATTGTTCAAGTGAAATAATTTCTCCCTTCCACTTCCATGACCGGGGGTTTGGGAGAGAAGGCAAAGACCACCACCAGAGGACTGCGAGGAGGAGGATAACACACCAGCCAATGTAACTGCAAACCTCTGTAAGGAACACGATTATGTCTTGGCTCCAGACCCTGCCGTTGTGGATTTGGTGTTGGAGAAAATTAATGGTCTCTGGGAGGAAATCCACCAGCTACAGGAACAGGCTGAGAGACTTACGTTGAGGCAACAATTCGACATTCACCATGTTGCTGCATCTGACAAGGATATTAGAGTCTTCACAAGGTAAGTATGTGTGTGCTGATGTATGCGTTTGTGTTATACAGAGTATGACATTATTTTAAGCAACTCTTCCATGAGTTTTATGCAAAAACAAAAACTCCTTAGTGTTTACAGATTATATAAAATATGCTTAACACACAACCCGAGCGCCCCGCTGATCCTGAAGGCAGCAGTGCTTCTGCCCAGTGGCGGCCCTAGCCTATTTGGCGCCCAGTGCGAGCAACCCCAATGGTGACCCCCCCCCACGCCCCAGGTTGGGCACAGGCAGTCGGGTTGCTGCTAAATGGTGCCCCCTGCCTGCAGTGTGTGTCTTCTTCTTTTCTCTTTTTCCTAAACTGCGCACCCGATGGCTTTGACCTTTTCCTTTCCATCTTCAATAATTTGCATTTAAGCAGAATAGATTAACACCGCCGCCAACCCAGGGTTGCCAGATCTGACTTGCAAGCCCAAAAACCTCCATGTACACAGCTATGGGTGGGTTGAAAATTATATCTGTATTATTTTATAATTATAATTAAAAAAAATTACATTATTTTATATAATTATATACAAAGTATGTATTATAGAATTATATAACAAGCTGCCTAAAGCTGTTTCTTTCCAACCCAATGTCTTCAGCGATCATGGTGGGCGCCAGCGGGAGGGGGGATGTAATGCTGTGTTATGCCGCCCCCTGCTGGAGGCCGCCCTGTGCGGCCGCACATGTCGCCCATAGGAGGAACCGCCACTGCTTCCGCCTGAAAATTAATTTGTCATTCCAGCCCTCCAGCGTTGGGGTATCGAGCCAAACCATACAATTAGCCTGTCAACAAAATCTTCTCTTTCCAAGTCAGTATTGTTGGCAAGTCCTGCAGCGATCGAGTGAAAAATGCCATTGCTAACCTACTGTTGCCTGTGCACCGAAAGTGATCAATGTGTCCAAAGAATGAGGACGTGCTAAAACAGAAGTCCATGGCATATAGCCTATTTCAATATGGCTGCCACAGCTAACGGACATTAGCCAACACAAAAATGGTTTGGACTCATTCACTTTAATAGATATTGACGTTTTAAGTAGCAGTAGCTGAAAGTCATTCACCTCATTTTCCGAGCAAGATATTTCACAACACTGAATTAGACTGTGGTATTACATTAATTTAAACATTTGACTAAAACAGCTACAACTCGGTCATTTCTTATAAAAATGTTAATACCAAATTCTTGCATGAAAGGTGGAAGCAGGTATTCAATCCTTCAAGAAATGTTTGGCCCTTAATTTAAAAAGTTACCACATTTGCCTGTACAGGTAGTCCTCGACTTACGAACGGGTTCTGCACCTACAAACCGTTCGTAACTCGATTTTAACGTAAGTCGGAACTCATTATACTGCGCCGCAAACCCGTTCGGAAGTCTGGATTTTTGCCGTAAGTCGAGGAAATACATGTAAAATGTATGTTAACGCTGCGCCACACACCCGTTCTTAAGTCCGA
>JARVGS010000001.1:41420270-41430609 GCA_031762315.1 Hypsolebias antenori | reverse complement strand
TTTTAATTGAAATTAAAATAAAAGCATAAAAAAGAATAAAAAGTTTGACATAAAAAAATAACATACAATATTTTTCAAAGTATGTGAAGCTCCATTGCAATCATGAATATGCGTGCATATTGTGGCCAAAATTAACCAGTGCCTTCTTATTTAGACTAATGTGGACTTTAATGAACTAAAGGATCTTCAATCATTAGTACAAGCAATGCTAAAGTCCTCTTTTCTATATAAAGGTTTTTTTTTTTTTTTTTTTTTTTTTTTTGTAGAGGTTTTGGGCAATTTTCCCTTTTCAGAAAAAAAGACCTCATTGATTAAAGTACAAGTTGCAGATTGTATCAATACTTTTCAGTGCTCAACTCTTTGGTTTTCTTTTAACATCAACTTGCACCCTCCAAACTATTTCTAAAAAGTTATCTGCACCTGCTGTTACTAACATTTCTGAGCAGTCATTTTGATTTCCCCCCCTGACTTTCCAGGCGTCAACTTAAACAGCACAGCTCCTGTTCATTCAGTTTGCTTAGAATGAATTGTTAATATGTTGTCATTTTGATCAGGCGGGCTTCACTCACCAGGTTTCTTTCCAAGTCATTCCCTTTACAGTGAACTTTAAAACCATTATCCGTTCTCTATTCTTGCCCTTATTCTCTTCTGGCACACCAAATTCTGTAAAATCCCCTTGTAAGTCAGTGTGCAACTTTTATGATATCAAATTAAAACTGTAACATTTCACCTTCTGTTCACTACAAAACTTGCTTCAGCTGCTGATGTTCTTCTTTTTATTGAACAGAACTCTAATTCATCATAAGTCCTTTGCGTGTATAGTTTGGTCTGATGTCCATTAAAGCATCAACGTCTCTCTGGTCAGATGTTATGCTCCTTTTCACAGCGACTCACAAGGCGCATCTGTTCCCATGGCAATACCAACTCTAATCTTTTCTTTATATTGCAGTTTTTAGCCCCTTTTATCCTCTCTCCTTTCTGTTGTCACAACAGAAACCTTAACACTGATGAACTCAAAAATTTCATTATGATTTCATTGCAGACACCTGATACCTTTTCCTAAAGCGCAGAGAAAGATTGAAAAGCTGTCAAAACTCTTCAGCGTAATATGACTTTCTGTACTAGGTTAATAAAAGAACCAAAAGATTTAAAAAATAATATTAAATTCATTAGAAAATACCAATTAAAATTTCTACTGTTGTTATATATGATGTTTATTTATCAAACTGGGCCACGTAGTTTACTGCCAAAGTTCAACTCATCTCATATTCTTGCTTAAAAACATTTTAGTACCATTTCTGCTAATTGCATGAGCCATAATCTGCTCCAAGTCCTTAGAAACCTCCCTACTGGCTAAGACTCCAATTCCCCCAGGACCCCTCATCATCAGCATCACTAACATCATGCATCACTCCCACCTCGAATCCTCCCTCAATATCACTGGCAATGTCCTCTACTGCTGGAAGTCACATTTCACAAATTGACAACAGTTTGTCATCATCATCATCTTGATTACTCATCAGAGCCAAGGTGCCCCCACGAGGATCAGGGCTTGGTCCTTGTTTGTTCTTTATCAACATGCTTGTTCTTAGTAACATACACAAATCTGGTCCACATAGATGCATCTCCATCAGAATCCATCACCACAGTAAATTGATCTACTCTGACAAACTGCATTGCGGAAATTAAATCACAATATCAATCCAGTTATCTCAGACTAAGTAGTCATAAATCCAACATGATAAATATAACTGTCAAAATATAAACAGCTACCACTGCAATAAAATACATTTTCTTCTAATTTTGCATTAATTGTTCTCCACAAATGTTATTTTATGACAAAAACACTGAAGATATTCATTAATCACTGTCTATGGGCATGTAGTATATCAGCACTTTTGGTTACCTTTTTCCATTTTATTTTCCATTTTTTTTAATCTCCCAGAATATAAAAATGATCGTATACACTGTTGACCTCTCAGTCCCCAACCACTGGCTGTTCTGACGAAGAGCATGGAAGAGGTGGTAAAAGTCAACATCCATCCAAGAAAACTTGGTAACACTTTAAAATAAGGTACACAAAATTTGGTTAACTACTAGGGAACATCTCAGAAACGAATCAGGAACAAATAAGAAGCTGATGGGTAGTTAACCAGTACTTACTGGGGAATACACAGCCGAGCCTTATTAGGGGACTACTGGTTTGTTACCTGAGAAAAAAAAGAGGAACAAATCAGTAACTAATGAGTAGTTACCATGAAAACCAAAGAGAAACGAATCAGGAGCTAATGGGTAATTTACCAGTACTTATGGGGGAACACACAGCCAACCCTTATTAGGGGACTACTGGTTTGTTACAACAGAAACAGAGGATAAATTGTCCATGTGGGTTCTGAATAAACCCTGCACCAGTGAGGTCACAGCTCATAATTGTCAAAAACCTGTTTCCTACTGATTGTATTCATCTTCAACTTCCAAACCCTGTTGTCACATGAAAAAAAAAAGTATTTGAGCTAAAATGTACCAAATATGCTTTATTTATTTATATTTCTTCAACCCCTTGGGTAGACAGAGAAACTGGAACCACAACGTGCACACACAGAATCAGTAACAAAGGGCAGCCTTGGCAGAGAAGTCCTATTGTTTTATTGACAGTGCTGGCAAGGTAAACTCTGACTGCTGCTCTGCAGAAACTGAACAGTCAGGACATTTAGAGTTTGAAGAGTCACTTCCCACAGACTTCACAAGAAAATGATCCATTTGATAACAGACAGCATTTTTCATTTATAAACTTGTTGGGCTTGAAAAAAAAAACAGAGCAGATAATCAAATGAAGGTACATCGTATTATGTGACACAACAATACTTCATTGACTAACAAGTGAATAACCCAATAGATGGATTAATGTTATTTTGATCTCAATCAGATCGAACCTTTGCAGTTATCTGATTACAACTCAAACTGCTGCTGAATGGGGCTAAAATACAATTTAAGGCTTTTGAATTTTAGTGGTACTTTTAATAGCCAATAGGTGATTCTGACTGTTAGTATTTAATGTAATGTCCACTTTATGTATTTGTCAAACACACACAAATATTCTAAATGATCATAAAATAAAATAAAAATAAAAACTCAGTAGCTGCTAATTACCATAAAATGTTCAGTTTGTTTTTGCAAATTATTCAGACACATTTATTTCTTGCAGAAATTATTGATTTGTCAGGGTGCCTTGAACAAATCATTTGAAGTGCTGAACCAAATGGCCACTTTTTGCCGTTTTGTGGTAAAAATCTGCTCCTAGCTGCCACTTATGGTATTGTGTCTTGGGGCTTTTTGGCAAATAGTATCAAGTATTGGCCATGTGGCCACTTGGCTTGCTGCCTTCTGACAGAATCCAGGCTAAGCATAACTTATGTCCTCCATCACAATCAAGCTCCAGTCATGGGGTAGCTTTTTTATGATTGCAACATTACTGGTAACGATTAAACAGTTGATTGGTGAAAATGTGATAAGGTATGCCAGATGATACGAAAGACATAGCTACAATATTTTTAAACTGACTTTTTTTTAGGTTGAGCCTTGCAAATACAGCCATCTGTACAAATGAGTCATAAAGAAAAACACCTTGTATTCTATAATTGAATCACTAACAGGTTGAAATGCATGCCCGCATATTTGTCATTTCTTTCAATGCTCTTCCTTTGCTGCACAGCCAATGACTCATTAGCATCATGGTCTGTGGTTTCAAATAAAACATTAATATATCTCCACAGGTCTTAAGTTTAGCCAAGCTAACACTTGCAGCACACCTAAACCTCATATCAAACAGCAGCAGCTGCGGAGAGGCCCCAAGCCACCTCGGCTTAATCCAATTTGACTGGCCATCCCTGTGGGCGATGCTGGATGGAACGTTATGTGAGGCGGATGGAGCTTTTTTACTTTGCATTAGTGGATGGGAATTTTAAGGCCATGTTTGACTTTGCTTTAAAAAACGGTCACATGTTAATATCTTACAGTTATGTCCTACTATTGGCAATCTGAGTGATGGGATTGTGACTCTGTTGCTCCTCAGAGTGAGTGATGCACATAGAAGACGGTGGTTAGTCATAGATCTTTATTCTTTATGGTATTCACATATATTTTACATTGCAAACATAGCAAATGTTTCAAAAAGCTCACAGTTTTACAGATTACACGTATCTGTTACGGTGAACTGGAACTGGCTGGCTCTTTTATAATTGAGTAGATGTTCAATATGGACAGCCCTCATTTCTGTTGCTTGGATGCTTGGCATGCTACTCATAATTCAGAAACTGGCGAATTGTCTGAGGAGCCTGAACTCTAGAGTGGCAGACAAAAGTGCAGAAATAAGCTTTTAGCTAATCCACGCCAAACATATCAGGCATCTGTCACTTGAAGCGCTGGCCAGCCTTTTGCCTTGGAAGCCCATTTGGCACTTAAAATTTAAGATTTTGGAGACAATCTTGAGATTATGCTGCTACATATCTCTCTATACTTTCATGGTGCATGCTCTTTATTCTTGCTGCCAACATTCAGGGGCTCCCTGCGGTGTAAATGTCAGACAGATGCTCATTTCAGCTGACAGAATTAACTTACAGACAGCTCAGCAAGTGGTGGCCTCAAATGATGGGATGCACCATCAGGAGATAATGTTACTCACCTAAGCTGCAGCACTGCAAAAACAAATGAGATGTGAGCAGATGCAGACACACTGTGGCTCAGCGATGGCCTCAAAACAAACAATTAGTATACAATAGCATCCTGCAATTTTAATGTGGAAGAAAATGTGGCAGATTGTTGTGATGCTGATGTTTTTTTATTTAATTTTTTTTATCTGAGAGTGTATATTCTCTCACAAACTCCTCTAACAGTCTCGTGAAACAAATCTTGAGAAGTAATCCACCAACGGCCAAATTAAGACAGAGCAGGTATCACTTAAACTAGAATTTCATACAAAGTTGCAGAATCCATTGATTTTGTGTGATTCTTCACAGCAAGAGTTGTATTTTGACAGCTACATGAGAGCTCTCCTTATGACAAAAACTTCTGTGGATACAGCTCCAAATATACAAGTTTAAAACCACCCCAATGACAAATACTAAATATTGTAATGCTGGGTTTTAGTCCCTCGCTACTTCATGGTTTGTTTATCGCGGACTCGCTCTATTGCAGTTTTTCAAAATAAGATTGGACATGACACACAATGTCTGACTGATGGATGAGCCCACGATTGGCATGGATTTTTTAATGTAAAATAAATTACTTAAAATGATTTAGCACCTGTGTGCAGCCCACAGCTGTGGGATAACTTTCTCCTGCAGCTGATCAGCTGATCGCCATGCAGAGAGGAGACATGGCTGTGGCCAAGAGTGCAGCCAAAGCAATCATGACATTCTGTGCTCTTTTAGAGCATTTAGAGTTTAGAAACATTGTTTAGAATATTGTAAAGGTGTGGGAAGGGTTTAAAACACCTTTATATATATATATACATATATATATATACAGGTGGTCCCCGAGTTACGAACGGGTTCCGTTCCTATGGCCCGTTCGTAACCAGATTTTGCCGTAACTCGGAGCGCTACACACGTGGCGGCAGTAACTCCGGATTTTCGGCCGGAAGTCAGAGCGCTACCCACATGGCGGCCATATACGTTGTTTTAAACACGTTTTTTTCAATGTAACATATTTAGAACACCGTTTTGCTCTATTTCCAAGCAGTTAGCTAACACAATACCGTCAAAAAAAACAAACAAACATAAAATGCTGCATAAAAAAGCCAACGTGAGGTGTGATGACATCACTGGGGCGGCGCCATAAGTCTGACATGCCGTAAGTCAATGGCGCCGTAAGTTGGGGACAACCTGTATATATATTTACTAAAATAAACTAGTATTTGTACTACGATTCCTACTTTTTCACCTATCGCTGGGCTTCAGGGCATGGGGGACTACGTTCCCATACAATGGTGACATTGGCTCTCTGCATTTAACACATCCATCTCCAGGTGGGGCAGTGGGCAGCTATTGAGGGCTGCCTGGGGAGAACTGGGATAGGGTGTCCTGTTCAGAGACACCATGAGATGTGCAATTGCTGGGGATCGAACCTGGGACCTTCGGGTCCCGTGTCGGCTGCCCTGCCCCTACACCATCTCGACCCCCATAATCACTAATATAATATGTAATGTCTATCTTCATGTAGGCAACAAAATAAGCATACAATGCCATTTTGCAAGCCGTAAACACAAAAGTAGACTGTGATTTTCAATCACTGGCTTCTCAAAATGCCACCAGATGACTCTGTCATTGCTTAGTCACAAACACTCACCACTCAGCAAGACTGTACCTGACAATTTACCTATTTTTTTTTTTTTTACACTTCTGAGACACTGGTTTTGCAGGAGTACTTCGTGTCACAGTCGTGAAAGAAGCAAAGAAAGGATGAAAGAAAATAGATCTAGATCACAGTATTGAATAACCCTGAGTACACAGTCATGTCCTGAAGGCAGGGACACATTTTTACCTTCATTTGAAGCCCCTCCTGTCATTAAGTACCTTCCCTTGCCATGACTGAGCTACAGTCATACGATGGTGACATAAAACACAATATTGTGTATAAGACTGGGTCTTTAAAGACAGCAGGGTTCAGTGTCCCTGTGAAATGTACTGAAACGGAAAAGCTTTGGCACCCTCTGCTGTTTGAGGGTTTTCCAGATGGCTGATATTCACTGAGACGTGCCATAGTGATGCAGACGTGGCAGAGGGCAGAGAGAACCGCACGCAGCTTGATGGAGAGGAAGGTTTAAAGAAACTGCCTCTCTAAGATTTAGGGGTCTTGTGATGCTCAGACCAAGTCTCCAACTGAAGTGATTTTGTTGTATTTTAAAAAGGTGGTTGTGGTTAATATCTGTGGGGTTGGGGGAGTGGGTTTATTTCTATTTGATTTGTAATTTTTGAGGGGTCTTCTTGGTCACAGCCACCTTTTTTTTAATACATAACTAGTGTTTGAAAAGAAAACAGCTGTGCTTCTCTTTTGTTTTTGTACAAAGTTCCTTCCCCCTCCATTCCCAAAGGAGCACCAGACTAATTGTCGCTGTTGGTTGTTTGATACTCACATAATACCTTGCATCTTTCCTCGCGCTCTCAGGAGTATTGCACATTTGCTCGGCTGTTATTTGTCGGGGCAGCGCTCTTCCTGCGCGGCTTGCCGTGTGCTCTGGATATCCTGGGTGTAGTAAGACAAACATTAATTGGTGGCACTGGATCCTGTGCTCTGCTCCCGCTGTGAGCCCGCACCACGCTTCAGTGTGGCAACCCCATCATCCCTCCAATCTGAAATTTCCTCTGACAGGTCCAGCAGCACTGAGCTCCTGGTTATCATTTATCATCCCGGCAGATTGGCTCGTGTAGCACGCGGCAGACTGACGGGTCATCCTCATGCTGAGGACCTGGCTGGAGCAAATGTGCTTCAAGTTGTCTGCATGACTGGAGAGCTGAGAAATTGAGAGGATGACTCGTCATTAAAGAGAAAGGACAGACCTTATTAATTCATCTTAGTACTCGCTATGTAAAATAAGTTCTTCAGACAGTCCCGATGCTATATTAACACACCTGCAAAGGCCCCAAGAGGGACAGATAGGACTTCTTAGTGGTGTTCCTTACAGGCTCCCTTGGAGATGTACACCAGAGATTAGCCCATTAATACATCCTACTGGTGTGTGTGTGAGGTATAGTTTCTCTTTAATCCACCACTGTGGGATCCCATAGGTGGTCTCTTCTTCACACTATTTTTTTTTTGTCTTTAACAATAATTTAATGGAAATTGTTTTCTTAATGTAAATTATTTTTCTTTTCTTTTCTTAGTTTTGTTATGATGTGTAACCATGGCAACAAAGTGATTTTTTTTTACAAGTGGGAGCAGCTGACTAACATCTCAAAAGCTCAAATAGTATCTCAGCTACAGACTCAAAGCTCAAATGAGTTGAAAAGGAGGCACCATAGATGCATTCCCATCTACCTGCCAGCTGTGCTCGAGTGCCTGACCACTGAGATCCTGGAAATGGCAAAAAAACACAGCTTGTGACAGCAGAAGGACCGGAATCATCTCCCGGCACCTGCAGCCGGCTGTCCGCAGCGACGAGGAGCTCGGCAAGCTGATGGAAGGAGTGGTCATCGCTCTGGGAGGAGTTCTGCCTGGCATTCAGGGGAACCGAGAGGCCAGCTGAGTCTGGATGGACGGATTGGATGGCATCTGCGACCAGTTTCTTCAGATCCACTTTGGGATGGACCTTTACAAAAGATCCTTCCTGTCTACAGCCATCAGTATCCATAATGAAAAGAGGATAATGAGTTACAAAAACATTTGATTTCCCATTGGGTTTAATAAAGTATTTTTGAATTGAATTGAATTAAAATTAACTTGTACAGTTACATTGTAATACTGTACATTTATTTATTCTATACAAATTCTTGTTGGTAGTACTGGGGAACATAGGGACAATCATACTTAGCTGACAGACTAAATCAGGTGGCTTTAAGGGTTCTTACGTCCAAATATGAAATCAAATGTTTACCAAACAACAAGAGTTTTCTACTGTGAGAATCTGTCTTGTGTTCTTCCTTTAGATTCTTGTGTTTATGTCATTGTGTCTCCTGCCTTCCCCAGTGTTTGTTCCTTCATGTGCCAGCTCCTTGCTTCACCTTTTCCCAATCCAACTCACCCAAGGTGCTCATAATTATGTCTTGTTTGTGTCCCTTTAAGTTCAGTGTCTTTGTGTTTCCTGGTTCCGTGGATTGTGCTTCCCACAGCCATTCGTGCTCTGTTCCTCTGTGCCTCCTCGTGCTATTCCATTTTGTAAGTTTGCTGCCATGTCAACTTTTTTTGTTTTTCCATGTTAATAAGTATGTTTAGTATAATCCCTGAGCTCCCCATGTCAGAGTCAGAATCAGAGTGTCTTTATTGTCATTTGCACCACATGTGGTACATGTGATGAAACAAAATTATGTACACAGGGTCCCAGTTACATCCAACAATAAAATGCAAAAGAAAAGAATGTCTGTCTGCACTTGGGTTTAACTCAGAATACAAGATCATGACAGCAACAGGTGTTTCCCAGATATACTGAATGTGGGTCTATACTCCATGTAAATTAAGTACTCTCAAGCTGACTGTGCCGAACATCAAGTGGAAGCTGGAGTTGTATGATTGACCTTCTGTACATAAGGCTGACCATAGTCTGTGTAGATAAACAAATACAGTAGAATCAGACAAGCCATGAATCTCAAAGATGTTAAAAGTCGAAATACGAGTGAATCTGCTATTAAACCTAAAAATGCAGTAAAAAAATAATAATATTGAGAATCAAGAAAGGTGATGGGGCACCGTACAGGCACCCAAATACATGCAACTCTTGCAAAACCTCTTTTAGACCAGCAAGTTTAACACTGACCTATTTTTATTCAATTTGACAATATGGTAGATGCATTCACTCACAAATGTTTACACATTCTTTAATTTAATGATACATTAACTGTTTATACAAAAGAAATATTGCGCAGATTTATCACTTTAGTTATTTTCTTCCAGTTTTATGACATTGCAGTGAGTACCCATGTACAGAAATGAAGAGGTAAACATGAAACAAGACTGGACTGTACATGTTTATTGGGGCATTATGCATTACATCCTACCATGCAGATATGTTTTTACATTCTGCTTTTCTGCAGCCATCAGTTCAGGTGGCTTCGTGGGAAAGACAGCTTGTGACAGGTGCTAATGCAGATTGCGAGGTGTGTGAATTGCACTTGAACTCGTTCCTGAGCTACTAGATTGGTGTAAAGCAAGCAGAAGAAAATAAAAACACTTCATATTAAAAGGAGATGAAACAGGTTGTAAAATCAGATGCTCTGGTGGTAAGTCTGCAAAACACAACCTACTGACTGACAGGTAAGGTACACACATTCAGAAGTGAAACAGCAGAGGAGGAAATTCCTCGTAAAGTTGTGTTGCACAATTTAAATGAACTGTCTGGTTGTGATGACAGAAACACAGTTTACCATGACCATTCATGTTGCTGGAAGCAGCTCTCCTGAGCAGATGTGATCAGCAGAGGCAGAGGCCCCCTCCAGCCTAGATTGACAAGCCAAGACCAGGATGAGGAGATGGATATCACAAGGGACAGCTGTGCTGCAGGAAACCGGTGGTGCAGGCAGTTTTCAGCCAGTCTCATTACAGTAGACAGGTTGATCCAGGCAACGGCTCCTCAGACAAGGTGGGCTTCAACCAGCTGATAGAGCCCTCTGCTTTAAAATGACAGGAAATA
>JARVGS010000001.1:41385016-41398028 GCA_031762315.1 Hypsolebias antenori | reverse complement strand
CTCTGCTCTCACATCCTGCCATTATTCTCCCAGTGCGCGTCTGAAGAAACGGGCAAAAGTTGCAGCAGGCGCAAATGTTTATTCTTTAAAATAAACCTCTGCCTTTGCGTTTTTTTGACGCCTACGCGGGCGCACGCGCGCGGGTACACGGTCTGAGACGCGCGCGCACGCGTGCACATTCTGCTGTGACACTGCTCACAGCTGCATTGCCTGTAGGATTAAAGCAATCAGGACATCGCATTGCATTCTCTCCATCGCCACCACCCCCCTCCTTCCTCCTCACACAGTCAGGCGCGCGCAAGCGCACGCACACGTCGAGGCGCGCAGTCGCCAACACGAGCTCTTTATGAAATTGCATTATCAAATATGTCAAAGCCCCGAATTTAGGAGAGACAGGAGGGTGATGGATGGAGAAGAGCGCAAAAAAGAATAGTGATTGAGCGCACGGGGACGCAGACTTGTGCTTGTCTGTGTGCGTGTGTGTGTGTGTGAATTTCTTCCTCATGTGATCTAACTGTCGTGTGAGGCAAACAGCCTGACCCACCAGAACACAGCTTGATTCAAAAACATTCTGGTTCCTGCGTAAAATCAATGGTCGCGTCCTCCTAACTCCAGAGGACTGCACAGACCTGTCACAGAATAAAAAAAAATAAAAAAAATAAAAAATAAACCCTCTTTGCATTTTTCTATGTCAAACATTCCAAACTGCTACATTTGAATACCTCTTGGGGCTGTGCCAGACCAAATATGACCCAATTAACTCGCGTTATTGCGCCCACCTCCCTCAATAAAACACCTAAATAAAGAAATAAATGTGTGATGTGAAGTGGCCACAGGGTGGCGATGTTTGCACAAATTATAGTGCAAAACGGGAGGCAGGGGGGGCTGCAAAAGACATGTTGCTGAGGTTAATGTGTCTTTTCTCCCTTTTTCCAAGGAAGGACTTTGCAAAGACTGTGTGAGGCATGTCAGTCACGCTTGACAGAATTCATCTGCCACCTTTCTTGTGCTCTGCTGTAACACTCTTTTGCGTAATCTTCTTCATCTCTCTCCCTGCAGGCCAAATGACATAGGATGAAGGCTGTTCGAAACCTGTTGATTTATATATTTTCCACCTATCTTCTGGTTATGTTTGGAATAACTGGTGCCCAAGATTATTGGTGTTCCACTCTGGTCAAGGGGGTCATTTATGGATCATATTCGGTGACTGAAATGTTTCCCAAGAACTTCACGAACTGTACGTGGACGCTGGAGAACCCAGACCCAACCAAATACAGCATCTACCTTAAGCTATACAAGCGAGACTTGAGCTGCTCTGAATATTCGTTGCTTGCTTATCAGTTTGATCATTACTCGCACGAGAAGATCAACGAGTTGCTAAAAGTGAACGAATCCATAGTGTACCTGTGCGATTCCAAGAATAATTACATATTTTTGCTGTATGACAAGAATTTTGTTCAGCTGAGGAGAGTTTTCCCGTACGATTACAATGGATTGACGCCGCAGAAGCTGGATGAGGAGGAGAAGTCTATTGTGGATTTCTTGGTGTTCAATAAGGCGAGCCCTAGCCAGTTTGGGTGTCAAGTGCTTTGTACATGGCTGGAAAACTGCCTGAAACTAGAGAAAGGGACAGTGGAGACATGTGGGATTGTGTACAGCAAATGCACATGTCCGCAGCATTTAGGCGACGGAGAATCAGATAGCATGCTCATGCTCAATAACGTGGTTTTACCTTTGAATCCACAAACGGAGGGGTGCTTGTCGCCTCAGCTACAAGCTGGACAAATCTGCAATCTGAGTGCAGAAGTGAAACGGCCTCCCAAAGAAGGTGAGTATCATCTTTCTCCTTTTGCTGAACTAGCGACAGATTGAATGCACTCTGCTGTCTGTATAGTAACCATGTCAATGAAATGTGCACGTCTGTCACTCCTGCCTTTGCCCTAAATGCATGTTTGAAGTGTGATGGCCCATGAAACAAAGAGCACACGTAGATAGGTGGACCGCAGTTGGCTCGGAAATGTGCCAACTCGCAGGAACAAAGCTTCCAGGGGAGTTGGGTGTAGAAAAGTCCACGCCAGCTCAAAGCGAACCACCTAAAGGGGATTCTTTCAATCCGACGTTACAAAATTAAGAACGCACCAACGTTGCTGTGAACTTAAAATGGCTGTTTCGGTGCACATCATCAGCACAAGGCTGAAATGGCTGCAAATCTAAATATAGTTTTGTGTTTGTTTATGCATTTATGTCACGGTCATCCGTGCAAAGATGAACAAAGTGTACTATGGACACATCTTATTGCATTTAACGGCAATAATGCCACAGAAAATAATCAGGATAACTGATGCAGCGGTGTCCCGTTGGTGTGACGCCTGAAATTTAGCATTTAAAGTGATAGTTCAGATATACTGGAGGGTGTTTCTGTGGGAAGAAGAATTTAGAGTAAAGTGTTTTTGTTCTGACTGGACTGATGAGCTAAAGCCTAGTCACAACAGGACCAAAGATCAACTCGATTGCTGTTGTCTCAAAAACAACTCTTAGAAATATTAAAGTTTATGCTCAATAATCCAGGTTTAAAAAAAAAATAAACAACAAAGTTCAGTCAGGTCACATGGAGAGTTGCTGTTTTTGTTGAGACGTTTCGTCCGCCATCCAGAGGACTTCATCAGTCCGAGGAGCCACAGACAAACTCAGTTCCACAAGAGACACACTCACATAGTGGTCTTTGGATTTGATTGATTTTATTTCCTGGATTATTGTGCATGAACTTTGATGTTTTGAACCACTTTACTGCCTCAGATGAGTTGACGGGGGAGAGGACGGGCCCCAGAAGCCATCTTATCACCAGCAAACTGGTTGGGTCACTAAATGATTGTGCTGCTTGTGGGACTGAGTTAGTTTGTGGCTCCTTGGGCTGATGAAGTCCTTTGGATGAAGGATAACGTCTCAACAACAAACAAAAAAAGGGGAACCATCCAGATGACCTGACTGATTTTTGTTGAGCTCTCAGAAATGATAACAGTCTAAGCAAAGATTATTTCATAAAATGTTGCATTAAATTATTATTTACATGCCATTATGTGGTGTTTTGCAATCCCGTATAGCCAAATTAGCAGCTAGCTGTAGCACTTTTTTGGTGCAGATGGGGCATTTGCTGCGGGACTCTCACAACACATCTGCCCAAACGTGTGGTAAAACTGACAGTGGTTTAAAAGTTTACAACTTTGTACCATTACAGTTTTTTTTTGTGAGATTAGAGTTGATTTATTGCAGTCCACTTTCTTGGCCCCGCTTCAGACCAGCCATTAGCTTGTCATTCTGGTCAGACTCAAACTGTTTCCCCAGCATGAAGTCATTCAAAGCGTTATTTTGCTTGTTTGCAACTGTTCCACAAAATCCCACTACAAACTAACTGAACCATCCCTTTAAAGCTTCAGTGTCAAAACTTAATCATTTAAACCCTTTGATAAAATATAATGACCATTCTCAGAATTGTTGGGAGTAACTCTTGTTCAGTGTTGCATAGAGCAATGCAACATCCTTTATTTTTTTATTTTATTTATTTTGTACTGTTTGTTAGAAATCAGCATTATAGCACTTCATGAAGAGATAGCCGAAGCTGGGACCTGTTTACTGTTACAATCCATGCATGCACATGAATGTGCACACGGATCCTCGCACGATCACACAACTGAATAAACATCAAACAGTAAACAGATACGATTCTTAATGAGTTTGTGCATTAGTGCTCCCAGCCAACGGATGAAGGTTTTCTACTTAGTGCACGTTTAATTTACGGAAATGTTTCTGATTCCGTTTTAAGACTTAGCAGAGAAGCACACCTGCAGGAGTTCAGGTGAGTCAGGTGTTGAGACACAAAGGAGGGGCATTCATCGCGACACGCTGAGCTGAAAATAACGAGTAGGTTTTTGGATGGAAAAAAAAAATCACATGAACAGAAGCCCACCGTTCCTATAACAGTGTTCTGGATAACAGGTGGCAGTTTTCTAATCAGCACAAACAGAGGAAAGTTGATTGCAGCAGTTCAGCTGTTTGGTTGACGCCACCTGAGAACTGCCACATGCTACATCACATTTTTCTGTTTTTATTTTAAACCCAGCCATGTGGGATTTTATGTAGATATTTTACTGTTATGCTGTGACAAGATGCCCTCCAACCTTCTGCATGATGCATCCCGTTGGATGACAGACCCATGTTGAGTACCATTCACTCGCCTCTCCAATATAAACCCTGCAGCAATGATGCACACATGACGTAATTGACAGTTATAGCTTAGTCATAATGTGCTGTGTGTGGTTAAAGCACATATAACTAATCAGATTTATAGGGCAATTTGCAATATTTAGACACTTTTATATGGCGTTAGGACTCTATTAAAAACATGTATTTACTTGTAAAAAAAAGTCTGTATGTTTGTGTGCATAAGTGTAAACTCTTAAATGAGTCCAATATTTTACAAACTTGCATACGTTTCCTCTGTGAGAGCTTAAAAAGTTACAAACCTTAGTTAGTCTGTGTGTCTTTACGTCTTTATGAATATGAACGGAATTGTTCAATTCTGAATACAGTCGTTTTCTTTAATTGTGCACATTTATAAAGATTGTTTGTGATGACATCATAGGCTTATACATGGAACAAAGTATGCAAATACAACACTAGATGAGATATCTGGATGCATGCTCAATAATCCAGGTAGAAGCATCTAATAACGTTAAGGCAGGTCCTCTGGACGAATATATATATATTTTTTTTCAATTAAATTTTAAAAACTACAAATGTAATGAAATATATAAAAAGAAAATTAAATAAAAGTATATATATTTTTTGGTAATTTTATTTTTTTAATCAGTCTGGAGGACCTGAATTATTTTTTTTTTACACTAGTTGAGATATTTTAACATAACAGCATCAACATTACAATGAAACAACAAAACAATAAGTGAATGTTACACATTTAATATAAACTTCTATTTTCTTCTTCTTCTTCTTCTTCTTCTTCAGCGGTCTCCACAGTGAGTCATCCTCCTCCATCTTTATCCGCTGTTCTCACTCCATCTACCTCCATGTCCTCTCTAACTGCATATCTTCTCTTTGACCGTCTTCTTTGTCTTTTACCTGGTATATAAACTTCTATAATTTAATAAAATACAATAATTGCATCTTAATAACTGGCCTGTGCAGTTAAAACGACACGCAATGTGCATCCTGTGCTCCATTGATAAGCCTGTGACACAATGACTCAGGATCGTTCCTAAAATCAAAACTTATTTTCACAACTGCACATTTCCTTTTGTAATCATTAAAAAGAATTAAACAAAAAAAAAGTGAATTGATGTTTTAAGTTCAAGTTGTAAATGTTTAATCAGTATTCTTGCAGAGTATAGGTAGAAGTTTGTAAAAGATTTGATTTTAGAGTTTACACATTTCATAACTATCAACTTTTTGTCCTGTAAATATGTTTTTTTTTAATTAGCATATTTAATCCACAATTTTTCATTTATATCAGATATTTCCAGCAAGTATTATTCTTACAATTACAAAAAAAAAACAAAAAAAAAAAACGTATATCTTCTCTGAGATAAACTGACATTTCACTTTGTTCTCCATCAGCATGTTAATAACAGCTTAAGAGCACAGCTTATTTTTAACCCCGCCCCTTACAGAAGATTTTCTATGAGCTTCTATTTATAGACTTGCTTGATGGGAGGGTTTAATAAATCCGTTTTCATCTGGATAACAGGGAGATCACCACTGGGTTTGAACGAGTGCAGTGCTTCCCGTGGCATCGTTGGTGACAGAGCGGGCATTTCTGATGAACACAAACACATTACAAACAGTCGACATCGGCTCAGTTTGATACAAATCGCATGACAGATCTTCCCAACTCCTGGTGGAGTGTGGCCTCAAAGCACATCAAAGGAAAGCTGAGCTGGAGGTTATGTGTTTGAGTCGTGCCACAGCAATGCCCTGACGGTGTTCCACACAGACTGAGGATAAAACCTAATGGTTAATGCTCTTAACTAGTTAAGATGGTTAAAGAGCTGGACGCCTTTTCTTAAAATTGTGTCTTTTAAAAGCAAAATACACAATGAAGTACAGATGTATGACTCTGATGACTCATTTATACAGTTTTATTTTTAACACATTATTCCATTTTATGAATAGAAAGTTGTAAAAATAAAAAAAAAATAAAAATAAAAATGGAAGCACAGTGGCACTCACAGTCAGGCAGATTAAATTCTTTTTATCTTTTTTTTTCCTTCCTTTCTGGGTGATCTTTATTTGTGTGGGTTTCCTCCCACGTCCTTCACAATCAAATTCAAACAGGCTGATGACTCTCAGCTTCTCAGAAGTGAATGACGAGGCTCTTCTTTTTCTTTCCTGTTTTAATCCAATTAATGCTCAGATTGACTGAGGCTGGTGTGACTGAATGTTTGAGTGGAGGAGGTCTCTGCGAAAAAAAAAAAAAAATCAGACACACGCTTTCAGTTCCAACAAAAACTAGAGAAATTGCATTTCCAGCAAAAATGCAGTGTGAACGCATATTTCACAAGAACTTGACGTAAAACAGCAGAAATTATCTAAAAAAAAAGATGTGCTAAATGTAGCTGAAATGGATGAACAAGCCTAAATTAGCTGAAGGAAACATAAAGAACATGTATTTACTAAATTAGGTTTAAATAAGCAGAAATGAGCGCAGCATTAAATTAACTTACCCCCCGAAATTAACAAAATAGCTGAAGATTAGCTGAAAAGGCAAGAAGAAGTTGAAACCACCAGAAGGAATTGGAAAGAGTGGAAATGAGCTAAAAGAATGTGTAATTAGCTGAAAACGCTAAAATGAACATAAAAAAGCTAAATAGTAGCTGAAATAGCAGAAAAAGCTGAAACTAGTAGAATAAAGCAAAAAGAAAAAAACTGAAATTAATAGAAAGACATTAATTGGGCTGAAAGTAGCAGAAATTACAAACCAAAAAAACTTGAAAACAGCTTAAATTAGCTACAAACATGCTAAAAGTTAGCTGAAAAGTTAGAACAAGCTTAAAATAGTATAAGAAAGAAGAAATAACACATCTGACCAGTTAGGCTGAAAGAAGCATAAATGAGCATGTGGAAAATATCAGAAAAAAGCAGAAATGAGCAAAATAAATAAATAAATAAATAAAAGCTGAAAATTAGCTAAAAAGCAAACTGAAGCTAAAATTACCAGGATGAAGTTGAGAGAGCACATGTTTGCTTAATTAGGCTGAAAAAAAAGATGACATTAGTGCAAATAAATGTGAAATTAGTGGAAAAGGCTAAAATTAGCATAAAAAGCGAAGTAGTAGATGAAATTAAAATAAATAAAAATAAAATTATAATAATAAAATAAATAAATACATATGAATAACAATAACATAGCAGCAAAAGCTGAAACTAGCAGATAAAAGCTGCAAGGAGCATAACCTGAAATTAGTAGAATGAAGTTGATTAGGCTGAAAGTAGCAGAAATTACCACAAAAAACTTGAAAACAGCTGAAATTAGCTACAAACATGCTGAGTTACCTGAAAAGTAAGAACAAGCTTTAAATTAGCAGAAGAAAGAACACAAGTTTGCTCAGTTATGCTGAAAGAAGCAGAAATGAGCACAGAAAAGTGGAAATTATCAGAAAAAGAAGCAGAAATGAGGGAAAACAAAAACAAAAAACAAAAACAAAAAAAAAAAAAAACACCTGAAAAGTAGCCAAAAAAGCAGAAGGAATCTAAAATTGCAGGAGGAAGTGGAGAGAGCACATTTTTGCTAAATTAGGCAGAAAAAAAAGTTTAAATGATTGCAAAAAAATTGTGGAATTAGCTGAAAAGGCTAAAATTAGCATAAACAGCTAAATATTAGCTGAAATAGCAGAAAAAAAGCTGAAACTTGCATAAATAAGCTGCGAGGAGCATGACAAGCTGAAATGAACAGATATAAGTTAGAAGAAGCACAAAAATGTTAGCAGAATCTGAAAGGAGAACAAACAGTTGGAAAAACAGCTGAAATTTGCTGAAAATAGCTGAAAAATGTATACATTTGCACAAGGAAGCTGGAAAAAGCTGAACCAGAACAAAATGTGAAAGTAGCAGGAAAAGGTTGTAAACACATCTAAAGATTTGAAGGAGGTAAAATGAGCTCAGTTCATTTTCTCTGAGAAAAATGGCAGAAAAAGCTAAATATTTTGAAAAGCTAAAGTTGCACCAGTACCAAAACTCATAACTGGATTGTCCTGAAACAGCTGAACATTGTATGTATGATTTATTGAAATAGCTTGAAAACTGCAGGATGAGAATTGTGGTGAAAAATGTATGGAAGAATTTAAAAGTGGATCACAATAGTGTGAATACTTAGTAAGAATCCACACAATAAGTCGGAACATAATGTAGGCAAATATTTCAGACCTTGACTTATGTAACTTTTTTTTTTTTTTTGTGTGTGTGACTGAGTTGTTTCTACTCATTTAGTCGGTTGTTGCTACTTTTCAAGCATCAGTCTCACCGAGTTTCTCTTTATTGGATGAATGTATATGTATATTACCGTACTGTGTGTTCTGCAAGGTGCCCTCTAAAGTTAATATTCCACAAGATAAACACTTTTAAAGTTTTGGCCCTTGACATAAATGCACTGAAAATGGCTGCTACGAAGCAATTCTTTAAAAAAAAAAAAAAAAAGGAAAGTGGCAAAATGAGTTTTCTCACCCAAACATTATTTTTGACTCCGTCGGATATAAGTGCACCCATCTCTACTCCCGCATTTCTGTTTGTGTCAAGACTGAATTATAGGATGAAATAAATGAATAAAAAAAGCCGATGACAAATGTGAAAGTGACAGTAAGCTGCTCTCTGGATTTGAGAGTTAAGAACTTGTTTCAGATTCGCTGAATCAACAAAAGATGTGAAACTCTGAATTTATGCTTCCAAGTGGCTCTGCCAGTTCGTTGTTAGCACAAACAAGTGGGTTAAAAATAATCCAGCCATCACAGATTTTGAATTCTAATCTGCTGTATTCACTTTACAACAAACAGATCATTGCAATGAATTGTTTATGCACTCCAAACATCTTTTTTTTGTTCATCAAAATTGCCAGCTTAACAATAGAAATATAAATCAAACAGCTCGGAAACAAAAAAAGCACAGAAATCCTACGTTTAAAAAAAAAAAAAAAAGTAATACAGTTACACTTTATCAGTACAGTTTCTGAAGACAAATCACTGTGCCATGTGGAAAATGACAAAAGACTTTATTGGCAACAAAAATGTGTGTGAAGCGTTATGATGCTGTGTCACCCGCCAAAGTCCTGAGCTCTGCAGCAGCTTAGCCTGGCTGCCTCATAGTGAGGCCCTTTTATTCACTTTGGATCTCAGTCAAGTCACTCAGTAGTCACACTGCATTATGCTCACTCCCATTGTTCAGTACACTTGGAGGCCATTTTAGTTCCAATTCAGTGAAGGAGAGAGCTCAGATCAACAGCAAAGAATCTGTTTTGTCTTAGACATGCATTACACGTCATTAGTTACAGTGGTTGTTAGAAACAACCCGTGTCTTGATTACTTCTGAAACCCTCAATCACGGCACCGTTTAGGCTTTGCTGAGCTCACCGCAAACACTTTTCCCATTCAGTAGCTTCCGCGTGCTCAGCTTTTGTCGTCCTAATTCGATCGTTTTTAAACGCGTTGGGAAATTGACAAGAAAATCAGTAAATAATCATGTACAACCCTGAAGAACCAGTGTGAGAACAGCTTATTAAAAAGGTACGATGAGCGCATCGGGTGGGGGTTGTCCGCACCTAAAATTATTTAATTCAATTTTCATACTATCTTTATTCACACCGGTTAGTCTGATTGAGTCCCAAGGACTCATTTTCAAGCAAGACCTGCTTTAGATGGAGAACTATAAAGTACAGACAACACTAATTTAACAAAAAGCAATTAAATCTGATAAAAGTAGTTGTAAAAACAGTCAAATCAAGGTACCACATAAAACAAGGTAAAAATACTGAAAACGAACATATTTTCATGAATAATAACCTATAGTCTGTTAGTTACTAAAGTGGGCAAGAATGACTTGTATTGACCAGCGAGACAGAGGGATCAGGCTTGAAAGGATATGCAGCAGGTTAGGCTTGTTAAAGATATGAAAGATAATGTTCTAACAAGTGAGGAGAATGTGACTGGAAGATGGAATGAGTAATTTGAGGAACTATTGAATGAAGAGAATGAAAGAGATAGAAGAGTAGAGGTCATATATACAACGCTAGAAGGTTCTCATTTAAAAATAAATAAAAATAAGGTCTAGGAATGTGTGAGCAGTTATTCTCTGGGCCTTTTTGCACTTCAGTTTCAGTAAATGTGTTTGTTTTGATGTTTTACACTCATCATATATGTTTTCATTTATTATTTTTTATTTTGTTTATTTTTTGCTGCAATGATGGCTCATGTCTATCAATAAATATCCCCCTAATAGCAACACAAACACAAATCATTGTCAGTCCACTAACTGTATGCTGACAGTTTAAAAGTAAAAAAAAAAAAAGAAATCCTATTTTCATAAATTCTGCAGTTTGTCACTCTCAGAAAAGACTTTTACTCAAGTCAATCCACAATGCCCACTTTAAATTAATGAACACACAAGACTTATTTATAAAAAAAAGACACTTGTCACATTTAAGCTTCCACTTATGAAGATCTGAGAGTGAATGTTTGAGCGTGAAGATAAAAGGTTCTCTTCAAAATGAATTTTTCATGAAAGTCATATTTGTGCACGTGTTGCAAGTAGATCAAGGCACCACTAAAGTTTTCAAAGTCTTGCCTAAAGTTTTTTTTTTTTTTCTTGTTTTCAAGTAGAAATCTAAATGTATTTTTTTTAACTATCAGCAATATTGGAAAGCTTTTGGGATGTTTTCAGAAATAAAAACTTGTGTTTTTTTTAATAGTTTGTGCGTTTAAAACTGTGACATTAAAATATTTTGTGTATGTTATTTTAAGTTAGCTTATAATTAAAATTCTTGCAGTGAATGCACCTTTTTTCCCCAAAATCTTTTACTTAGTTTAATCCATCACTGTCAACGGCATATTAAAGCAAACATTAATAAAAATGACTTAAACAGCTCCACCCTTATTTGTTGAACAGTCCACAGGATTAGATTTCATTCTTTAACTGTCTTGCAGTGTCAAAGAGGTGACAAGCCTTCCATTCTTTTATTTACAGCCTACAATAAACACAATTGCAATAAACATTGTAAGTAACAGTCGCCGCCTATAATAATGTCATATTACAGCAGGATTTGTAATCAGAATAATGGGTTGTGCAACGTCTCCAATCCTGTGATGTGAAGCGGCAACAACCTCTCGTCCCCAAAACTGCAGCTCCTAACCTGTAAAGTTCTGCATAAACAATGAGGAAGTGTGCACGTCTGATTTATAAGCACAGCTGCCCTGTCTGCGTGCATCATTCCTGTAATGAATTCTGAACAGGGCTAGATTTGTAAGCCTGTATATCCAAACTGCACAGACTTCCACAACTACTCATATATTATAGTGGAAACGCCACAGATTTGCCCGTTTGGTTTTAAAGCAGGAGTTTGGCGTTTGATGCTGAAACCAATGTAATTCATATTAACCACCACTGAGTTGTGGAGTGAAACTGTGGAAGCTGAGGTTGTTCTGATAAACTGCAGAACATTAGGAATATGAGAAAGTAAAATTGGCAGTGAAACTGAGAGAATAGGAGTTGCGTTAACTGTCAGCATCTTACCTGTTTGGTGTTTTGTACTTGTGATTAACACTTAACAATCAGCTAAAGCAGAGCCATCAAACTCAATTACAATAAGGGGGGCAAAACTAATAATGTAGTAATCCCTCGCTACTTTGCGGTTCGTTTATCGCAAACTCGCTCTATCGCGGTTTTTCAAAATAAGATTGGACATGACACACGACTGGCTGACTGATGGATGGTCCGCACGATTGGAATGGATCTTTTTTTAATTTAAAATGAATCATTTAAATTTGTTAGCACCTCCTGCACCTTTGTGCAACCCATAAGCTTCCTGCTGCAGCTGATCAGCTGTTCTCCGTGCAGAGGAGAGAAGTGGGCGTGGCCAAGAGCGCTTGCAGGTGGCAAAGAGCAGCGATGGCAGAGAGCTGAAATCTTGGCAATCTGTGCTATTTTAGAGTGTTTAGAAACGTTGTTTAGAATATAGCAAGTGTGTGGGAAGGGTTTAAAATGTCTTTATATATGAACACTAAAATAAACTTCTACTTACTACTGGTACTACAGTATTCTACTTCGCAGTTTTTCACTTATCGAAGGGCTTCAGGGTATGAATCCCCCACAACAAACGGAGGACTACTGTATTTCAAACCAAGGGGCAGATTCAGTCAATATGGCCTCCACTCCAATACCTGACATCTTTTCTTGCAAGAGTTTGGTCTGTCTCATTTGACGTCACTTTTTACTGCATCAAAATCGAAGGTGATGGAAAAATTCAAGCTAGATTTTCTCGGCTTCAGAGTTGTCTAATGGTCATGAGACGTCTTAACTAAAGTAGGCTCAGTTTTGAAGTAAAATAGAAATCAATGCAAATATTTTACTGTCCAGATGAGATGTTAACAAGGGCCATATTTGGTCCTCGGGCCTTAAGTTTGACACATGGCACTCACTGTTTATTACAACTTAAACATAAAAAAAAATGGTTATTCTGAGCTTTATCAACTAGTGCAAGCTGAGATGGTTCACTCCAGTAATTTTTCAAATATATTGATTAGCACCTTTGAAATGTGGGTCCACGCGCAATGTAAACAAACACTTTTATGTGCACACTTTACTCAATAAATCTGAGCATAGATTCATAACGATTCTTCATAATTGACAGATCCCAAATACAGTATTTTCTGCTGTATAAGTCACATTGTCCAATTTTGTCCAATAATTGGAAAAAATCCATAAACAAGTCGCACCTCCGTATAAGTCGCACCTATTATGC
>JARVGS010000001.1:41362915-41384916 GCA_031762315.1 Hypsolebias antenori | reverse complement strand
AAACATGGGGAAAAATCCATAAATAAGTCGCACCGCTGTATAAGTCGCAGGACATGAAAATTAGTAAAAAAAAACTGACTTATACACCGGAAAATACGGTAGCTTTTTCAACGTTGCCATTGTTGGACCATTATCAGACTCTATTGTTGTTTTTATAGAAAAAAAAAAAAGAAAAAAAAAAAAAGAAAGGAAAACAAAGTTGCTGGCAGTTGGCAGACTATCAAAAGATTTGCTTACATAATTTAATCTAATAATACATTACCAAGCATTATGGGGGAAAAATATGCACATTTTGTTCCCTACTTCGTAAATTTTCTTTGACATCGCAATGAATACTTGTACCATGTGAAACTGACAGCGACCAATTAAAGAACTGGCTAGTCTTTACCTGAGTGGAGACAAACATAAAATATATTCAGTTGCAACTTTGAGTGACTTTAAAACCATTTTCTGATATGAAAGAACTGAAAAGAGTAGGATTCAGGTACAAAACACCATTTGCTTTGGACAGTTTATTTTAGTTTATTTACAGCTGCACCAACCTATTTTACAGTCTTATCTAGTGCAGTGTTGTTGTGTGTTCACAGTAATGTGTGTATAAGTAATTCAGAAGCAGTTGTTTGTCAAAGGCTCATTACAGGATGCAACTGCACTGGTTTTAACCACAAAAACAATACATCCCAGAATATTTCCACACACTTTCTTCCCAGCTTTTGGAAAAACAACTCAAAGAAATAGACACTTTTTTTTTTTTTACTTTAAATTATTTCTTTATGAATGCAAATATAACAAATTATGCATCCCTGTCCCTGTACATGAAGCCAACTGGCTCATCTTGTTGATATGCAAATTAAACATGTTAATTATAATCATATCCATAATTCAGCACAACGATTTTCTTATTTTTTGCGATGACAACAAAATAAATTCCAGCTGTTTCACTCAGCGGGGAAGATGAGAACACTGTGACCTCAACTGTACGACACGCATCAGTGAGAAATTTGGTGAGATTTGGTATCGTTAGTTGAAAAGCAACAGTTCAGCTCACTGGAGTAAAAAATAGAAAACCGTAGCAATTGTAATGCTCATATGTTAAATTCATTTACAATGCTAATTTGTTCCAAACGAGCCAAAGAACTGTTGGTTTGAAGAAAACTTGACCAAGATGCATGTGAGTATGTTCTGCCTCAAAGCTCGGCTCAGGTCTTTGAAGCCCCCTGCGTGGATAAACAGTTAAATATCTTTCGCCACAATTTCATTTTAAATTTTTTTCCAAAAGAAGTCAATTTCGTGTGAAGTGGCTTAATTTCGTTTTTGTATCAAGCTCTTGTGCACAGTCAGAGTTCGCAATGTGAATTATGTTAAGGGTTCAGCCTCTGAGCTGCACAACGTCCACGTTTCAGCGCCGTTAGTTTCGGTCTTTTACAGGTCGCCTTGTTCAGCCCACACGAGAGAGACATTTGCATAAACATCCACCCACAAAACGTGGCAAATGAGTCTGTCACTCAAATAAAACATTGTCTGTGAGGTATAAAGGAGGCAACGATCTTTAGTTTTGCTCTCAGGGGGTCTGTCGCTGCTTTCACAGGCAGTTTGTCTGCAATGTGACTTTATGCAGCTGTAATGGATGCTGCGTTTAAACTCACATGGTACACCGTGATCTGGGTCAGCATGCCTAACTAGCTCATGTAACTAAAGCACAATATAAAAAGACCATATTTCCATTATTAATAAACTGATTCCACAGCCTCCACATGGGCGATCAGATTTTATATTGTTGCATCTGAAACTGAACTGCTGACACAGATTATGTGAAGCAGTTAGTCCCATTTTTTATTTATTTATTTATTTATTTTTTATTTATAGTCAATGGCAAGAGCTTATTTTTTTTGGTCTGAAATGATAATTTCCCCCATTTATAATTTTAGACTATGTAAAATCACGAGTATTTCTCAAGATGAGGATAATCCTGAATAGGAGGAGGACAATGAGTTTCTCAGCGTCTAAATCATAGAGTTTTTTTCTGTTGGCTGTCCCTTTTATGTACCATATTTTCCACCGTACCCGTCACAACGCCATATAAAGTCGCATATACTGTATTATGCTAAATGTGGGCCAGTGTCGTGCCAAAAATCTATCTATCTAAAAACAGTAGCCTGAACATGAGTCTGCTGTGAGCAGACGAGAATGAATATGGCAGCTTAAAAGAAAGAAATCAGCAGCATGGATAATCAGCAGCACAGATAAAATATCATCAATTAAAGTGGAATTACAGTGATTATCCTGGTTAGAGATTCATGAGTCTAACAGCTTCAAGGTAGAAGCTGTTCCTCAGTTTAGTGGTTCTACACGTAACACTCCACAACCTCCTGCCTGAGGAGGCAAAAAATGTGTGTGCTGGGTGAGTGGGGTCCTTCATGATGCAGGTGGCTCTTTTACTGCATCTGGAGGTGTAGATGTCTGTGATGGTGAGGAGACTGACTCCAACAGTTTTCTGTGCAGCCTTCACCACTCTCTGCAGAACTTTTCTCTCTCCAGCCATGAAGCCCCCGAACTTGAGCAATATTTTCTTTCCTAAGGTGTAACATGTTTTTTTTTTTAATTACTCACCATCAGAGGCAAAAGGATCATTTAGAATGGTTGTATCTGTTTGTTTGCAAAATATCTTATGAACCGATTTTAATGAAACAATTAGAAAGTAACCATTGGGTAGACATCTGCAATTGAATAACTGTTAATGTTTGGTTCAAAAGGGCGCTCTATGCAAACAAACTGGATATAACTGAATCAAATTTGCAGATAATGAGCTAAGATTTAGTGTGCAAGCAGACTGATACTTAACTCATGTCCAGAGCTCACAATATTGCAGTATCACAAGAAACTGTGCTTACATGTATTTTAAGATTTGAAAGAAATTATTTCCCTTCTTTACATGAAATGTTTTTAGTTTAAAACTCTGTCGTTAAAGGAGGCAAGCAAAATGCATTACTCAAGAAACGCTAGGATTTTAATACTGTATTTTTCAGACTATAAGGCACACCGGATCATAAGGTGCACAACAGTCAGATAAGTCAAACTTTATTAAACTCGTTCACAATAACTCAACGTTGTTCATTTGTACCACATAAAATCAGCTCAAGGTCAGTAAACACAACCAGAATTAATACATAAGGTGCACTGGATTATAAGACTCACTGTTGATTTTTGAGAAAAATTAAAGGATTTTAAGTGTGCCTTATAGTTTGAAAGATATGGTACTGTATTTGTTATGTAATAAACCTAATATTTAAAGAAAACTCAAGCATCCTAATTTACATAGCTTTCAACTACAAGAAAAACAATACTCTGCAGTATTTATTAGGTTTTAAAATGAGTTTACTTTTATAACATCATAAGAATCATTCATGTATTCATTCATTCATTTCCTGGTCTGATTGTGTCAAACGCAAACATTGTTGCTCTGCTTCTTTAAAAACAGCAGGTGACATTGAGGCTCTTGATTAAATTGCCATGACACACACGCTCTGCTTACATTACTCATAACGAACAAAATATAAATTCAACATTTCGCACAAATCGTCCTCCAAATGGCTGTGCAGGAAGGAGCACAGTCCTTGACAGATGCAAGGTGGGATATTTCAGTATCGGTCATCGCAAACTAAGACGGCAGACATGAGCCTGCGCTGCCTGTGCGTTTCCATGGAGCATTGTGGTTATTCAACTTCTCTCCCTTAATAAGGAGAACTGTTACATAATGTAGAACGAGACAGAAATGATTCTGAGCAGCAGAATAACAAATTCCTCCACAGCTCTCTGGCCTGTGTGAGGGAGGCAGCAGCGTATCTGTCATATTCTAATTAAAGCAACACATCATTTCAGCAAAGTCAATACAGCAAAATGTTTTTTGAAGGACATTTCAGTTTGACCCTAACCAAAATAAAATGGGCAGCAACGCATGTGGCTCAACTGATGATTTATTGAGTTCTTCAAATATCATACAGTAACAAAGGTAAAGGAGTAAAAACTGGTTTTATGTTATTACAACAACCGAGTACAAAAGGCCAAATTAAGTGTTGGTTTTACAGATAATACATGGTTATGTTTTTTTGTTTTAACAGTAGGTTTGTGCTACAATCATGATTACAATATTAGAAAATATGTAAGTATGATTTTTGTTGCCTTGACTGCAGATTTTTCATCTGTGTCATTATGATCCATCTTATTTTTCTGACTAAAATAACAAGCTGAGTAGAAGTAATTGAAGGTCTTGGACGGTGCCCGTTCATATTTGGCATATTGAGATTGCAATCAAAACAGTTGATCAGATTGCACCTGGCAACCTAATTTACAAGTCAAATTTTAACCAGATTAATGCCTGAACTGGTTTCCAGTAAAAGTAGAATTTCTAGGTGCTGCTGCACCACCTAGACTGATGCTAGAAGCAGATTTGAAACTGTGGCTCACTAAATTGGCTCACCAACAAACAATGTTGATTCAGAGCATGGTTAGCCTTCCAGCGTTGCTGCACATCTTAAACTCATCTGTCACTAATGTTGTTAGGTGCACTGGCAGAGCTCTGAACCACAGCAAAGTATTACTAAGTTGTTAACCCCGAGGCCAGTGCTATCTTAAAGCAGGATATTGCGCCATATTGCACTGCAAAAGTGGTTCAAGAATAGTTGGAGGGGCACAAAAAATTGGTTTGAAATGTTCATTCGGCTTCACGTTCAAGCATGTCAGATATGTGGAAGCTCTACCTGGCAACCTACGGAATTTAAAGGGTCTAATACAATTTTAAAACATTAAAGTATCCATTCTTGGGAGAATGTGATAAAGTAAAGTTCAACACAATCTGCTGGCTTTCATAACTTTTATTAATGGGCATTCTATAATGTATGTGAAAGTTTTTTTATATAGTGCTCTGAACATGCCTTTATTGTGATTTGGTGCTATTTAAATAACTTAATTGAACTGAATTGTTTTAATTCCCCCCTTACCAACATCCATCCATCCATCCATCCATCCATCCATCCATCCATCCATCCATCCATCCATCCATGCATCATCTTCTGCTTGTTCTGAAGTCGGGTCGAGGGGGCAGCAGCTTGAGCAGGGAGTCCCTGACATCTCTTTCCACAGCCACCTCTTCTAGCTCTTCTGGGAGGATTCCAACGGGTTCCCAGGCGAACCGAGAGATGTAGTCTCTCCAGCATGTCCTGGGTCTTCCCTGGGGTCTCCTCCCAGTCAGACATGCCCAAAGCACCTCCCTAGGGAGGCACCCAGGGGGCATCTTTACCAGATGCCCAAATCACCTCATTTGGCACCTCTCGATGTGGAGGAGCAGCGGTTCTACTCTGAGTGTCTCCCGCATAACTGAAGTTCTCACCATATCTCTATGGGGGAGTTCAGCTACCCTGTGGAGGAAACTCATTTCAACTGCCTGTATCCACGATCTCATTCTTTCAGTCACTACACACTCATGACCATGGGTGAGTGCAGGAATGTAGACTGACTGGTAAACAGAGAGCGTTGCCTTACAGATCAGCTCTCTCTTCACTACAATGGACCAGTACAGAGTCCGCAATACTGCAGATGCTGCACCAATCAATCTGTCAATCTCACACTCCATTCTTCCCTCACTCGTGAACAACACAACGAGATACTTGAACTCCTCCACTTGAGGCAGAACCTCACCCTCGACCTGATGAGAGCAATCCACCCTTTTCCGATTGAGGACCATGGCCTCAGATTTGGAGGTGCTGATTCTCATCTCAGTCTCTTCACACTCGGTCGCGAACCGCTCCAGTGAGAGCTGAAGGTCATGGCACGATGACGCCAACAGGACCACATCATCTGCAAATAGTAGAGACAGAATCCTGAGGCCACCAAACTGGAATCCCTCCACCCTCTGGCTGCACCGAGCAATTCTGTCCATAAAAGTTATGAACAGAATCGGTGACAACAGGCAGCCCTGTTGGAGTCCAACTCCCACCCTTATAGGTTCCGACTTACTACTGGCAATGTGAACCAAACTCTTGCACTGCTTGTATAGAGACCGAACAGTCCTTAACAACAGACCCCCCAATCCCAAAATGACATGTTGAATAAAATATGTATGCATTACTTGATCTGCATCCTTTTAAAAAACAGAGTTAAAATATCTCATAAAATCTAATAATCTTACATTTCTTCGCATCGTCTTCAAACTACTGTATATATTTTGTTATGGGGTAGAAATACGGAATATATCCTGGTATGTAACTAGTCCTTGCCTGGTACCCTGGGTTATGACCAGTTACATACTTTGTACAACTAGAAGCACAACTCCAAACTTCAAACTTAAACCAGCATTTACTACCTCGGCAGCCAACATAGCAATTAAAAAGGGAAATTACCATTAGCCTCTTTGGTCATATGCAGTTCATTCTGAAAGATTTCAGCACCTTGTTTATGGTCCTCCTCCTCTGATGATAGACCTTCTTAAATCATGCACAATAAAACATTCAATAGAACCCCAACAAATAGTATTAATACGTACCTGATAGTGGTTATCTCACTGCAAACAAAAAAAAAAAACAAAAAAAAAAAAAAAAAGATTTAAATCTCAGCCTGGATTTTGCAACATACTCCAGTTACTTTTTACAGGCTAAAAGCATGCATGTTTGGGTATTCATCATTTTAAAGAGATCTTTTGAGTGAGGCGTTAAGTGCATGGCTGTCTGTCTTGTGTTTTGGTCATGTGATGGACTGGAGACATGTCCAAAGAGTCTCTCTCTCTCTGCTCATCTGTTGGTTGTTTGAAAATATGTTGCAACAATCAAAACTTTAAAGCTGAAGCAGAATAAAATATACTCTGATTATGATATTCAACCAAAACAAGTTGTTAAAATTACACAGAAAACTTGTTTCCAACTCCTCTATATGTATCACTTATTTTAATGTAAATCACTGTGCATTTTGGATTTATAGAAACTCAAAGTGGCCATTTATGAGGTAACTTTAATAATGCTTCTCCATATTTAATCTGAGTTTTGTTAGACGCACTTTTAGTCAAAACAATAACAAAGTGCTACTCAGATAGATTTCTTTCTGAACTGCTTCTTGTTTGTGTACATTTCCACATATTTAATTATTTTTTTCTTAAAGTAGTTATGCACAAGTTCTAATTTAGACTGAAGGAAAACACTATTTCACTATAAGTTCCAGAAACTTATTTTAAATCACTGGTACCCATAATGCACTGCTGCATAAACAATGACATGTGGAATCAGCAAAACCAGTGGTTAAAAAAAAAAAAGACACTGAGACTTAAAATATCCATTTAACCATGGGATTACATGATTTATATTTTTACATTAAGAAGAAACAATTTAGTAATCAGGATTTTTTTTTTTTTTCTCAGATTTGTAATTGCATCACCATTTTCCTAAGGAACAAATAATTTTATGTCAAACTTTTGAAAATCAAATGTAAATAAATTAATTTGTTGGTATAAAGAATAGACTTATCTCAAGCTAGCACAGCAAAATCACATGAACCTTAACCAGGACACAGCAGTGACTTATCCTGTAGCACAACTGTAGATAATTTTACCAAGATGTAATTTATATCAAATTTCTTGTATCACATGCAATGTAATGGCAATATTATGTTGCTTGTGTGTAAATTTGTTTGTCCGTATTAGCAATTATCGTGCAAACTATAAAATGTTTTTAATGAAACTTCAAATTCAAACATTGGGTATAAATGAACAACTCATTAACTATTGAAAACCCTCATCTAGATGCTTACAGCAAATCAACCTGAACAAACACAAAAGTGGATTTAAATCTGTCATCCAGGCATATACTGAAGTAAAATTTGGTGTGGTAGTAGCTGTGAGTCATCCCCAACACAATGCAACATAATTGTGCAATAGATTTGTTTAAATTTTTGACACTGACTGTTAAAGTCAGCAAAATCTGTCTTTTAGCAAATTGTCTAATGAAGACTATAGATTGTATTGAAATTCCCATAAAATAATGAGGGATGAACATCTACAAACACTTATTATTTGGACTCAACCACAGTTCAGATGGCTGCTACAGCTAACACAGAAATGACTCAGTAAATGTCTCTGTATTGAATTAAAGTTTGTTGTGACCAAAGTTGAGCTTCATTCCTAACACATACCCTAAGTATTGACAGATTGATGAGAATCTTGCAAAATAGCTTGACATTTTGATTTTTTTCTATTTTTATTGCTTGACAGAATTATCCACAGCTGTGTTATTTGCCAACACAACATGAGTTTAAATCTTTGACAAAAATAGTTCTATTCAATTTTTTTCCCCCTTGAATATCAATCCTTCCTACAAATAAATAATTCCAATAATTTTGGAGCAAAGCAGTGCAGGAAAAGAAACGTCTTAGGTCACTAACACAGATATGATCTTTCAACACTCACTTTTCCCAAATAGATTTCTTTCTGACAGTATACAAAAAAGTAGCCTTCATTCAGTGACGAGCTACTTGAATAAGGTATGCTTAAAACCAATAACATGTCCAAGGTAAACATACTGTAATGTTGACTACACTGCACTTTGTACACTTCATTACTCATCAGAGCTGGCAGCCTGAATCACAGCAGTGTCTTCGAGCATGCCCTGTATTGTATTTCTGTGGAGACGAGGTCTGTTCACAGGCACATATGCTCAAATTTTGACCGAGTTCAATGTCACTTACAAAAGTCAGAAATACAATACGTACACTTAAAATACAACACACATAGTTTATAAAAGGCAGTGCTAAGAGGAAAAAGCAACAGCGAGTCAATCTAACAAATTGTTTTGAGTTTGGTCTTGTAAAGACTAAATATTTCAGTTGTCAATTTCGTCCAGCTATTTAATTGTCAACAATGGTGTACCACAAGGATCAGTCTTAGGACCCACCCTCTTCACAATCTATATATGTAGCTCAGATCATTCCTGATGCATCCTTATATTTCTATGCCGACGACACAGTTGTTTATTGTCGAGCTAAAACAGTTTCTACGGTTTTCCAGCTTTTACAGTCTGCATTCAACATCATCCAGTCAGATTTGTTCCATCCCAAACTGGTGCTAAATGCTGATAGAGCCAAAATGATGTTTTCAACCAGGAAGTTGTACCAGCAGTCCTTCCTTCTGTCTTATCTACGACTGGTGTTCCTATTGAGTTTCTCGACTCTTACAAATACTCAGGAATCTTGGTCGATGCACATCTCTTTTAAGCCTCTTGTTGAAAATTTTGTAAATAAATTGAAAGTTAAACTGGGCTTCTTTTACAGACATAGATCTTATCTAACTGAATGCTAGGAAATTCCTTTTAACTGCTTCTTTTCTTCCGTTCATTAACTATGGTGAACTATGGTTAACAACGGTTAAGTTCAATGCAAAAATCAGTACAAACAATGTTCCTGTTTTTAGTATTTTACACCATTTTAAAATGTAGCATGCTTTTTAAATTTTGTTTTATATCATTTTTAATTTAATTTTCATTTATACGCTTTTTGTTTTATTGTTGTCTGTACCTCATCTGTGTTCTTTTCTCTTTTGTAAACGAGTCCTCGTGACTCAACAAGACTAACCTGTATAAATAAAGGTTAAATTAATGAATTTATCCACATTTACACACTACAGAGTATAACCTGAGTAATGAGTACTTTCCACATGAATTTATTATTTTCCTTTCAAAGTTTTATGCATATTCAAACCCTTATTTATGTTCTTGTCCCTCAAAACACATAGCAATACTCAGGGCTCTCCTTCCACCCAAAAATATATGTTTTATGTGTAGGTTTCTGGTTCTACACTCTGTTCTTTAATTATAAGTTCCTAATTTCTTCCCCAGACTCCTCTACTCAAGTCTTTTTCCTCGCAGCAAAAATAAAATAAAAAAAAAATGTGAGCAGCAGAGGTTCGGACAGAAACACGGAGAGAAAAGGCGAGGTTGACATTTATCAAACTGCTTGGCAGCCATCATTTCAAACTAATCAATTAAACATGTGTGACTAAGCCACATCATCAAGTCATTGTTTTGTTACTACATATAATTGATTAGATTATTTGAGCAATAGATTCAAAAGCTCATGTTCATTTTAAAATGAACATACAATGCTGGATCAGCCTGTTTGTTCCCTTTCAGACGTTGTCGATCTTAAAAGAGCATCACTGAGGGATGCATTGATGCCTCTTCTCTGCGCTACGGGTGATTTTAAAAATTCAAGCATCTTAAAACATATCGCACCTAAATCAATTCCCGGGTCACAGGTTGGAGAATGGAGGGAGTAAGAAACAGGAATGATCAAATTAGACAAATGAGTTAAAGCCATTATCTGATCGACCCAATGTTGGCCAGATCTTGTGACATAAAAGCTGCTCAATATTTGATAAAAACTAAAAACAAACCTCTTAGTTTTTTGTATTAAGGAGTAGAAAATTACTTTTTAATCTTCAAACTTGATGACACTGGAGCCAAGAGAGTGCTTTATAAAGCAATGTTGTTTGAAAGTCTTTATTGGGTCCAAACAGTAGATTTAAGGCATATACTTTGTAAAAGACCACATAAAAGGACTAAAATTAACATACACAACAAGCCTGATTACATTTAACCCAAATATAATGTTTCCACAAGGCAGAGGGAAGAAAAATGGCACAAAGCATTGTTCTAGATTATTGTTAGTGTTTATTTAGTCTTTATTTAATTATAAAATGGCTTCTAATATTTGTTTTTTTGCTACTCTGATATCAGATCTTTGCACAATTTTGTTCATTTTGCCAAGATGGATGAGACATGAAATGGTTAAACGTTCTCTGCAGTGTTGCATTAAAGAGAAAAAAAAAAAGTTTCAGAGCACGGGTGCCATAATGAAATGTGACAGATAAATCAGAAGCACTTGGGGAATGACTTTGAATCAATACTGAACCACCAAAGCTAGTCCAGACGCCCCAAACCTGCTCTGATTTACAAGCCTCCAGTAACAGCCTCCAGTTTAGTTTGCAATTTGTTGCAGTCTGACACTGCATGCACTGTAATTTTGAATTTTGTGCTTGGTTCTAAATAAAATGGAGCATAAAAACAACAGATGAAAGCAGATGTACAGATAACGTTCTGTGACTTATCCTAACAGATCACTGAATTAATTCTCAGAACTACTGCAGATTTGTTTTAGAGTCAGAATTTGAAAAACACAATTATTGACTTTCAAATTTGCATGTTGTATTTAAAAACCCAAATTACACCATAGCCATATATCTATTTTTTTTATTTTTTTATGTTGAGTGATTAATGTTCTCGTTTTGCTGCAGTGACAGTGTGTGTTCTTTATGAGTCGCATCATTGAAGGGCAAAAACAAATCATCATCTTTAGTGAAACACTGATTTTTAGTAATCATTTAGAAATTAATGCACATCTGTCTTGGTGAATGGGTCCTCAAGAAAATATATTTTTTAATTTTATTTATTTACCCTTTATTTATACAGGTAGTCTCATTGAGTCACAAGAACTAATTTTCAAGAGAGACCTGCTTGAGAGCAGATGATGGGAGTTAAGGGTCTTGCTCAAGGGCCCAGATTAGGGCAAATGAGGGTGGAGTCCAGTGTGGGCTTTTCACCTTTTCCACCCACAATTTGACGTTGTCACTCCGGGAAGTTGAACCTGCGACTTTCTGATCACAGGCCCATCTTCTCTAACCACTGCGTGACCACTCTCCTATACATCATTGGTCATTAAGTTTAGACATCTGGTCACATGATGAAAGAGTGGGTGGGGTTATGGTAGGAAATTTGAAACCATGAGCAAGAGGTTTGGTACATGCCATTCAATCTGTGTATCACAAAAGCCCACCCCCAATAGTGGTTATTCACTGAAGGAAGCCTCTCAAAACGAGATATAAAAATATGATTTATTTAAAAAATACACAAACTAGCCACTCCAGTGTGTAAGCCATGTAGTCTAAAGCAGTAGTTCCCAACCCTGGTTCTTGAGGAACACCATCCTGTATGTTTTAGTTGTTACCCTGCTTTGACACACCTGGTTTAAATCAACTGGTGATTAACAGGCTTCCGTAGAACTTTATGACATTATTAAATTTCTGAATTAGGCATGTTGGAGCAGAGAAACAACTAAAACATGCAGGATGGCATTCCTCAAGGACCTGTGGTGGGAACCACTAAAGTGTGAGAAAAAAGTAGTGGCTTCTACACTGGCAATTACGGTAATCATTTAACTTTTGTAAAGTAATTAAATGTGCATATACAACAAAGATCACATGAATTTAGAAAAATAAATAAGCAAAGCTTAGTAAATTGTCATTAAACAAGCTGTATTTAGGCACCAGTGGCTGACAGAGTTTATCAGATTTAATATTTTCCTACAAAAGCAACCCTTTATCATATTATACTGGAGGGATTCAATATAGCATTTCTATTCAGCACTAATGTATGCTTCATAATCTTTCTGCTTCATGTCTCATGTGTTGGTGGTTCGGCGATGATCAGTTTGTTTTGTCAACTGATGGCGACATATAATTGAAGCTGGGTAGTGAGAGTTTATTTTGACATTTGTTGTTCTGTTCGCTGCCTCCTGGAAAGTTGTCCCCTGCCACACTCAGTGTGATGCAAATCAAAAATGGCTGTGATGCAAATCCAGTGTTCACTTGTGTAATCTGTTTAGTCTTTGATTTGATGCATTCAAAGGCACCTTTGTTTCCAAAGGAAACATTAATGGAGCATTTCTACGTGTGAAGCGCTTTTACAAGCCTTTGATTTTGTCTCTTTGAAAAACAAATCTATGAAAAGAGGTCATGTGACACACAGCTGCTCTGTGTGTCCATGCGCGTGCATGTTTGTGTACATGTGTGTGTATGTGTGAGCTGTATCAAGCTAATGAATACAGAGCAAATGGCACAAAAGTGATGATGTGGTAAATAATCACAGTGTGCTTCTGCACCCAATTTCAGTCACTATAAATAAATATTTCTTGAACGTCTGCTTCATAATGACTTGTATGATTTAAATATATATATTTTTTCTTTGGTATTTATTGATATCTTCAATTTTATACAAAGGGAACTGTCTGTAAAATTATCTTAATAATTATTAACTCAACTTGTGTCCTTGAGAATATTAACAAAATCAAGCAATGGAAGTAAAATAAATAAAATAAAGAACATTTTGATCATTCTGACCCCACCTTCTGTTTGTTCTTAATGTCTGAAAGAGGATGCAATAGTTAACCATCCTGTTGGTGGATGTAAAGTTTTTTTTTTTAACATTAGTCAATTTTGGATTATTGCTTCATTTGAAAATAAATCAAAAGTATAGTTTGACATTTCAGTGGATGGATCATCAGCTGCTCATGCGCTCAGCATGAAAACAAAACTATTACTTTAGTCTTTTGCTATATTTAACCACTGAATAAATCTGCTGTCATTTATTTAATAGAATGAAATGCATCATGTCTTACTTCACAAACAAAACTATTATATTCTTTGGTTAGAAAAGTCATTTTTGAAACGTGTTTTTTTATAATATCTGCACATTTTTTTCTGTGAAGATAAAACAATGATGAGGATTTATTGATTTATTTTTCTTTTTAAACATTTGTTCTTACAATACTCGATGGAACGTTCTCACTGCAATAAACAAAGCAATTTATCAGTAAATTAGACTCTCAGCTGACATCTGATGTACATCCAACATTTTATTACAAAAAACAAACAAAAAAAAAGTTTTACTCATTTTAAAAAACAAAAATAAACAAATGTCCTTTTGTTCCCCCTCCAGACTACAGTTCATTTTCCACACTGTTAAATGACATTTAATTAATCTTAATGACAGCAAGACATCCTCAGTTGAAACAGCAGCAATAAATGAACCCTCATTATGTGTAAAGATTTTTCCAAGAACACTGGTATCCATGGAAACCACAGCAAATGGTTGGTGCCTTTATAGTGTCGTGCTGCACTGTGCCCCCAATCACTGTTTAAATTGTGGGGGCTTAAATATTTAACTGTTTTCTTTACTTGCTTATCTTAAATGAAGTGTACCACTGTGCTAGAGTAACTTTAGCCTAAAACACAAGTGTTATGAATTAGTTTAATATTAAAGAACAAGAATCAGTTTTCTCCAGCTTTAGAATAAGATAATTAAGTCATGCTGAATGCTAGTTAAAACATATGGAAAAATGGTTTAAATGTTAAAACTTCCTGATAAAGTTTAGGCTTAAATGACATAGCTTCTATACATTTTGCTTTGTTTTGCTATTGACTATGTTGCCTTTTGATTTATTGTTTTTAGAGAACATCGAACAAGTATGAAGACGATACAATAATGTTGCTGTGTTATGTTCAGGATTATCTGCACAGATAACCCTCCAACAGCACTTAAACAGTGGTTCTCAAACTGGGGTCCCCGGACCCCCAGGTGGTTCATGAGCCGATGCTTGGGGGTCTGCAAAAAAAAAAAAAAAAACAAGCAAGCAGATGTTTAACAACCTGGTAAAATACACTAAAATGCAGGAAATCACATCTAATTTATTGATTTTTTTTTTCTGGGGGAGGACCCATCCACCCACCCCATTTGCATTCCAGCATCGATCAGTTTACAAATTAAGCCCAAATTCAGTTTTATGTAAAGAGTTGTCTGTAATAATTTGAAGAAGTGGCAATACATTATGTTCATTAAGTGAATAAGTAAAGTTTTACAGGTTTTTTTTTTTTTTTTTTTATGCTGTTACTTTTCTCAACATTGTCATTTTTGGAAGTTGAAATTAAAAACTGTTAATTGTGTCCTGAATGAAAAATACCCCATGTTAAAAAGTATGTAAATTGTATTAACACTAGTAAAGAACAGGTCTTAAGTATTGATGTTACGCACATACTTCCATTGCATTAAAGGGACAAGTTGAAGAAAATTATTTAATAAACTTGAGGGTTATGAGGGGGTCCCTGAAACTTTTTCTCCACTGTAAGAGGTGCCTGAACCCAAAAAAGTTTGAGAAACCCTGCACTAAAATACTGTATTTGCTGAAAATGACTTGATTTGTCTTACACCTTTAATGATTGGGAACATTTTTAATAATTTAAAGTTTCAATTGTTTTTACCCAAACCACAATTTTAAAACCAAATGAAAATAAATGCACAAAACAAATGTCACCTTTAATATGTGTTTATATTTTAGCATACTTAAAATAAAGAAAAATGAGTATACAGTTGCCACCATTTTAAGTCAACATTGCTGTGAGGATTCCAGATTTCCACACCTGGAAGCACTTTAAGGGATTTTACTGCTCCATGTGCACATTTATATGAAAATGCTGTTACCCCACAGCGCTCTCAGTCAGAGATCTAAAGCGATCATTTAGCAGGTGCTTTGGAGCTTGGAGATGCTCCAGCTGAAGAGCTCTACTTCTCAGACCATCTTGCCTAACCATCAGCTCAGCGGTGTCCACAGTTCCACTGTAGAGATGTTGTCTCAACAGTTCCTGAAGTGCAATAATTACAGCTTTCCTCTCTGATGTGAGGTGACAACTAGAAGAATGGGAGGAAGTAGGCGATTTGCTGTGAAAGTGAGACATTTCTTTTGCCATTTTGGCAATGGAAGCAGGCAAATTCTGAATTATAGGAATCAAATGGTTTTGTTTTTCTTTGTTTGTGGGAGTTGGAAGACACATTTTTACCCCCCTCCAGAGAATATCCAATTCAGTTAATTTATATAGCGCCAAGTCACAACAGAAGTCATCTCAGGGCACTTAACAGAAACATTCTTATATAAAATAAGTTAACAGAAACATTCATATATAAAAAATAATAACAGTATATCTGAGGAGTAGACTGCTTTGAGTTTAACTCCATCACAGGCTCTCATCTTGAACAAGCATGAAGGTGACGGTGGAAAGGAAAAACTCCCTCATGACGAAGAAACTTTTAGTAGAACCAGGCTCAGGACAAGCGTCCATCTGCTTCGACCGACTAGGTTTGGAAGGAACAGATGCACAATGGCAGACAAAGAACCACATGTTACAAAAGAAATAGTATAAAATGCAAACTATTCAGTTTTAACCATTAATTTGAGGAAATGAGATCAGTTTGTCCTCTAGTAAGCTTATAGCAGCATAACAATCCAAACCTAATTATAGGATTTATCAAAAAGGAAAGTCCTACGCCCAGTCTTAAAACTGGACAACGTGTCAGCCTCACAGACAGATTAAACTGGAAGTTAGTTCTACAAGAGAGGAGCCTGATAACTGAAAGAGCTTCCACCCTTTCTGCTTTTGGACACTTGAGGGACTGTGAAATAACCTGCAGTCTGAGAGCAAAGTGCTCTATTAGGAAAATATGGAACAACAAGATCTCAAATATAAGATGGAGCTAGGTTGTTCAGGGCTTTGTAGGTTAGAAGTAAGATTTTGAAATTAATTCTGAACTTGACAGAGAGCCAATGGAGAGAAGCTAAAACTGGAGAGATATGATCTCTCCTATTGACTCCAGTTAAGACTTTGGCAGCAGCATTTTGGATTAAATGAATGCTTTTTAAAGAAGTATTTGGACACAGATAAACCACTGCAATAGGCCAGTCTAGATGTGACAAATGCATGAACCCGTTTTTCCTGCATCATTTTTAGATAAGATGCTTTTGGTTTTAGTGATATTACGCAGGTGGAAGAAGGCGGTTCTAGTAACGTTTTTAATGTGGGAGATAAAAGACATGTCCTGATCAAAAATAACACAACATTTTTTTTTACATTAGACCTGGAGGCCAGATTAATACGTCGAAGGAGGTATAAAGACTGAAACAAATCATCCCCAAGATGCTCAGGTCCAAAAACTAAAATCTCAGTCTTGTCTGTATTCAAAAGCAGAACATTTAGGGTCATCCAGTTTTCATGTCTTTAAGACATGCTTGTAGTTTAAGTAACTGATTGGATTCATTGGGTTTCATGGACAAATTTAATTGTGTATCATCAGCATAACAATGAAAATGTATCCCATGCTGTTTAATAACATTACCTAATGAGAGCATATACAAGGTAAAGAGTATTGGTCCAAGCACTGAACCTTGAGGAACTCCATTACTAACTTTGGCGTATGATGAAGATTCAGTATTTACATTTATAAATTGGAATCTATCATATAGATATGCTTTGAACCAATTTAGAGTTGTTCCTGTAATTTCAATATCAATTTCAATAATATTTCAAACTGTGAAATAAGGGGCAGATATAATAAGATTTCTTCTTCTTTCTGCTCCTTTCATTTTATCCTTTTTGTATTCTTGTATCTGATGAAACTGTTTTTTATTGTTCTTTTAAAATGAATAAATAAACATCAAATCAAATCAAATCAAATCAAATATCATATTCAAGTCTCTGTAATAGAATATTATAATCAAATGTTTCAAATGCAGCACTGAGGTCTAACAGGACCAGTGTAGACACCTGTCCATTATCAGAGGCCATGAGAATATCATTAGTAACTCTCAGCAGTGCAGATTCAGTGCTGTGGTTATCTCTAAAACCTGACTGAAACGCTTCAAAGGGATTATTTGTTTGCTGATGATCATGTGACTGACAAGCAACTATTTTCTCTAGAATTTTTTAGATGAAAGTTAGATTCAATATAGGTCTATAATTGGCTAGGATTCCCAAGTCAGTGTTATGTTTCTTAAGTAAATGTTTAATTACAGCAATTTTAAAGCTCTGTGGTATGTAATCGTTTATTAGTCCAGAAAAATAAATGAACTTAGGTTGTGCTGACGTTGACGTTCCACTCTCTCTTTGGAAATTCAGTTCAAGAATTGCAAAGTGTAATCAATACCTTTAAGGTTAGCATTGCTTCCTATTTGTGAACCAAGACACAAATGAAATATCGCGGAAGAAGGTGCTGATTTAGTTATATGTATGTTTTGAACAGACCAAGGCAATAACCCGCAGAGGTCAGGGGCAGTATGGGCGGATGAAGAGATTGCTCATTCTAATGTCAGCTCTTATCACAACGGCTCGCTACGAAGTGTCCATGTCTGCATGACCCTATTATGATAGCCCTCTATCCATGAAGTGATACAGTTTAATCCTCAAGGTGAATCCCAGTCCTCAATGCTGTCAGAGTCATAAGTCTCCAGTCTGTTCAGAGTTTATTTTACTTTGTAATTTGCTCAGCTTAGATGACTGATGGGAATGTCTTATTAGCTGAAACATACTTTCCCATACTTTGTTGATACGTGGGTGAAACATGGCAATCAGATCTCACAGATGTCACAGATGATAAATAAAAACTGTTGGTTACAAAATATATAAATACAAACTCAAGATAATCAGTATTTTATGTCCTCTTCTCTATCCTTTGCAAACTATAAATACTGTATATACTGTATATATAAAAAGTCTTGTACCAACCTTTTTTAAAGCCAAGTAATTTTTGCTTTAGCATGAGTTATTTCTGTCTGTTCCCGTTTGAGCTCTTTCAATAATTTAAAAAGCATGAACTTCCAAGAGGGGGTCAAATAGGAAAAGCAAGCTAAATGTGTCCAAATCTGAAAATATTTTATAGGCTAAATGTATTGTAAGTTATAAAACTATAATGGAGTAGCTAAATGGTTCAGCATAACCTTGTACCCGTTGTATTAGATTTGGTGTGTTTTTCAGTGTGACTCCTCAAAAGTTTGTGCGTTTGCCTGTGCCTACAAAGTAACACATATTGAGTGAAATGAAACTAGAGACATTCAAAAAATTACTTAGAATTGACAATAAAATGCAGAGAACACTGAAGAAATGAACAAAGACAGTAAAATTTGATTGAAGTGCTTCATTTGTGTTTTAACAAAATTAAGCCTAATTTACCTTCGAGGCTAAACAACACATTACACCTGTTTGTTGGTTATGTGCTGCTGCGTTTAAATCAGCTAATGTATATGAACTTGTGCTTTTATTCTAGCATAAAAATATTATATGTAAGCTACATATAGAATAATATAAACTTCATGGGTCAGATCATCCATATTTTCACTTTTCAATTCAACTCCAGCACCAAATTGGCACCAATAATTCCAAGTCACAACAGAAGTTGTCTCAGGGCACTGTACAAAAACATTCACATATGTAAAAGCCAATTAGTAAAGTTATTTATCTAAAGAAGCCAGCGTTACGTTGAACCTTCACTTCATTGCAGTCTCCCATCCTGAGCAAGCACATCGGCAACAGTGGAAAGGAAAAATTCCCTTTTAACAGGAAGAAGTCTCCAGCACAGGGGTCTGCAACCTTTACGATCAACAGAGCCATTTTTACACCTTCGTTCTCTACATTGAATGTGTCCAGAACCACAACAACCTGCTACAGCTGTGGTTATCAACTGGTGGCCACTGAGCTACTTTAGGTTTGCTGAAGGGGGGTTTGGTGGCTAGTAAGGGTGACATTATAAAGCAAAAGAAATCTAATGATTTTTAATATTTATTAAAGGAAAAAACTGATTCTTGCAAAAAAAAAAGTGGGGGGATCAGTTTTTAACGTTTTTATTATTATTTAAAAAAGTATAAACTATGCAGAGAGTTCTTTATATAAAGAAATAAAGCATCATTTTAAAGTGTGTTTTACTCCTTGTACTTGCTCCAGTGTTCACGTTTGCAAAAAAAAAAAAAAAAAAAAAAAGCCGGAAAAACTGTTTGAACTCATCCTTTTTTGTTGTTTGTACGATCGATGAAATGCATTTTTATGCCCATTTTGGCCAAAGCTTGAAAGAGCTGCTGAAGAGGGACCAAAGAGCCACTTGTGGCTCCAGAGCCACAGCTTGCAGACCCTTGCCCCAGCAGAACCAGACTCAGGATGAGCAGCCATCTGCTTTGACTTGCTGGGGATTTGAGAGGACAGGAAGGAGAAACAGCCATAGCATGGCAGTCCAGGTGTACTTTCAATGGGAGGAAAGGCAAAATATGTTAAGATAGAAATTATTAAAAACACAAACTATTCATTTGTATTGGTTTGTAAATGTTCATTTGAGGAAATTAGGTAAATTTGTCCTCCAGTAGTTTAAGCCTATAGCAGCATAACTAAGGGATAGCTCAGGAAACCAAGACAACCCTAGCTATAGGATTTATCAAAAAGGAAAGACTTAAACCCAGTCTTAAAACTGGACAATGTGTCAGCCTCACACACAGAAACTGGAAGTTGGTTCCACAAGAGAGGAGCCTGATAACTGAAAGATCTTCCTCACGTTCTGCTTTTGGAAACTCTAGGAACCACGAGTAAGCCTGCAGCCTGAAAGCGAAGTGCTCTGTTAGGAAAACATGGAACAATGAGATCTGTAATATGAGATGGAGCTAGGTTGTTGAGTGCTTTGTATGCTAGAAGGAAGATTTTGAATTATATTCTGAATTTGACAGGAAGCCGATGGGAGCAAGTCACTTTTGTAAATAATTTTGAGAAATTAATCAAAAACAGTTGTGCAACAATATAAAAAAAAACTTTATTTTATGCTATAATAACCTCTTTATTAATTCTGTAAAGGTTTTTTTCCAACTTCAAAATTATATTGACTTTTGCAGCCACAACATGAAGGTAGGCCGACAGTGCTACGTGTGTGTGTTTGTGTGTGTGTGCGCGCTTGTCTGCAGTATTAACAAAATCTCTCATAAACTGATGATAAACTGATTTCTACACATCTAGAGCTATGATTCAGGATAGCTGCTGAAGCTCAGTGACTTCTGTGATGGCCACCAAAGCAAACTGACCTCTGCTTACACAAAAATGACTACACCTCTGTGATTTGAAATTTAGTGTTGTAGAAACTGACAGTATCATCTGCTAATAGATCATGTGAGATTACAAGACACCCCGTGAGATTGAGCATGCCATGTTCAATTCAAGGTGTCACCCAAAGGACTCTACCTGTGAACTTTCAACACAAGTTAATCTTAGTCTAATGAAGGCAGGGGGTGCATTCATCCAATGGATGGGAGCAGTGTTTTGTTTTGTTGGATCTAGGTTATTTCTCAAATTCAATGGATTTTCTGATATCTTCAATCTTTCTGAGCAACTTATCAGGTTTTAGCGTTTATGTCTTCACATCATTACGTAGACATCTGTCTTTCTTCAGTTTTCAGTCAAGGAACTGCTAAGAGAGAAGTCATGTGAGTTGCTGTTAATGGACAGAAAACACTGAACAAATGTCTGTGTTTGATTCCTGTCCTGAGGCCACAATTGTTCACAAAGAACATCGTTGGAACACTTTCTTTTTTTTTTTTTTTGTCCTTGGGGAGGATAACATATTTGGATGTTTGGCCACTACTTTATTTGTGCTTGTCCTACAAATGTCCTACATCAGTGTCGTTATGTGATACTCTGAAAAGGCACTGATTATATGCACACAGCTTTTTCTTCCTCTCTTTTTTCTTCTTCCTTTTGGGACATTATCAATACGACGAGAAAATAAAAAAAAGAAGAAGATCTCTGGGGAAGTGGTCATTTGTGTCAATTCGTGCTGCGTGTCAGGTGTGTAACTGCAAGCCTGACTGAATTCCCAGATGGACTGAAGCCATCAGCTCCGAGCAGACAGACAAATCTCAAGCAAGCAATGAGATTTCTGCCAGAGTCAGGGAGGAACAGTTGAACGTAGTGTGAAGGAGGTGTTTGGTCTAGACAGCGTCTCCCTGTTTTTAATGCACAAAGCAAAGGTTTGGTTTAAAAGGCCCCTCACGCTCCGGGGTAGGTCAAAGCCTGTCAAACAAGGACTGCCAGAATACCTCCTGTCTTTAACAAAAAGAGGAGCGAGTCGATCCTATTTAATTATTCAAGACCTCTACTAAGAAAATAAACGCCACCAGATAATGTCAGTGTTGGCTTTGACGGAGTAGACACCCACACAAATCTGTCACCACCTTCGTATGATAGCTCTGCATTTCCTCTTCAGATGTTAAAATGTAAAGTTCATGCTTATGTAGAGGTTATCTGCATGTTATTTATGGCTTCTAATAGAATACTTAAACGTTAA
>JARVGS010000001.1:41307970-41319297 GCA_031762315.1 Hypsolebias antenori | reverse complement strand
CGGACCCCAAAGCACTGACTCCTGACCCCCAGTGGTCTGGGGAACCCAGTTTGAGAGCAACTGCTCTAAAAACGGCAATCGTCATTGTTTTTGGTGGACAACAGTAACATAACAGGTTAAACTCAAATAACTGACAAACACATACAATAAAGGCCTGTGCAGGATTTCAATTCTGTGTTATGTGTTTGAAAATTGAAAGAATTTATCTCGGAGTACTGGCACAATGAGCTCTTTGAAGCACATGAGTGCGCATGAGTTTAAGAAATCAGCTGCTCCGCAGTGGGCTGAGGCCTCAGTCTGTACTGGGATTTGATCAGTATCATGGATAGTTTTAGGCAACAGGTCACAACAGTTTGTGGTTTACATCTTGTCAGGAAGCAATCCTGACAGAGGTTAGTTGTAGGACATAAAATGTGGACTTTTATGTTGAGGGAGGCATAAGTGGAGGTTATGTTTTTCCTCATAAGGTGTTTTTTGTTCAAATGAGGGCATGCGATTTACTACATCGCTGAAACTGCTTTATTATTTATTTATTTTTTGGTTCTTTTCTTTTTGCTCCATGTTCATTACTAGGACATAAAATGTGCTGCTGGTTCTGGGAACCTCAGAATAAATGTGTTTTAATGCAAACCACCTTTAGAGCAGTTTCTTTAACCATGAAATGCAAAAACTACCTAACATTCAACATCATTTTCTTCTTTGGGCTATTGCCAAAGAACCACATCTAAAAAAACACACTAAAAGTAGGAATAAATCAAAACTATATTTTCAAACTGATACACGCATTAAAGCCTTATGGCATTAACAAAAAATTGAATCAATTGGTTTAATCAATACTGTTTTTTTTTTTTCTCATTCTCCTTTTCCTGAAAGTATCGTGTTTTTATTTTATTTTACTTTTTACGGTAATTGATTTTTGTTTTAGCTAATGGTCAGTGGAACCCTTGGGGTCCGTGGAGCGGCTGCTCAAAGTCCTGTGATGGCGGATGGCAGAGACGAGCCCGAGTGTGTCAGGGGGCAGCGGTGACTGGACAACAGTGTGACGGGTCCGGTGAAGAAGTCCGGAAGTGCAGTGACCAACGCTGCCCAGGTGAGTCAGAGGAGACAGCAGCATCAAAGGAGCGGAGAGAATGAGGGTAGATAATTTTATATGTGGAGTGGATGACGTGGCTCGTTATACAAGATAAGATAACAGAATCAAAAGAGGAGATGCAGATAAGATGGGGCTCTTGTCAGAGCATGAATATGTTGTAATGCACTAAGGACATAATGAGAAATGGAAAAATCATTACAAAGCATCTCATTTTTTGAAGTGCAGTCCCTTACTCTGTTCTGGCAATACAAAAAAAAAAAAAAAAAAAAATCCACAAAAATAACATCAAAACCATTTTAAGGATGTGGCACCTACACTCACAAAAGCTGTGGTTTAAGAAGGGCTTACACGTTATCATAATCCCTAAATTACATGCTCGTATTCACTGACACTGTACGGCTTTGATCTCCTATATTTCCATACCTCTTCATGTGAAGTATGAAGAAATTATTGCATCATGTTGGAAATACAGATTTTTTTTTTTTCTTCATAGCTTTAGCTTCACTTGTATCATTTTGCTCCCCAGCACCGTATGAGATTTGTCCAGAGGACTATGCAATGTCAATGGTTTGGAGACGGACCCCTTCGGGGGAACTTGCCTTTAACAGATGCCCACCCAATGCCACAGGTAAGAACAAAAACAACTGTATACTGTCTTTTTTTATATCATTTATTAATCATTAATCTCATTAATATTTTCAATTGCCTGTTTACTTTGCTTATTTGGAAGATGATATTCCAGTTCATTAATTTGACTTGTAACATCAAAGTTGTGGATCCTGAGTACTGAAGAACCTACTTTTGGTACAAATAACTGAACAGATTTAGAATTGCCACAGTTTTATTTTATTGTTATACTAATCCTGTTTGAATATACACAAACCTGTGAAGGCTGGATGAAAATGAAGGTTGTTATAGATCAAGAGGGAATTAGCCACTAGGGTGTCCTGCTGGTCCCAAGCCCGGTTAAAGGTTAAGGGTTGTGTCAGGAAGGGCATCCGACGTAAAGCATTTTAGCCAAAACTATAATGTAAGTTCATCAAAGCGAAAACATACTGGATTGGTCAAGGCCCAGGTTAACAACAACTGCCGCCACTGCTGCTGACAAACAGGTCGCCGGTGGAAATTGTGCTACTGTTAGTCGAAGAGCACAAGGAGGGAAACATGTCAGGAGACAGACGGAGAAGAGGAAAGTGAAGAATGTAGGCCTGAGGGTTGCAACTCTATGTGGGGACCAAGACAGGCAAAGGTAGAGAGCTGACTGGCATGATGCAGAGAAGGAAGGTAGATGTTTTATGTGTCCAAGAGATCAAATGGATGGGCAGCAAGGCTCGCTGCATTGGAGCAGGACTCAAAGTGTTCAACCACATACATTAACTCAAGAGGTAATGGGTTTAACTGGAAGATCATTAGTTTGATTCCTAACACCCTCCATCTCCATGTCAACACATCACAAACTGCCCCACCTTTCCAAGTGTTTTATTTTTAACGTTCAAGTCCCTTAGAGAGCAAATTGTTTACTAACTTATTATAGTTCTATAATAGCAGAATATGTTTTTCCATCTGAAAAGAGGGCATAAATTATGTCTATATTTGTATGTTATTTCAGGCAGCACCTGTCAGCCCATAGCCTGTACAGCTGATGGAAAAAGGTGGTTAATTGTGATACTGAAGGCATTGTTAAAGGTTAAAGAAAGCCACGCTCAGATCTGTTATCAAAACATGAAGCGGAGGCATTAATCGGTGGACTGAGAGAAGAGCATCAGCACAGAGGAAGCATGCTCCGTATCAGGGGTGCAGCTCTAAAGGGGAGGAAGGAGAGAGAGGAGCAGGGTGATGATAAAAAAGAATGCAACCTCTGATGAATCTGCTGTGATACAGGTTACTTTTGTTCTTGCTGAAGGTCAGTGTGGTCACAAACATGCAACAAGACAAACAGGGGCTGTTGAATGCTCAGGCTGAATGCTGATGTTTCTTTCGGAACAATCAAACAGTGCACTAGTGACCATGTAGTGAAACCTGCTGTTATTCACAGATGGCTCACCTGCGGCAAAGTTAAGCAGAGGAAGATTTACTACAATGACATTAACTTTTTGGCTTGGCATTAGTTTTATGGCTAATAACGGCGTGACACCGTGGTGCCCGTTTCCAGCTCGCGTCGATGAGGAACGTTTGCTTATTTGTGTGATGTTGCTGGAAACATAAAGCTTTTATGTAATAATTAAATGCGTATTATGTAAATATAAATATATTTATGGGCAAGGCCAGTGAGAGAGTTACTCTTCAACCCTGAGCAGTGTTTAATTATTTTGCCTCCGTTTCTTCGCAGAATAAATGTCTAGTATTCCTTGAGCATATTTCAAGTTAGCTTCAAACTTATGATGAGAAGGAATAAAGTTGTAGCCATATGGGTTAAAACTTGAAAACAGCAATATGAACAACATTATGTGATACCTGTACTGTAAAAAAAAAATGGCATGCTTAGTGTATCACATTTTATCGCAATATCTATAAATTTGACTAAATTTTAGCTATTTCTGTGTTGCTCAGAATTAAGTGGTTCCCAACCCTGGTCCTTGAGGAACACCATCCTGCATGTTCTAGTTGTTCTCCTGCTCCAACACACCTGATTCAGTGATTTAATTACTTCCCCTCATTCTGCAGAAGCCTGTTAAATACCCTTTTATAAAAATCAGGTGTGTCTTAGTAGGAAACAACTAATACATGCCGGATGGTGTTCCTCAAGGACCAAGGACAATCCCTTGCTTAGATTAATTAGCTGTGACAGCCATCTTTAAATGAATTGACTCCAAAGGACAAACTGTTGTAAATGTGCATTCAATAATTCATTTTTTTTTAAAGTTTTAATAAAATCCATCAAACAGTTTCTACCAGACCAAGTAGACTTCAAAAGGTATTACTAAAATTTAAGCAAAGTTATTGTGCAATGAGTGACTTTTTGAAATATGTGTCAAGAAAACCTCTCAGCTTTAACCATAACAACTCCGAGCACATTGTCTGTAAATTTGAACTATTTAAACCACTTTTTGTGTTTTCTAAGTTGAGTTGCTTGTTGTGGCTACGCTGAATGGGGCTGGCTCCAAAAGTTAAGATGGAATAATTACGTACCAAAAGTTTTATTAAAATCCATCCAGTCATTCATGAAATATTTTTGCTAACAGACATAACGAGTCTATTCCAATCTGGTGTTTGTAAATCTCTAAACAAAGATATTGAGCAATCTGTTGAAATGCAGAATAAATGTTGAGACCTGTCTCTGCCATTGCAACAAGATTTAGATAAAACTGACAGTTATAATCATGCTTGTATTTTTTTTTTTTTTTTTTTTTTTTTGGTGAGTTGGTCGTGACAGACATTTTGAATTTTGTTGACCCTAAAAAGTTCATCAGTTGTAGACAAATATGAAATGAATACTTTCTACACGTTTTATTAAAATCCGTTCAATAGTTCATGAGATATTTTGATAACAGACACATGCATTGTTGGCTTTGTCTTTCAGTGGTGAGCAATGAAAACATTGTTCATGTTACGCTGTTTTTTTGCCATTAAAAAAAAAAAAAGTTGCAAAATCCACAAAGAACAGTTTGCCTTAAATAAAAACATAAATGAGCTTTTCACTTGACTAAAGAACAGCGTGCAATTCCTCAGCTGTAGTGTGATGAAGTGCAAAATAAGAGCAAGAAGACATATTTCATGTTTAAGCACAGCGGCCTCTGCTTGTCAAAGCAAGCGCAGTGCACAAGAAAAAGATCATGACAGACAATAGGTAAGGTCAGGTCAAGTTTATTTGTAAAGCCGTTTATCACACTTGTGGTGTGGGCAGGTTGCTCAGGGCCCACATTTTGAATCCATAAATGAAAACAGCGCAACCTTTGATCTGCAGTAAGATCAAACTTAAATCCTCGGTGTGAAAACTGTGAACGTTTGTCTTCCACATCAGTCTGAATATGCAACGGCTGCTGGTAGCGAAGATGAAAAAAAAAAAATCAGCAAAAGGAAATGAGCAACACGAATGTTGTACGGACAAAGCATCCAAATGTGACGGGGAGGTTCGGCACCTACTCAGCCGTTGTCGCTGTCATCATGAAGGTCATCACAGGAAGAGTGCCGGCCCATCAGCACCGCCTTGGTGATCATGGGCGACAACTGCCATCAGAGGCAGGAGGGAAGGAAAAGATTGGAAGACAAACAGAGGCAGCAGACAAGTTTGTTCCTGTTGCATTAGTCAAAAAAAAAAAAATCATACATTGCACACAGTGTGTGGTGCATGCACAGCCTGGATCACCACATGTGAGCTAAAACAAAGCACAACATGACAAGAAAAATCACATAAATACATTTAGGATTGTGTAAAGATAATTTCATTCTTTACTGTAATTATAATGCTTAATGTATTCTTTATCACTGGTTGCTATAATTCCAATTACAGGTAGTCCTCGGTTGACGGCCGAGTTCCGTTCTAACGGCCTGGCCGGATACCGGTTTAGCCTCAAACCGAAACTGAAAGCACATGGCGGCCGCAAACGCGGATTTTTAGCCTTAAACCGAAACTGAAAGCACATGGCGGCCGTAAAGTCTTTTTAAACACGTTTTTTTCAATGTAAAACAACAACAACGTACTCAGAACGCCGTTTTAATGTGATTCCAAGCAGTTAGCTAACACAATACCCGAAAAAAAACCCCGAAAAAATATTAAATGCTGCATAAAAAGACAACGTAAGGTGTGATGACATCACTGGGGGTGGCGGCCGTAAACGCGAAACGCCGGAAACCGATGACGCCGGAAACCGAGGGTCACCTGTATTCATTCACACCAAGAGACAATTTAAAAATTTCAGTCAGTCTAACATACATGTTTTTGATCTGTGGGAGGAAACTGGAGTACCAGGAGAAAACCCATGCATGCATGGAAAGAACATGCAAACTCCACCCAGAAAGGCCCCCGGACCGGGATTTTAACCAGTGTGACCTGCTCGCTGAGAGGCAGCAGCTCTGCTAGTTGTGCCACCGCGCTGCTCCCTGCATTTTTCATATATAAAGGGAAAAAAAGAAGAATCAGCATGCCCTAATTGACAGAGAATCTGTTCCAACACCCATGGTCACATGGTATAGATCAGCAGCAAAGCAATGACATCCTGGCTCAATGCAGCTAAAACAAGCTTTTTAGACAGTATAAGGTGGCAGGGCTCTGTTGTAGAGAGGGTGAGGAGCTCAGCTGCTCTTCCTCATCAGAAGGAGTCAGTTGAGGTTCTTCTGGCATCTGATTAGGATGCCTTCTTGACATTCTCACTGAGAGAAACCCTGAGGCGAATACAGGTATAGAATTTACTGGAGAGAATTTAAATCCTTTCTGGACTGGGAATGCCTCGGGATATCTCAGAAGTAGCTGGATTTCTCTCCTGGGCCCATTGCCTCTACTACCCGAGCACAGATAAGAGGAAGAAAGTGAATGGATGCTCATTTCACTACCTTTATTTAGAGTGATCTGATTGGTTCGTTTGGCCTTGTCTATCACTACTTTAGTTTACATTAAGGTATAAGTCTGCTAGGGAAGAAAGAATACTGGTAATCCTTTTAGTAAAGATCGTGCTGATTGGGCATCATAACAACGACAACAAAAAAAGGTTAAATCGTGTCATCTGGACCAGTTTCTATTAAGTGAGAAATGTTTTATCGCCCATCCAGAGGACTCCCTCTGTCTACACCTACCTATGGGACAGATCTGGTTGACAGGCCGTAGACTGAGAAAGTCCTCTGGATGGGAGACGAAACGTTTCTAACTTAAAGAAACTGGCCCATATGACATGATTTAACATTTTTTTTGTTTTTACTAATTGGCTTTTATAATGTATGTGAATGTTTCCTCTCAGAGCCGTGAGACAACTTCTGTTGTGATTTGGCGCCACATACAGTAAATTGAACTGAGTTGAAATAAATACTCCAGCTATGACTTCTGCCCTAGTGACAACAATCATTCCATGTTTTAGATAGGTGACGTTTAAGGCCAGTTTATCTACTTAACCCTTAATTTTGTTTGCCAACCAGTCACACTGTAAATCATACAGTCCAGACCTCTCAGATTTTGGGCAGATACTGTATGTATAAAAACTACAGGTGGTATCTTACATAACAACACAGAAGAGTGGTCTAGGCCTTTTGACTGAGAAGTGAGACCTGTTGAAGTATTAAAATTGTTCAGCTGCCTTCTACTTAAAGTTTTATAAAGTGAATAGAATCTGATAAGACACTCCTGTAGAAAATGTTCAACCTACATTTTATTTCTTTCCTGTTGTGACATCTAACTGTTGCATTCTCATCTTTAGTTATTTCTGTTTATCCGTTTCATTTTAGGTCTGTTAACTCGTGTGTACAGCAAAGCAGCCAGTTGGACCATCCAGTACCGTTACGACGGCTTGGGTCGGCGCGTGGCATCAAAGAACAGTTTAGGGCATCACTTTCAGTTCTTCTATGCAGATTTAAACTACCCCACAAGAATCACTCATGTCTACAACCACTCCAGCTCCGAGATCACCTCCTTCTACTATGACCTGCAGGTAACTGACAGACACAGCTCTGAGACTGTCGTACCATTCCTGTTGGATTTGGGGTCTATAAACCTAAAAAGTAAATGGTAAAAAGTAAAAATCGCAGTGCACTAAAATGAAATGGTCACTTTTGCTCTGAAGAAAAGTTTTTCTACAAGTGGCTGTCTACATATGTACATATGTGTCTACAATGTGACCTAGAGCTGTTGTTGAAAATCAGAAGAACCTTTCTATAAAAAAGAAACTGTCCAGATGACCCGACTGAGAATTATTGGATTTGGTACCTGGATTATTGAGCATGAACTTTCTTGCCTTAGTGTTAAACATGCTTTTCAGGTCACTTTGTATTTGTGAGTTGGGTGAATTCATAACTGGAGCTTGTTTATTTTTAAATAAATCACTTCAGCATTTTTACATAAAAGTATTTTAGACTGTTAACCTAAACTAGAGAAGGGGAACATTTGAAAATGACGTTTTTATTCCGTGGAGTTCCTATACTGTATGCCGCAATTTTATGAACAACAGTTGTTTCACTTAATGTCCACTAGATAGCAACAAATCCCATAAACATTCACTCATATTCGCATGAAGACGTTTGACAGCATTTTTTTTTATTTTATTTTAATGTTTATTTTTATTTTTTTCCCCACCTGTGTTATGTTCATTTTTAACCGTTCTTTTTGACACCCGCAAGTTTAATCTAATTTCCGGCTGATCAGCAGAAAGTTACGCAACGTATTTCTGTTTGACTTCCGGAAAGCGTCACACCGGAAGTCCTCGGTGTTTTCGGTTAGCGTTTGTAGACACAAACTACGGACGTGCAGTTTTGTTGTACAGAAATTCAGGTGTCCAGTTTTGAGTTTTTGGACCAGTTTTCCTGGCGGGGGACTCTATGATGGACAAACTTCGTCGTGTTTTAAGCGGCCGGGAAGACAATGAAGAGTTGGGTCTCACAGCGCAGGTTAGCCGCTAATGCTAAGTGTCTGCTTATCTCAAACCTAAAAAAGTTGCATTTATCCAGTTTCGCTGTCTGTCTCAGACTGTTTTAATAACTACTATTAACAACTTCAAAGGGCCGTGTTTGTAAAATGTTTGTGGTTATTTAAAAGTACGAGTTAATTTCCCTTTTTTTTTTTTTTAGTCAAGCAGTTAGCTTAAAGCAAACTGTCGTGTCCTTTCTGGTAATAAAATGTTTTGTTTACACTCTTTCACGCCTTCTGGATTAGGAGATGAGGTAAGGTGGGTTTATTAGTCATGTTTATATTTTTAGTGTACTTTGCTCTGTTTCTGTGCCTTTTAAGATGTATTTGCTTGTGTTTAGAGACAGCACTGAGGTTGTTAGAGGTTTCCCTCTGGAGTGTGAAGCCTGCAGGTCATTAGTTTTGTCTTGTGACATCCTCCCATTGTTCCCACCAGGTCCTTGATGCCAGCTCTCTCAGCTACGGTGCCAGGATAAAGTGGTTTGTCATATGCTTTGCTGGAGGCATCCTGTGTTCAATTCTCGTGAGTGTCTCTGTATGTTTTGTTCATGACCACTGTGCATTGGAGACTGCAGAGCCTCTAACCTCCATGGTAAACATCAGCTCTGGTTTGAGGTTTTGGTGCTATCTTTAATCTCTTTAAACCCAAAGTATTCACCATATCTCTAACACTTTATTCAGTAGTCCTCGCCCTACTTTTGCTGACTTTGATTTACCCATATAGTTTGCTGAATGCAACAAAATTCGCATTTCAAGAGGACAGGAAGTGTTGTCTCAGTCTTACACCTCACCGTGATAATTCACACTGACCCTTGACTGCTGCCTTTGTTTGTGAAACCTGGCTGGTAAAATTCAAAGCTGAAGAGTCTGCAGATCTGCCACCTGAACCCCATCCACCCTGCATGCAGAAGTTTTTAACAAAGACCTGATGGAATCTGTTAGCGCGCTGACTTTGTGTTGGGAATGACTTTCAGCTACTAACACACCAAACTTTTAACTCCGGTTGTGTAAGTCAGCTGAATTATAGCCATTTTTGTATTTGCAAAAGTCAATAAAGTGCAGTGGTCATCTTAAGGTTGATTTCAAAACACACGCACACGATAGATTAACACACTTTCAAATACATGATTGCCCACTTTTCATGGCGGCAGACAATAATGTATACCAGTAGTTTATTAAAACTCATAGCATCATTTTTTTTCACATACATCTGATGGTAAACTGCCATTTAGTTTAATTCATACAAATCATTTCAATTTTATACCACCAGAGGGCGCCAGCTACACGTTAGTAAATCATAAAATCCTTGACTTTTACTCATCAAAATGTTAATACTGTACATTATGTATGGGTTTTTTTTTCCTAAATACTTATATTAGTTTTAGGTATTATGACTGCATTATTATGAGTTTTTGCATCTTAATTGATGTGTAAGGGCATTATTCTGTGTAAGTAATGAATGTTTTGCCACTTTCCAAGGGCACGGCACTGCTGTTTCTTCCCGGTGGGATCAAGCTTTTTGCTGTTTTCTACACACTAGGAAATGTTGCAGCTTTGGCCAGGTGAGGCTGGATATTTAGTCCATTTAACAATGAAGATATGCATGTTAAGTACTCTTGATGAGTTTGGCTATTGACTCAACCATTTCATATCAAGAGGGGTCCAATTTTTCAATTTTATGAACTCGGAGCAGCAAATTTTCATGTAATCCTGTATCATCTGAAAATCTACTTTGTGATAATGGAGAGGCAACAATCAGTTTTTTTATTTGGATTTTTCTAGTTTTTTTTTTTTTTTAATCTCTTATCAAGCAAGAAGTACAGTATTTGCAAGTTCATTCTCACCAAACAGTGTTTCCTTTAAATAATTTGCTAGCGTTGCTGAATAGGTCACGTTAAAACAATGTTGGTGTCTGCACCTTCCTGTGTTCTGGCTTTAACTCACACACACACACACACACATACACACGAGACAAATTTGACTTGAAGGCTACTTCTGCTCCCAGCTCAGAGGCTTTTCCCCAATTTGCCTTTCTGCTTGACAAACAAAACAAGAAAACACCAAAGTCCAGGGCAAAGATGGCCACTGTGAAAAGGGTGATTATTTTATATTATCTGTTAGCATATACTGCACATATTTTATATTAAACACCCTTTCTAATAAACATTTTTAATAATGCAGGGTGAATTTGCATCCAGTTAAAGATCATTATCCATCTTAATGTGGTGTTTATTAAGAATAGAAACGTGTCTTCTGTTATTATCTTTTTCAATCGGCCAACACAGTTTCTGTCAGTAAAGTCTGTCTTCAAGATGATCAAATTACCTGCAAAAGAAAAATTAATTGCCGCCTTCAAAGCCCAAGTTAACAACATATTATGTGTCAGTATTATAATATTTTAAACTCGCATGCCTCAACTGATAAGCTGTGCTCAGAAGTGACAGATTTCATCATCCATCTAACCATTATCTTTACCCGCTTCTTCCTTTTTGGATCGTGGGCGTCATGGAGCTCATATCCAACCATCACTGTGCGAGAGGCAGGGGACACCCTGGACAGGTCTCTAGTCCTTCACAGGGCCACATAGAGATAAACGAGACAACTATTCACTCTCTCTCACTCACACCTAGGGACAATTTAGAGTTATCAATCAGCCTAACATGCATGTTTTTGGTCTGTGGGAGGAAA
>JARVGS010000001.1:41250636-41260702 GCA_031762315.1 Hypsolebias antenori | reverse complement strand
GAGTGAGGTGGAGGAGGATGACTCGCTGTGGCGACCCCTGAAAAGGGAAAAGCCGAAAGAAGAAGAAGAAGAAGCATTGCTAGAATGCCAACGATCAGTGCTACAACTTCAAGTAAGCAAAGTACCAGCTGACAGGGACCATTGACCAAACTGTTTGAAGGTATTACTCCGTATGAACCTAATTCAAAATGGCACACAGAAATAACTCGAGCAATAACGGAGTTCACAGCGAAAGACATGATGCCCATTAGTAACCAAGCCTGGGTTTACAGCTTTGGTAAACACAATGGATAAGAGGCACAGAATGCCCTCGCGCACACACACATTTTAACCAAGTTGTTATCCAGGAGCTAAACAAAAAATGCAGAAACAGAGTTGCAGCAGAGCTGAAAACTGTGGAGTTTTTACAACTGGAACAGATTTATTATTTGTTTGTTGAAAAATACATGAGAAGAAGACATTGAAACATAATTGCATATTAAATCAAAATCGCATTAATGAGGTTAAAAAAAATCGCAATTAGAATATCCTGATGCATGCTCAATTAGAATATTTTCCAAAATTGTTCAGCCCTAATAAAAATTCTGTTTTTCTTTAGTTATAATGGGCCCACCTGTATCCATCAATGAAGCTGGCATTGATGTAGTCAGAGCCTTCCACTCCTCTGATTGGCTGCAGGGAGACACGTGTGGATTCAAAAGGCAAATTGTTGAGCAGGCGGTTCTTGAACTTGTTACACGGCAGGTTAGCACCCAGAAATCTTGCAGTTTGGGATTTATAGCTCAGTGTAGACGTCAGTTTCTGCGGCAAGAAGATACAATTTTATCATCAGAAACATCAGAGGTGACAATGCAACTTCACAAACACACATTCTAACATTCCATAACATTTTCTAATTGTACTGTTAAATAAAAATAATGCTGTTTAATAGTTGAAACAAACAACCCATGCTGTAGCGTGATGCATTTAAACATGAAGACAAAAAAATTCAAGCACCACCCCATACTAGAGTTGCCCTTGGGTCCAAATAATCCGAACCGACCGACCCCAACCCGTAACCATCATCTCCGAACCCCACTCAATCCGACGAATTAGCATTGGACCCTGCTCTGCCATGTTGGACATTTTGTGATCTCACCTGTTTGGGTCGTTGGCCGCGCACGTCTGCTGAGTGCAACGGCTGAATGAATGTCCATTTGGGTTGATGGATCACTGACAGTAGTCCATCTGAAGCTTAACTGAACTTTTTACCTCTTTCAACTGGCTGGTCAGCGTGCGGTCAAATGGCCACGTGTGGCAGGTGTAGTACGGCAAGCCATGTTTGCATATGTTGGATCGTTGGCTGCATGCGTTCCTGATGCAATAAAAAGCCCGACACCTACCCGGCTCACACATTAAGCCCATTATTATGGTCCGGCCCGGTCTGAATCTGGGCCGGGCTCCAGGTTCGGGTTAGAAATGACAACTCTACCCACACAGGATACTGTATTTACTTTGAGCAGAGTGCAAGGTTTATGCCAGATACCATAAAAACTAGGAGAATAAACCATGCAACAAGCAGAGTCCCCTTAAAAGTTCTCACCCCCTTGGATGTTTTATGCTTTATTTGCTTTCATATAACATAAAATGCCTTCTTTACAAATAATTAAAAATAAAAATGTCAAAGTGAAAGTCAAAATCCTACAAAATAAAACTAATTAAATAAAAATATATAGTTTAAAATTAGCGACTGACAAAAAAATTAATCCACTTTAAAGTGAGTGTCTCAATACTTCTTCTATCAAATGGTCTGATGGTCTTGTTCCTAATCTTATCCATCCTTGTCACGCCTAAGGAGAACCTCAACATCTTCATTTCTGCCACTTCCAGTTCTTTCTCCTGTCTTTTTGTCCATGCCACTGTCACCAGACCATAAAACACAGCTGGTTTCACCACTGTTTGCAAAGGAGTATTACATTACATCACCAAAAAATATGGACTTTAAATTAGTTTACCAGTGCAGACTTTTCAAGGTAGAGCCAGAGGTCTTAGAAGCAGATGTCTGAGGGGGTGATTTTGTCCACCTAAATGCCCTTTCTCATGCTGTAGTTCATTACCTGCACCAAGTGTGCATTGTTTGTAACAGATAGAAAAGACTTATGATAAATACAACTTTCTTCTAATTAATTTCATACAGATTCATCTTACTATTCCTTTGCATTAGGGGCTTCATCATTTTAATGCCAGCCACTCAAAAGTATCAGCTGCTGAACCTACTCGAGTTATTCTTGTTGCTTGCTGGCCCCTACATATCTGACACACATTTGTAGCTGATTGAATGAATGTGCAGAGCCTTAAGGGCAGTTTTATTTAACCTGAGCTGACTTGAGTCATCGTCAGATGAAATCAGGCTCATTCAGCCTTTATGATCCATCCATCCATCCATCCATCCATTCATCGTCCACTTCTTTCCTTTTGGGTCACTGGTGCCCATATGCAGCAGTCACTGTGCGAGAAGCAGGGGACACCCTGGACAGGTGTCAAGTCCGTCACAGATTCTTTGTGTTGATAAAAAAAAAAAACAAGACTTTAAATGGAACGCTTGCTCTAATCTGCCTGCAACTCTGCACAGCAACGAGAAGCTTTTCAGAGAATTCACTGACATACTGAAGACGTCATTCCAGCTTCTGTTTAGACTGACTCAAAAGGGACACGTTGGGCACCAAATTGATGCAAAACAGACACAGTCATTCAAAATTGGCTCATTATATTTAAAATTCCTTATCAAAAATCACTGAGCTGCAGATAAAAACACCTGAATCAAAATATTTTCTGCACGCTGTCACTTGTTTTATCATCCTCCCATTTTTTTCTGCTTTGTCTATGGCTTTTATGTTTCAGTTTATAGCCTTTTTTATATATTTATTGTATCATTCATTCAACCTTTATGTATACAGGTTAGTCTCATTGAGCCTCAGGGACTCATTTACAAGAGAGACCTGTTGCAAGTGGTAATTTGCAAATTGCAAATACATCATATCTGCTCATCCTCACAATGAACACAAAAGTAGCGCCTAATGATAGCGAAGGCTGAGCTATAAGAATTAAAACACTTTGAGGCGCAAACCCAAACAACTGTAAACATTTCTTAGCTATTGGCTTAACTCTGCTGTCGCATCATGGTTGAATTTGACTGTATTGTGCACATCAAGAGTCAAATGTGTCAAAGTATTGAATTGGTGCCCTCAGAAGTGAAGTGCTGAGGCTCATCTTCAAGAACAATAAAATACTGTATGCATTCAAGCACACGGGTAGGACAATCTGCTCTGCACCCGTCTGCTTAATGCTCTTTTGTAAAAATATTTGAGATATATTTCACGTGTTTGATCAGATATACAGCAGAGCCCAGTGTTTGAGTTGTAGGCCAGCGAGAGGCGAAAACACAGTCCCTGTGTGGGTTTTAATTGCCACGCTGCCTGACACTGCCTCGCTTGTTTTTCCTCCATCTCCTGTAAGAAGTGCACATAATTGGTTCCAGTGTTTGTGAATTCAGAGTTGCTCGTCATCTATTAGAAATCATGCGTTTTGGCTGCTCTCAGAAGAGTCCTCTGAGAGCAGAAAGTTAGTGAGTCACAGTTTGCTTCTCTGTGCTTTTGCTTTGCCTCCTTTTTTTTTTTTTTTTTTTTTTTGGTAGAAGGAAACCAAACAGGAAAAGGCAGGTTTTGTTGGTAGTCCAGCAAAAGGCAGATGCTCCTTGAAAATGTTATAATGAGCAGAAATACATAAAATGAGGTTAAAAAATATCAAAGTCCAGTGAGAATAAAGCAAGACCAGCTGGATAGAGAGGTGTAAGCTCATCAAAAACTACTACCTTTTATTTAGAGCAAGCAATACATTAAGCAATGTAAGCAATAAACTATCCATAAGACTGTAAGGAATGTAAACATTATTAGTGACCCATTATTATAAAAAATAAAATGATGTCTACATTATAAACAGGTATTTGAACATTTGAGAAATTAAAATAAACTTTATTTAATACCAATTAAAAGTTTTAGACAAGCTCGGGAACCTCAAATAAAAATAAATAAATAAATAAATAAATAAATAAATAAATAAATAAATAAATAAATAAATAAATAAATAAATAAATAAATAAAACAGCTGTGATTAAGAATTGCCGGATTTATTTATACATGATAATATTTACCGTTAACACAAAGTCTCTTAATAATGAAGTTTGCTTTGTGGCTTCCCGCCAGCTGAAGGTTATCTTTATAATTACATTCATACTAGATTGAATGTTTGATACAAGACAGATCATTTCATGTTAATTAGTAGCAACTTCATAACAGCAACATTATTAAGGTTACTGTATGTTTGGAATAATAGGTACATATTATACTACTGTATATGAAAAGTTGAGCAGTGTAAAAAAAAAAAAAGTTAAAGCAAATTTTATTACTATAATGGCAACATCAAAACGGATTTTTTTAAAAAACATTTCATGCTTTTATCATGTTTTCAACAAGCTTTTCCCTCATCTATACCCATTTTATCGTTGTTTTATTTTCTGCCATCCAACCAAACAACCATTCTTTAACACATTAAGGCACTTGTTGCTTAATTCAAATGGCAGGTGCTTCAGTCAAAACACCACCTAGCCGGTTGTAGTATCATGGAAAACAAATGCATTAGTAAATTAAATGTATTCTTCAGAATCGTCCTGTTGAGTTAGTGGATTTAGGCGCCTTTGTAAGATTTTATAGCAATAAGCATGCGGATGTGTTAAAGCAACATACTTTTTGTCGCATTAGAATAGTACTAATTATAGTGTAGATAAATATTGTAACCAGTGATTAATGACCAATAATTAAAAATGCCTGCAGCTTTAAGAGAAGAAGAATTAATTAACAAGTTAATTTTATTTTAATCCTTGTTAACAGGACGTGTTTCAGCCTCACTATCAACAAAAATGAAATCCTTGCTCATGTTCATGTAATAAATCTCTGCTATTGGTTCAAGACAATTGGCTTTGAGTTCTTAATATTTCAGAGTGTAAAGATTAAAAGGTCTGAGCTGGAACTTTAGAGCTTACCCAGAGCACTGGAAGAAATCCCTCACATTAGCTGGCCTCATCTTAAATTGCTATTACTGACCTGACCTCAAGTGCACCCCATCCCCACCTACCCTCACCGCCACGTCTATCAGATCTGCAATGTTTTAACGCAGTCCCATCCTCACTTCTTCTGTTTCCATGGAGACGGACATGGAGTGCTGAGCATCTCCCAGTATTTGCCTTTCTAAAGGGCAACGTGAACTCATGGCTTCAACCTCATTTTTGTCAGACTATATGTGCCCAGTCTGCGCCATAATGACATCGTCACGGCGTACGTTTCTCTGCTTCCACATGCAGAGGTTTATTTTTGGGGCGCCTAATGAGGCTGGGTGGTATAGGCATCCAATCGAAGCGTGAAACAAAACGGTTGCATATGACCTGTTTCCAAGAAACAAGGCAGGCTCTATTTTCAGCACCTTGGACAGCACATGAGCAGCGACAACATTAGATTTAGTTTTTGGGTTGTATTTCTGCAGGCAGAAAAGCTACCAGACCTGTGTGCTTTGTTTTGTTTTGTGTCATTTTTTTGTCTCCTTCACCAAAAAATTAGAGGATAAAATGTATGTTTTTTACATATGTTGCCATTAATCATGACTGATCTTCTCATTAATGTAATTAAGTAAAAAAAAATAAATAAATAAAATGCATGTGTATGCAGTTTCATAAACCTGCATCAGGGCAGATTATAGCAGTATGCAAAACTTCTGATTTCTGAATGTAAAAACATTTGTACACACATTGATCTGTAATTAGGGACCACTGATATTTTTTTTTTCATGTTTGCTTTGTTTTAATCTTTAGCAGCAACATCTCTGATGAGTCAAAGCAAATATCAAATAGGAATTTCCTTGTATCTGTTCAGCATTTTCCTATTATAAAATATTGCGTATTGCTAAAGGCCTAGCATGAGATGCACCATTTTATTGCTGAGGGAAATACAAACATCAGGCTGAGAAGGAATGGTGTTAAAATAGTTTTGGCCAAACCTTGTAAATGACATTAGGCATGATGTCTTTCACTGTTTTGAGATATTGTAAGTTGCTTTGAGGATGTATTGGGAATGACTGTCAGATGCCATCAGACCAACTTTAGCTCAATATCCATAAAGTTGACTGAGTTATAGACATTTTTTTTGTGTTGGCTAATGCTGATTAGCTGTGGCAGTCATCTTAAATTGGGGGGTAATTCCAAAAGATATCCAGTATTCCAATAGATATGCATCCAACGATTGTTTTCTGAGAGTTTTATTAAAATTCATCCAGTGTTTATGAGATATTTTGCTAAGAGACGGACACTGTTGACTGTAACGGTTGTTGACATATTTTCAAGTGAAAAGCTGAATATCTATTGCTTAGTAGAAGTGTTGGGGATGATGCTTTGCCACAACTACTCCAAATTTTAGCTCAAAATTAGCAGATGTAGCCAAGTTGGAGACATTTTGTGTTGGTTAATGTTGATTTGTTATGATGGAAACCTTGAATTGTGGTGCCTCGAGAAAATATTGATTTGCAGATGTAGATCTATTCTGAGTTTTTTCATTAAAATCAGTCCCCTGATTCATAAGATAGTTTGGTAATGCTACAGCCAAATGTATGACAGAGTATTAGGGGCATGCTAAGAAAAAAAAATGACATCATGAAGAAAAAGACATAAAATTATGAAAATAAACTTGTAACACGTCCCGGGTCAGCTTGGACCTGCTGTGGACGGCCTCCAATGGGACCCACTTTGCTTATGTAGTCTACAATAACTTTTGGGTCACTGTTTGTGAAATATGCCTCCATCCACATTATGTTATGAGTGAATCCATCAATGCAGCCATTAATTGCCACACAACTTCAGTTTATCATAAGTATCCATATGCAAGAGTGCAGCAGGCCCCCTGCTATTGTACTGCCCACAACAAAATAATACTTTTACCGCATTTGTGAGACTGTTTTTTCATGTTGGAGTTCTGATATTATTAAAATTTTAATCTGGTAATATTATGACTTTATTATTGTATTGTTTCTACTTTATTCTTGTAATACTATCACTTTATTCTCATATTATTTTGACTTTATTCTCATAAGATTACTACTTTATTGTCATATCTCGTAAAACTATCTTTATTTCTGTTCGTTTTTTTTTTTTTCCTTAGTGTGGCCCTAAAGCTCCGTCGTACAAATTAACACAGAAACACACAAAAACATTATTACCTCTCACCTTCAGCAGTGGGTGTTAAATATATGATTTTCCCAGTATATGTTTTGTCCCTTTTTCTTGAGTAATGATAATGGTTTTACTGTTCTACTATACACAATCAATAAAATCATTATTCACCATACAAGTCCATTTTAATTTGCTATCTTTACTTTTAATATTTAGTTGCATGTATGTCTGATTTCCCAATGACATATACATATTTCACAAAAATTCAATTCACAGATTTGTTTTTGACCAATAGTCAAAGTAAAATCCATTGACGTGACATTTGAGAATCTAATAGCATTGGAGTTACACGGCTAAAACTATATGGTAATACAATGTTATTAAATGTGATTGTAACACTTTGCAAATTAGACAGTTCTCTATTTGATTCAAGCAGAAGGTCTGACTGCATCATAAATGAGTAAGTTAAAGGTGTTCTAACCGCATCAACATGTATGTAAATATCACCCTGTGTGGATGTGTTTTTCCCAGGAACAAACTAAAGCAGGATTGTTGTGAACCCTGGGATGAGCAGGAGAATAATGCATTTAGTGTGACTTTCACAAAGGAAATGCAACATGCAAGGGAGATCTCACAGTATTGTGTGGACAGTCTGGCATGTGTTGCTACACTCCAGTCCTTCCCTCTCTGTAGAGTATTACTCAGATTACAACAGCTTTGCAAACTGTCTAAAAAGAAGGGGGGGGAGCCCATTATTTTTCATAAGTCTTTGTGCAGCAACAAGAACCCTAAGAATACGTTTTTCTTTCTAACCCTTTTCTAAACAATCCCATTTGGTGACGCCTCTCGGTGGAGAAAAGAGAGACAAGTTAATGAAGCTGAAAAGTCATCAAGCCTGGATATAATCTGTCGCCTCAGACACATGCATTCCTTTTAGGCGGGTTTGTATCCATCCACCCCCGCCACCCCCCACTTCCCCTCCTGTTTGTGTAAAACACTTGACCTTGGCTCGCATGCCTCCAGGTGGGATCCCCAGCATACTAATGAGGTTTAGTGGAGAGGAACGCTATGCCACGGCTTTCTGTGTCAGCCAGTCTGGCTGTGATCTGATCTGAAACACCGTCACCACCTCTGGTGCTGCAGCTCAGGCTGGGGCTTTTGTTTTAGTCGCTCCATGGGATGGTCCTTCTGTGACCTGTCAAGAGGGATAAATACTTTTGGTGTCGCATGAAAAGTTCCAGGAAATAAAAATAAAAAAAAACGATTTCAATATAATTGATGCGCACCAGCAGGGAGTTTCTTGTTTTTTTAGTATAAATCTTTTGGAATTTGAGGAAGTCTGCATTTCTCTTATGCCAGTGGTTCTCAAGCTGGGGTCCCCGGGCCCCCGGAGGTCTACGAGCCAGTGGTTGGGGGTCCGCAAATACATATATATTTTTTTCAAGCACATAGATGTTTAACAACCCACTAAAATACATCAAAATGCAGGAAATTGCATTCTACTTTATTCAAAATTTTCTGAGGGAGGACCCCCCCCCCCACACACACACACACACACACACCCTCATCTGCTATTTGCTTTCCAGCATCAATCAGTTTACAGATTAAGCCCTGTTACTTGGTACGACTACTGCTGTTATGATTCTGTTCAGTTTTATGGAATAATTTGAAGACTTAACAATACATAAATGTTCAGTAAGTGAATAAGTAAAGTTTTAAAGTGGTTTGTGATACTTTTCCCCCTCAAAACTGTGTTTTTTGGAAGTTGAATTTAAAAATGTTGTTAATAAAGTGTCTTGAATGAAAAATGCCCCATGTTTTAAAGTTTGAAAATTGTATTTACACTGTTAAATAACAAGTCTTTAATATTTGTTACACAAAAATTTCCATTCATTAAAGAGGCAACTTGACTAAATTATTTAATAAACATGAGGGTTATGAGGGGGCCCCTGAAACGTTTTCTCCCCTGTAAGAGGTCCCTGTACCCAAAAAGTTTGAGAACTCATCATGCAAGACTGCAGGGCTTTAATTTTGTTTTAAAAAAATCTCAGGATTAGAGTAAAGCTGAATTTAAACTGTGAAAACAATTTATTCTGTGCCTTTTCCTGTTCTTTCGTCAACAGGGTGTGTGCGTCATGACAACAGCCTTCCTGCACTTCTTCTTCCTCGCATCATTCTGCTGGGTCCTCACAGAGGCCTGGCAGTCCTACATGGCAGTAACCGGAAAGGTTCGGACCAGGCTCATTCGCAAGCGCTTTCTGTGCCTGGGATGGGGTAAGGATGCTGCGCGTTTCTCAAAAGAACGCACTCCGTTATCACCACTGTAGCTTCCAGCTGCCATTTTCTCACTCTATCTGTTGGCGAGGTGTCTGTCTAGAAGAGTGTACGTCTTTTCCGTTGACTGTTTCCATCGTCGCTGTGGGGAGGCTGGATCTCCATTCTGTCGGGGCGCTTTGTCGAGATGCTTTTGTGCTCCAGTCAAGCTGGATAAATAAAGCGGCCTTGAGGAGCGTTGGGGGCTGGGACAGACAGGCGCAGCTCTCTTGTTGCAGGTTGCAATGACCTTACGCCTGACGGAGAAGATGAGAGCTTGGCATTTACAGTACACTGCAGCAGAATGCAGTTTATCTGAAACCCTCACTCACGGAGCTTAGACGTATGGAAAGTCACACTTCTAATATTCGTACTGGAGCTGCACACAGAATGGCTGTATCTATGAAACAGCTAATGTTATCTAAATCATGACAGATTAAAATCATGAAATCATTGTTGGCATGAATTCAGCAGCACGTCCGGGGACGAACCGACAAATTATAT
>JARVGS010000001.1:41074350-41090048 GCA_031762315.1 Hypsolebias antenori | reverse complement strand
CTATTTTATGCTCCTAGCTGCATACATAAAATGAACGTATCATTAATCAAGAACTGGAAAGACTCCCTGTTAAACTCTCATACATAGAGAAAAAAGAAAAAGAAAGAAGGATGTTGTCCCTCAGAATGAAGTCCGAGATTAAATAAAATATTAACGTGGGACATATAACATTGGAAAGTTCTATACAACCTGGCAGGCATAATGGATCGATGGGGGTTGGACCTGCGGTCAAACCGGGTCCTCACTGGCCATTGCTGAGATGATTTTCTTTTTAACATAATCCACGGCTTTATTGGCATCCAAGAACTCCTTCTCTTCTTCTCCATGAGTAACGCGGAGCCGCGCAGGAAAAAGCAGGCCGTAGCGAACATCTCGTTGGTCACGAAGAAGCCTCCTCACCTCCATAAACGCCGCCCGAGCCCTGACCACAGCTGCTGTATAATCAGATGTGATGATGATCAGTGCCTCTTTAAAGCGAAGAGGGCCGTGGCTCCGGGCCCGACGTAATATTTCCACACAGTCCTTATAATAGTGCAGGTTGGCGACAATAACCCGCGGCTTACCGCCTGACTTGTTCCCACTGCCAGTGCGATGGGATCGGTCAATTAGTGGCACTTTATCCAACTGTAGCACCTCCGTTAGTAGTTTAGCCACTGCTGTGGTGGAGCTGGATTCTGGCGTCTCTGGAACCCTAATGATCCGCACGTAGCACCTTCTCATGCGCCTTTCCATATCGTCACACTTCTTTTTTGAGCCCATTCGCTTCTTCTTTCAGTTCCATCACGGTGGTGCGTAGAGTAACAACCTCATCAGACCAGGTTGATAAGCCGTCTTCTACCTCTGTTTAACTTTGTCCAGGTCAGCACGAAGTAGCGTTGTGCCGTTAGCCACATCCGCTCTCACCGCTTGTAGCTCTCCTTTAATAAATTTGAACTCTTCAGCCTAGGCCTCTTTTATTTCCGATTTAATCACAGCTGAGATATCGGATTTTATAGCGGCAAGGATGTCAGACTTCAATAAGAGTGTGTCCGCCTCGCCGGGAGAGGGAGACAGAGGGGCTGAACTCCCAGATTTAGCTGTAGTCTGTTCCGAGGCAGTGTTGGGCCTGGCAGCCGCAGAGCTAGAATGTTTGTATTTCCTCAAGTTTGTCGCCATTCTTCTACTCTTCCAGGCTAGAATCACTCAGGGGTCGAGTCCAGACAGGCCAAATGCTCAAAATAGCAAGTATATTTAGTAGAAAACCATATTCATAAGAAATTAGAGCGGGAGCCCATGTGAAGCACGTCCTACTCCTCTTCCGCCATCTTGCACCCCCCTATTTTCAAAATGTTTTTAATGGAAGTGGACTGTACTTATATAGCGCCTTTCTGTCTTATTGAGATACTCAAAGTGCTTTACACTACGATTTGTGCTCTCATTTACCCATTCATACAGCACTCTACTAGATCTCTACAAAACTAATTGAACAAATCATTCTAAAGAGACTAATAATTGCTTTCTCACATTCATACACCGGTGGGACACACATCGAAGGCAACAAGGGGTTCAGTGTCTTGCCCAGGGATGCGACTGCTGGTGGCTTCGGACCCCCAACTCTTGCACTGGAGGACAACTGCTCTAACCACTCAGCCACAGCCGCCCCATAATTATCAGAATTAACGCATTTATTGAAGCGTTTTGTGATAGAAATTACGTAAATGAAGAGCCTAACATTTTTATTTATTTGAGAACACAAATTTAAGCTGTTGTGTTTTCTTCTGTAACACATGACAACGTCTTTTCATTGTATCCTGATGCATGCTCAATAATCCAGGTAGAAAAATCTAAAAAAGTTAAGTATGGTCCTCTGGACATTCAAAAATATCCAGAGGACCAGACCTAACTTGTTGAATGAAAAGGTCTTAAAAAAAGACCTTTTCATTGTCTTTTCTGCCTCTGACAGTGAATTCCCTCTTTGTCTGAAAAATATGTAACAAAGTTGCAAAAAAATAACTGCAATTGTTCAATGTGATTGTAATATCATCAACCAGTGTTCGTAAGGTTCATACAAAATATAGCAACAAAAATTTGACTAAACTAATGTTTCACACTCCTCTGCTTTCCAGAAAATGTTATTGTGGTGACTATTTGGAGGCAAGATGGGGTAGAGGTAGGGCAGCCAACCTGGGACCAGAAAGTTGTGGTTTGACTCCCAGCCATTCCCACATTTCGTGGTGTCTTGGAGCAAGACACACAATCTCCAACTGTTCCCTGGGTGCCCAATAGCTACCTAGTTTTCAACTGAACTATACTATACTATACTATACTATACTATTCTATACTATACTATACTATACTATACTATACTATACTATGGAACAAACTAGGAGCCCCCTGCTAATTTCCTGAAATCAGCATCTCTGCACAAATGACTCATTCCATTTTAGTGTGGGTTGAATTCCAATACAAGCGCATTTCATTCTACTTAATGAGGTACTAATTAGGTGATTACCCGAACCAAATTGTATTCTGTGAGCAAAAGCATTAAAAAAAAAACTTTGTTTATTTTTGAACTTCTTACAATATGACCATCTGGATGGCAAACGGTGCTGGTAGTGACTCAAAATTAATTGGAATAAAAGAAATGATTAAAAACCTATTACATAAATAAATAAATAAATAAATAAATAAATAAATAAATAAATAAATAAATAATTGACCCTACTCTGGGTTCTTGAGCCAGGCCCTTAACCCCCACCATTTGCTCCCCCAGTCACCTTAGATGGTGGCTCTCTGCTCCACACAGAGGGCTATGGTAGCTCAGTGGTCTGTGGTCACGTTAGGGATGTCAACCAACATAAAAACAAGACAGGTCTTCATGTAACTGACTTTGCTGTGGCAACCCCTGAGGGAGAAACCAAAAGCAGGAGGAAAAAAAAATACTACCTAAAAGAGTTGAAAAGAATCAGGTCTTCAATGGGGTTCAGATGAAGACACTGTCATGGTCAGCCTAATCTCCAGAACTGAAGCCCACTGAAAAGCTCTGGAATGTGATCAAAGGAAAATGGACGGTCTTGCGTCATCAAACATAACTGGGATGATTAGATTTTTGCTCCAGGAGTGACAAAAAGTTGCCCAACTGCAATGTGACAGACTGGTGGCGAGCATCACAAGACATAAAAGCTGTAAAAAGTCTGGGTTGTTGCACCAAATATTGATTTTTGACTTCTTCCCAAGTTAAAACATTAGTATTGTGATGTGTTAAAATGAATATGGCCTTGTTTTTGTTGTCTAAAGACGATGCACACTACGTTACTCTGGCCATTTGCCATGTTCCTCAGATAAATACTCTTAATGACAATATTTTCATTTTTGATGCTTGAAAAAAATGTGGTCAGTAGGGTATAGAATGTAACAAAATGTTCATTCTACTCAAAATCATACTTATGAATAGTAAAATTGAATAAATTCAGGAAAAAAAAACAGTAATTTTGTGGTACACTCTTATTTTGTTCTAGAGCTTATATGAATACACAATAAATTCTGTTGTGTCCTGTCATTTTAACCCATAGCAACAAAAAAACAAACAAAAGAGAAACTGCCTGATTCCTGCAGGTTTGCCACTTTCTTATATAAACTTTAAAACAAGCTAGAAAGACATCACATCATAGTTTGACTTGATTTTTGATTTCCTCTTGTACCAACACAAACAATATTACTGTTATTTGAACTATGATTTTTTTCTCCTTCCCACATTGGGTTCATTTTCCAGGTATAAGAAATATATTTTTCTTCCTGTAATTAGTTGCCTTATATCCTCTCTTTTATTTTTTCCTTCCATTTTCTTTGGTGGTGTTGGCTTTTCATAGAACTCACCACATAATTGTAGGTGCAATGCACCATCTGCCAGCCTTGAAGTTATAATGAGGTCTATGTGTTTCTTCGAAGACAACAGAGAAACACACTATTTCATCCTATTTTCTGGACGGATGGGTGGTGGATGGGGGGAAAGCGATGGGACTGAAGAAACGTTTGTTTGTATTGAAACTGACAGAGGGCGGCAGATTTGAAGCATAAAGTAATAAGCTCCCTGAATGCCCCGTTGCAGAAAGATTTTAGCTGTGATACACATTTAGACCAAAAAAAAAAATGGCAATGAACCACAAGCTCTTTTTTTGAACCGTATCAAGAAAAAGGATATTGCCAGTTGTGAAATCTACAGATTCTCAGCCCAGTTTTATAAAGTTCTGTTTGTGATGTGGTGAAAATGGTGTAGAGTGGTAGAAATAGCTTCATGGACAGCAATACATGAATTTTATCTCAAGACAGAACAAAACGGACAACAAAAAGCCGGGCAGTGAAGGTATGTGAGATCATTGCTTATGTATGGGTATGCTGGAGTCAAGACATCTTCTGCTCTCCTTTTATGACGTCTTGTGACATCTCAGTCACCAAACAGTGTTATCACACCTGTCCACTGTTAATGCTGCAAAAGCTTTCACATGATGTAGTATGGCTGTGCTTATTTTAAGGCCTGTCACATTTAATAGCTCTGAAGCCACCTGCCAGTCGTCTTGCCAGTGTGCGAGTCATCAGACATGCTTCATTTCATGACACACTGTAAATACCTGTTAATGGTCCTCAACAGTGCCGTTGCACGTATTGAAACATTTCTTCAATGCATAGTCAGTCTCATTTTACCTGACCTTCAGGTTTGTCACAAACATGATGAATGATCTACAGGCTTGAGATATATTCTATAGATTTATCTAGGCATGATAAAGATGTTACGAACTGATGTGTTATTATCTTTCTTCACAGGGAGACGCCGGCCTCCCTGGAGACTCAGGGCTGTCTGTAAGTTCACACTGTTTCATTTGCATCTCATTATGCTCTCTGTATACAGTGCGTAAGGTCGTTCAAATGCTGAATTGTACACGAGGGTTATGACCTGAATAGGCAAGGATGTTCTTTACAAATAGTACAACCTTTTGGGCCAACCAGACAACTGCACAGTGAGGTAACACATACGGCCAACAGTGATGTGGAGTGCAGGCGTTCAGGTGAGCAGTCTCCGTGTCGCATTACCATTGCCTGGGTAGGGGGTCAAACAAGGAGCAGATAGAAAGGGCTCAGAGGGCTAAGCCAAAAAGGATATGGATGAGCAACCAGGTGGAGAAAAGTTTAGTTTCAGGCCTCAGGATGAAAGCTGGAGAGTGACAGTTGGGCGCTGGCCGTGTCCTACATGGGTAAGACGTGAACTTACAGGGCCTGCCTCTGCAGGTGTCTTGTGCAGGAATGTTCCAGTCTTCTAATTGGATGGTCTTTTTAAACTTTTTAATTCATCATGTATTATCAAATATACACTTAATATTCTGTCCACTCACAAAACCACTTAATTTATGTGGATGAAAATGATTTCACCTGACTTTATCAGGTTATTTTAAGATAAAATGACCATGTGCTAAAATCTAATGTTGATCGGATCAACACAATTATTTAGGACTAATTTCAGTTTTTAGTCATGTTAGAAATTTTTTTTATTCATTAATATTCCAAGGTAAATGTTTAATTTTTATTTTATTTTATTTAGTGGAGGGGTCATTTTTACAGTTATAATTAAAAACATGTTTGTTGGTGGTGGTGGTGCAGAGGCTAGAGAAGGTGGGCCTGTGATTGGAAGATCTCCAGTTCAGCTCCCGGTACCAACAACATCAAAATGTGGGTGGGATAAGTGAAGCACCCGCACCTGGCTCCACCTTCATTTCCCCCACTCTGGGCCCTTGAGCAAGGCCCCAAACCCCCACCATCTGCTCCCCCAGGCACCCTAGAAGGCACCTCTCTGCTCCACACAGAGGGCTGTGGTAGCTCTGTGGTTGTGTCAGGAAGGACATCCGGCGTAAAAATAATTCCCAAGTCTTCATGCGACAGTTCGCTGTGGCGGCCCCCTGAAGAAGGGAGCAGCTGAAAGAAGAAAAATAAAATAAAATTAAATAAAGTACAGTACATGTGTTTACAATCCCACGGTGACACAAAAAGGCATATAGAATGAACAAGTGCTTTGTGTAACTTGTCAGAATTGTTCATATAACAAAAAAAACAACCAAACTGAAGCAAAACAGGATTTTTATCTAAAGCTGGGGTTCCCTTAAAAAACATTTCAAAATTAGTAAAAGAAAAAAAAAAGAAAAAGTTGGGAACCAACATAACTGAAGACGTAAAGTCATTCCTAAAAGATGTATTTGAAACAACTGACACAATATAATCGATTCATTATGATCCAACAAAGTTCAGTCAGGTCATCTGGATGGTTTATTTTTATTTTTGTTGACGCATTTCAACTTTCATCCAAAGGACTTCATCAGTCCGAGGAGCTACAACAAACAGTCCAACAAGCAGCACACTTGCATAGTGGGCCAACCAGTTTGCTGGTGATAAGATGGTTTCTGGGACCCACCCTCTCCCCCGTCGACTCCTCTGAGGCAGCCATAGCCAAACTGGCTCAGATGACCTGACTTTGTTATTATTATTATTTTTTTTTTAAATTGAGCATGAAGATTCATCATGAGAAACTGAAGAACTAAAGGTATTCATTTGTAGAAAAACGTAAAATCTTCAAAATAGGGCAATGCAAAATATCAAGCAATATTGCAAGGTCTCATGTCAACCCTTAGCGTATATGTTAGGGATGACTTTCGTCCACTACCACAAAATATTTTAGTTTGATATCTGTAAATTTAACTGAGTTATATCTTTTATTGTTTCTGTTAAGTGGAATTAGGCATCACAGCTGTCTTTATTTGAACTGACTTCAAATGTTAATAATCAGTAGATGAATATTTCTGAGAATTTCATTAACATTCGTTGAGAGGTTTTCGAGATTTTTATTTTTTATTTTTATTTTTTTTTACAGAAAAACAAACATGCACACAGGCAGAAACAATAACATTCACCTTTTTGCCTTTCAAGTGCCTGTGATTAAAAGCAATGTTAGGGTGCGAAAAACTGTTCAATATTAATAATTCAAGTCAACAAGTTGTTTTATTATTTAGTATCAAATTATTATTATTGTTTTCACCCACAACAAGAATACATTACCTACCAATTCTAAACTTTATTTATGTCTGTTAAACAAACATGATTTTATTTCGATTAACCCAACATATGTCTTAGTAGTTTTTTTTTTTTAGTGTAGCCAGCAATGAAACACTCTTTATGACGCATACAGTCCTGCACCAGGATGTGTCAGTGTATACTTGGATTGTCACCATTCAACACAAATAATGAATGTGTGGGAACTCATGCAAAACGCACAGACCTAATGCTTTGCGGCCAAGGAGTTGTGGCTTCTGCAGATTAGAGGTATACTGTGGGTGGGTGGTTAATTATGTGCACATCATGAGGGGATCAGCTTGCCAGTTTAAATCAGCATTGCAAGAACATTAAAAAAAAACTACAGTGCTGCTGCTGACGGCTTGCCCCTTTTATGTCACCAATGTGCTTACGATTCCCACAGACCTCTGCCACTATTCATTAACTACTCTCTAATGCTAATTTTATGTAACAAGGAAAGTAACATGCATTCCCTGACAAACAAACATGGCGTTAGCAAACGTCCTCACTTCATGCCAGTAAATTAGCTGGTGAGTCTGAGCAGAAAATGTTGGCGGTACGTTATTAAAATACCAACTTGCTGTTACTACATTTGCATTGTATGGCTTGTTGCGCGTGGTCAAACTGTGTTCACAATCCGACTAAAGATAATGACGAGTTATAGAGAAAACAGCAGAGCGAGTTAGGCATGTTTTATTTAAGACGTCACCGCTCTCTTTAGAAAACTATTTAGGTTTTCAGCCACCTTGTTGTCTTTTATGTCTCGTCTTACTTTGCGTAATGCCACTGACTTATAAGAAATGTTCATTTTATCAGTTATTTCTGCTCAAAATTAGCTGGGTTTGACTGCTGGATGCCAGTTGCAAAAAGGGCAGTAATTATTTACCAGGAATCTGAAAACTGAGACGTTCAGCATGTGGCCTTGTGTTTACTCTGCTGCCTGGAGGGTAGATTACTCCGTCTGCCCTCTGATGGCCGCAGCCAGCGGGGTGTCTGGAGAGTTGTGATAGTCACGGAGTAACTTCTCATCAGATCACCTTGGTCAGGGATATCTACCTCATTATCAACTTTATTGTTTGCAAATAACTGATATTGCTTCATATATGTTGATGTTTTATTTGTATTGAATTGTTTTAATTAACATTATTTGTTTTGTTTTTTTAGGCCAACAGTGAATGTCTCAAAGGAGATCAGGTACGTTAAAGTCATTATCATAACTGCCCAAACGTAATGGCATAAAATAATGTTTTTGTTCATGTCTGCATGCGTTTGTGTCTGTTACAATTTAAGTGGAACTTGCAGAAAGTAATAACTGTTTGACATCTACAACTGATTAAAGATTCAAGATGGCTGCCACAGTCAAGTGAACGTAAAACACAAAAATAGCTGTAACTCTGTCAGTTTTACAAATGTTGACCTAAATGTTTGAGTGGTAGCAGCAAAGAGTGATCCTTAACTTGTATTCTGAGTGCTAACATTTTCTTTTTTTTTTAAGATAGTTGCTCAAACCATTGCCATTAACACCAAACATCAATAATCCAGGTATAAAATCCAACAAAGTTCAGTCAGGTCAGCTGGATGGTTTCTCTTTTTGCTGAGACGTTTCGTCCTTTATCCAAAGGATTTCCTCAATCCGAGAAGCCACCAAACAAAACTGATACCCACAAACAGCATAGTGAAAAAAAAAAACAAACAAACAAAAAAAACAGTGTGCTTGTGCTAAGATGGCCTCTGTGGCCTGCCCTCTACTCCGGGGCCCACCCTCTCCCTCGTTAGCTCCTCTGAAACAGTCATGCCAAGTGGTTCAAAACACCAAAGTTCATGCTCAATAGTCCAGGTATAAAATCCAACAATGTTGCCATTAACTATTTAAAGTAAACTCTGTCTGTTAGCAAAATATCTTGCAACCATTGATACACAGATGTAGATATAATTCAGTTAATGCTGTAGTGTTGTGCTAAAATGAAGTGTGGTTGTAGCTGTGAGTCATTCACAATATATTCTCTAAGTGCTACTCATTGTTGAAGGTTTAAGCTTAAAACTTTAGTTTAACTTTAATTAATTTAACTGACTTACTAACTTAACTTTAATTATTGGAAACTTTGTTACCAACACATTTATGGAGCACTTGTTGGATTTAATTGAATTTGTCAGAAGTTAATCATTGGATGTACATCAACAACCAACTAACTTATGGTGTCATTCCAATTTTTTTTTTCAAGATGGCTATTGCTCAAAATGGACATAAACTAAAACAAAAAATGGCCATGACTGAGTCAATTTTACAAATATTAACTTAAAATTTGATGAGGTATTGGCCGAGAGTCATTCACAACACATACGCTGAGCATATCTTATAATATCACGAGATTGGGCAGAACATTAGTCTGAACTGCAGCTACAGCTGTGTCACTTCTCAACTGAGAATTAACTTATTCCAAAACTTTAGCATGAAAGGTAGCGGGCAATTTTTGAATTATTTCAAGACATGTGGCTATTAATAAAGTCTGTTTTACTGGTTTAAGTATTTTTATTTAGTAGATTTTATTCTTATTTTTTTGTGGCTGTGCTTTTTGTAAACACGAATTTTGCTTTGACACTTTCAGGGCCCTCGAGGAGAAAAAGGCGAACAGGTAAAACATAAATCTCCACATTGATGCTCACAATCTTACAATCACTTATTTTTTTGTGTGTTTGTTGTTTTTTGCTAAACAATGTTCATGGAACGTTCTTTATCACTCACAAAAGCACAACTATTAGGTAGAATAAGGAACTACTGCAGCGCCATATGCTTACCCTTTCACAGGAGCATAAAGTCAATGTATACTTTGATTAACTTGCTAATAGTTTTGTATCAGGACAATGTGGAAAGTAATGGAATGGAGTCCTGATCAACTGAGGCTGCAAATAGCCTATTAAGGGCATATCGAAGAAGTCACCTAGAAGCTATTCATGTTAAAGACTTGAAACTACGGCTTTACGTGCACCTTCTATATAATACAGCTAAGTTGATTGGGTGCATCTAATACTGGCTAATGAACTCTTTATCCTCTGGTCTGCTGAGAACATATGGCTCAAACATTGACAGTCTGTGTCTGTTTTTACAAGAAGCAACGTATAAAGACTTTCTGCAATGCTAAACGTATTACCCAATTTAGTCTAACACATGTCCTTTCCTCAGGGAGTGCCGGGTCAGCCAGGCAAAGAGGGCAAAAGGGTGAGTAAACAGACACAGTTAACCAGTTGTGTGGCCTGGCTCGTGACTGAGAGGCCTGCAGGAACAGCAGCTGAGTGGCTGTTGTTTTTGTAGACGACTCTCGGTGGCAGCGGGCCTAAAAAAAAAAAAAGAGAGAAGAGATGGGGAAAGCACGTTGTATGACAGTTAATGAATGGGATTCATGGTCAAAGGGTCATCCACACACTCACAGAATGACTGGCAGCACACATGGTTATGCCACACTGCAGTGAGCGGTATTAGGTTTCTACAAGCCAGATTTGGAATAGAAACAATGTCTGTGATTCACTCAACTGATTTATATTATCGTATTTATTAATTGTCACTTCTAATTGTGTCTGTAATTTAAAAGTGGCACTCTGTAATACGTTGAATAAGCATAACATTATAAAATCTTGCTTTTTGCAGCATTCTTCTGTGACCGGCCTGTCAACTAAACAACACTTCTTAGTATTTCTGTTTGTGTAACAGGAAAAAAGTCACAAAAACGAATGAGAGAAATGGCTCTGCAGCAGCAAAATCTAAAATTCACAGCCGGCTGAGCTTTGGAACGCCCCTAAGTAGGTCAAGCAAATGTTCTTTTTAGATTAAGCTCGAGTCAAGACGATGCAGCTGACTGAAAACATGTGGACACATGTTTGTCGAGAGAGCCACCCTTCTCAAATTACAAAACTTCTTCAAACGCCGTGGAAAATTTAAGCCCTATCATCAGTTTTGTTTTGCTTTTCTCCGTTATGGATCGTTTCCCTGAACTACGAGTTACAGAAACTATTGTAATGGGAGTATTTAAAATGAAAAATAATCTTTTTAGTGTTTGGTGCCTCATTAGTCATTGAGTTATTTTACACCTAACTGAACTTGTGAGAAAGTTGGGACTCAGAGGCATCATTTAATGTTTGCATTTTTGTTACAGAGTGCATTTTTATGATAAATCATAAATGAGTGAGAGAAAATAGAGCTCTTTGTTGGTTGTTCTGTGTTTTTGGAGTCCCACCATTATATATATACCGTACTTTTCGCTGCATAAGTCACACCTTTTTGCTTAAATTTGCATGCCCTGTGACTTATATGGCAAAGCGACTTATTTATGATCCCCCTCCCATATTTATAAACCATTTTTTGGCTGAGATCTGATGATTTTATTAATTCTGACATGGAAAATATTGAACACTACCATTTTCAGCCGCTAGAGGGCTCTTGAGTAATATGGCAAGCCACGTTATTAACCAGGCAAATCCCACTGAGATCACAGATCTCTTTTGCAAGGGAGACCAGGGCCTGAAGGCAAAAAACCCACGCAAGCACAAGAAGAACATGAAAACTCCACACAGAAAGACCCCAGGTCCAACCGGGGATTGAACCCAGGACCTTCTTGCTGTGAGACAACAGTGCTAACGACGGAGCTGTCATGCTGCAATGTCTCATTTGGCTCATCTCACTCCAGAACTCCTGGAGCAAATGTCAAATCATCTGCATTTTGCCGTGCTGCCCAGGCATAATGCAACTGATTTGACAATTAAAGTGCATTTATTAAGGAAATGTTCAACGGAGACACAATTTTTGATATAATTTTGAGCAAACAAATAATTGTTTTTAAGTGTTAATCTTGTTAAATTCTTGTTAACGTCCTCCTGTGCACGCTCCTGTGGCCGCCATTTGGCAGCCGATCGATTTTTGACACAACACCGGCACACGTTTTCAGGTGGTCAGCGATGATGCAGAACAAACGCCATGTGTCAGCAGTGACTCATAATAGATGTGACTTATACAGCAAAGCAACTTATTTATGTTTTTCCGCTTTATTAGACATATTTGGACTGATGCAACTTATAGGGTGGTGCGACGTGTATGGCGGAAATTATGGTACATAAAGTATTTCTGTGAACATTCAATACGTTGACCAGCCACAGGACATTGAAGTGGCACTTCCAGGCTTTATGCTGTTGTTGCTGCTGAAGACACAGTCCTGATCTATTAATACCTCGTCTTTGAGGGCTGGCTGACTTCATGGTGACTGTTAATGTGCTAAGGTTTCTGTGTATTCTTAGCGCCGAGAGTCTCATGGAGTCCAAGTCATTGACTGTGCGTTTCTGCAGTTCGGTGACTTATTTTAAGGAGGCGGACATGTATCGTTATCAGGAGCTTGAAAGCGCCGAGCTGATGCAGCAAGAGACTCTCACCCAATTAGCAATTCTTGACCATGCCTGCCATTTATTGGTTTTGCAAAGAGCCACAGCGACTAAACAAACGATGCAGAATGTCTTGATGCAGAGAGGGGCCACTCCATATCCTTCACAGAATAGCCGAGAGTGAAAAGCTTTCACAAAGTCTTAGATTCAAGCCGGACCATCTCTCAAACTGTCCACTTCAATTTATTGTCAAGAAAAATACGACTACTCTAAGCCATCTAGATTTACTTCAAGGAGATATGGAGGACATTGTAGTTGGTAGAAGAGGAATGATGCCATTTGTACTGATCCCCCTTCTGAAGCTTAGAGCAACATATGCAAGAGAGGATATCAAGGGCAATCGCCTAACCCACTTCTGCAACTCCATATCTAGCATCTAAGATCTTATTACATTGATTGATTTCCAGTCAGTTTTGTCAAACTGACAACCATGACGAGGAAATTATGGGAATATATTCCCACTCTGAGAAATCATCCTTAATGATAATGTGAATGGCTTGGTTCTGTCTAATCTGATTGACACTGATGCAAAACGGTAGACCAAGTCTAGGACTTAAGGATTCAGAAGCACATTACAGCCAATCTAAAACGAAGACGAAGGAGCCCCGGTAAAAAAGATCTGTCCCCTGCGCTGACTATGCTATGTTAAAATATTCATAATACTCGTAATGAAGTGCTAAGCTCTATGTTGTCATTGTAGGTTGGCTCTGCTTCAAACTGATACAAGAGGTGTAAGACATGCATGCTAAATATATAGGTGTATATATAATTTTTGTTTAGTCTTTTGGACGCCAAGTATTAGGTGTGCTCATACAAAGTGCAGGGCTGAGAATTGCTGGTCTACATCCCAGCAAACACAAGCATAATAAAATTCTGTACAAACCTGAAGTGGATTCAGTGCCAGAAAGCTTTACAAAAGTGACAAATTACGTAATATTGTTTGCTCAAAATAGGACTGAAAACCTACACAATGCTTCCAACCAAAGCACACAGGAACACCACAGCAAGCTTGGATTATTCATGCTGTGCCAAGTCTTCCCAGCATACTCTGCTTCTATCGCCGGCTTTGGGTTCTGAGTGGGTTTACCACAGACATCAGGGTTCAGCCCTGAGGACGGCAGCAGGCTCCTGCAGATTTATTTATCACTTTGAGAAATCTTCACCTCACTGTTGGTCTTGGACTTTTAATCCATGTCTTACACCCCATTTGTTGGACAAACGTAGACATGCAGGAAAATTAAGCCATACAGTGTGTAAATAGATGTTGTTGAGCTTGATGACAAAATGATCCCGGTGCTGGATTTAAATAAAGAAATTGCATTCCCTGCGAAAATGCAGTGTGGATGCTTATTGATGAATAATTTGCTAAAGAAAACAGATTAATAAATAAAATAAATAGCTTAAAAAATTAAATGTAGCTGAAAAGGAAGAACAAGTCTAAACAGAAGAAAGCAGAAAGAACGTAATTTGTTTTGAATAAGCAGAAATGAGCACAAACATTAGTAAATTAGCCCTAAAAGCTGAAATTAGGAACAACAACAAAAAAAGTAGCTGAAAGGGTAGAAAGAAGCTTGCATTACCAGAAGGAAGTGGAGAGTGCACATTGTTTGCTGAATTAGACAAAAAAAAGTTAAAGCAAGTGCAATAAATGTGGAAATAGCTAAAACAGCTAAAACAAGCATGAACACAACTAAATAGTAGCTGAAATAGCAGAAGCTTGCAGAAATAAGCTTAAAGGAGTATAACGAGCTGAAATTAGCAGAAAGAAGTTAGAAGCACAAGTGTGTTGTAGTTAGCAGAAATAATCTGAAAGGAGCACAAAATAGCAGAAAAACAGCTGAAAGTAGCTGAAAAAAGTTTAAATTTGCACAAGGAAGCCAAAAGAAGCTGAACCAGAACAAAATGTGAAAGGCGCAGTAAAAGGTTGTAAACTGATCTAAAGATTTGAAAGATATAAAATGAGCTCAATTCATTTCCTGTGAGGAGAAAAAAGAGGCAGAAAAGGCTGAATATTTCAAAAAGCTAAAGTTGTACCAATACAAAAATATTATAGCACCCTTCTCTTGAACTAGCTGAACATTTATGATACATTATTTGTTGAAATGGCACAAAAATTGTGGAATGAGAAAGATGCTGAAAATGTACGGAAGAAAATTGGACCACAATAGTGTGAATGCTTCATAAACATCCACACTATTAAAGCCAACCAGAGACTTTAGAAATACTATGCATCTGCTGAATTCCCCCATCATGTATTTAATTTTGCAGAATGGTGTGAAGCTAAAACATTTGGAATCTTCCTTTAATGAGCACACAACCTCTTCTGTGTCAAGACTTCCTACACTCAGGCTTTGGACAATGTGCACGGCTGACACATGTGCTGCACGGTGCTCTTATTAGACGTTGCTAAGCTAGCTCAGAGATCATGAAACTGCAGCAGAAAGGACGGGCTTTGCTGCTGCTCTGTCTACAGTTATGTTCTCTTCAAATGAATGATGTAGTGAAGATCCTGTCTCTGATTTATTCATTCATTACAGTTTTTGAATTTAGTTAGTTGGTTACCTTCAGAAGCGTCTGTCTGTGTGCATGAAGAGTGAACACTGACCACATTAGGTAAGCAAATGATAAAGTGCAGTTGAGGTGATGTGTTTAATATACTGTATAGTAAATTTTCAACTTTTTTTTTTTTTGTATTTTCAGGTTGACTTGCATGACATTGTCTTCAATATCTTCTATTTGCAGAGTACATTCCACTTCTTATAAAGATTATTAAAGGTGAAAGAGATAAATGTTGCTTGCAAGGATTCACAAAGTTGGTTTTATAATTGCCCAAGAGGTCATACTTGTTTTTGCATGTCTGTTAGTAAAATATCCCATGACCTACTAGACAAGTTTTAATGAAACTCTCTAAACGAATCAAAAAAATGTACGTCTATAACAAAAGAAACTTTAAATTCTGCTCTTTTAAGGTGATTACAGCAGCTAATCACCATCAGCCAACATAAAAATGACTATACAGTAATCAGTTAGTTTTAAAGATATTGAGCAAATTTGATGTGGTAGAAGCTGAGACTCATCTTCAACTCATACTCTGAGTGCTAACACCATCCATCCAATCATCAATCCATCCATCCATCCATCCATTCATCAATCCATCCATCCATCCATCCATCCATCCATCC
>JARVGS010000001.1:41053806-41074250 GCA_031762315.1 Hypsolebias antenori | reverse complement strand
AACCACACTGCTCCTCCTGAATCCGAGGTTCGACTATCCGACGGACCCTCCTCTCCAGAACCCCTGAATAGACCTTAACAGGGAGGCTTAGGAGTGTGATCCCCCTGTAGTTGGAACACACTCTGCAGTCCCACTTTTTGAATAGGGGAACCATCACCTCAGTCTGCCAATCCAGGGGAACTGCCCCCGATGTGCTAACACATTTTATGAAATATTCCATAAATTCGGCACAAAATCTTACAGGATTTAACCAAAAGGGCTACTTCTCCATCTCTTGCAAATAGGACAACTTTAGTTTAAAACTCTGGCATGAAAAGCCGTGGACATTATGTATTTTTTTAAAGGAAAGCTAGGCCTCCATTTTGAGGATTAAATGTTTCTTGAAAGTGTGCCACATCAGTGATATGGATTAAATCATCAAGTTGGGTTGTTGTCTACTGAAGGAACAATGCAGATGGAACATCAAAATTCATGCTCAATAATCCAGGTAAAAAAAAAAATCCAACAAGGTTTAGTCAGGTCAGCTGGATGGTTTCTTTTTTGGGTGAGACATTTTGTCCTTCATTTGTCCACTATGTGAGTGTGCTGCTTGTGGGACTGAGTTTTTTGATGGCTCCTCGGACTGATGAAGTCCTTTGGATGAAGGGTGAAACGTCTCAACAACATCAACAACAACAACAAAATAAACTGTTTGGATGACCTGACTGAATTTAGTTAGATTTTCTACCTGGATTGTTGCGCATGAACTTTGATGTTTTGAACCACTTTGGCTATGGCTGCCTCAGAGGAGTCGACAGGGGAGAGGGTGGGCCCAAGAACCCATCTTATCACCAGCAAACTGGTCAGGCCACTATGGGAGTGTGTTGCTTGTGGGACTGAGTTTGGTGACGGCCCCTTGGACTGACGAAGTCCTTTGGATGAAGGACGAAACGTCTCAATAAAAAAGAAAACGTCCAGATGACCTGACTGAACCTTGTTGAATGCAGAGAGAAGCTCTGAGCTACAACAGTATTTTTTTTCCCTCAACAGTTAACAGTTCCTCTCCTCTTTGTTCCTGCGTTAGAAACACGTTGGTCAACAACTGGTGTCCAACACGACAATTACTGACCTCAAAGTTGTTGTAGTCTCACATATTTTTGTCCCTTTGAACTTCAACATGATTAAAAGTGAAGAAAAAATATAGTGTTTTTTTTTTTTTTTTCACATAGACATGTTGACTGTAGATGTTTTTTTTCTCTAAAAGTGGATTAATTCTGTATCCGGTGACAGCAGACATGCAGCAACACGAAACCCCACATTACTGTACCTGCTATTTTACCATGAACGCATCAGTGAGGTCAGCAAACCAGTCAGCTATGTGATATATATGAAACTGGACGAGACAATTGGTGTCAACATAATGTCCACAAGTTGAGGGCTGGATGTGAGGCCTTCTTTGTCTTATTCAATTTTCAAACAAAGGCTGTTCACTTGGAAGTTCATGCAAAAAATGTGTTTCAAAATTTCATCTGGTGTCATATCATATTTATCTGCCTGCATCACTTCAGAGATTTCATAGCAAAAAGCACAGACCATTTTACATCAGTAATGGGACTTAAGAATCACTTTTGAGTTCTTCTCTAGTATCAGGGGAAAATATATATTTCACAGTGTTCGAAACAGCAACAACAGCTGTAGGGGCTCTTTAAAGTGACATGGATAGAATCTGTCAAAACAGTAGGAAATAGTGTGTGTCTTGTGTCAGTTTGGCAACTGGACTGATCCACTTTTCCACCGAGGAGAGGGATAATTGGTGTCTTATCAGAGAAGTTTGTTGTGTTTACGTTTTTCATTTATGTCCTTAGATGACCGTCTGAGACAGCTGTCTATAAGTCCTAACCAATGGAAATACAATGTATTTAATATTTTATTCCTTCATCTTTTGCTTTGAGCGCGTGTCCATTCTATGGTTGCAAAATACATGTCAGATGTGCACTCCAAGACAAGAGAAAAGCTATGGAATCTGAAACACAAGTTATTTTCTTATCCGTCAGACTGCCGGTCATTTCCTCTCTGCAGAAAGTTAAACTTGGCACCATGGGGATTTATGTGGGTGAACTGTGGTCAAACCATTAGTGTCACATGCAATACAATAACATTCATCTGCTTCAAAAGTAGTGCTTTGCATCCTCATTGTACAGTTAATAGCTTTTGTCATTTAACCTAATTTGAAAAGTATGCCACTGTCTGTAAAGCAAATGTGCGCTCTAACTGGAATATAGATGCAGCTCCTTTGCAGGACACAGCAAATGCTTTGGGATGATTGAGGCACCACAGCATAGAAGACATTCATATTACAGCTAATGCACTTGGCTAAGATTAATTTCGATCATCTGCGTGTCTGCAGAGATCAACCCGGGCTGTGACAGTGATAGGGTAGGAATGATGGCTCCGTTTGGAGCGGGACTGAAGCATTTGGCAGTGGTTTCTTGCTCCGTAGGTGGAGGCAGACATGAACTGCTGCTGTAGCAGACTGTTGACCTCTATCAGAGCACCTGCAGCGCGTGATTATTAAGTAACGAGTCCCTGGTGAGCATACCAGCCCTCCTGCCAGAAGTTCATCATGGGAGGCTGTTGCAGATTCGGGTGATACAGTTAAGTGTATAAAATAAAAGCACCTTGATTAAAACCTTGTTCATCCAGTGTATAGGGATATGATAAATTATTTATCTAGACATGAAAAGTAACATTTCATCTGTAGATTGACATTTTGTTAATTAGCAGAAACATTTGCTTTGCTTTTTATAATTGAAGTATGCAAGTGTATGTTTTAATTATCTTTTATATAGAAAGACATATATGTATATACATCAATATAAATACAGATTTTTATACAATATAAACACATCTAAATGCAGTTTTTTTTTATTAATTTAATTGCTGTAATTACCTTTCCAGAATGCGTCATCTTTTTACATTTAACATAATTTCGATACATAGTTAGTGATTTTATGGCACAATTTAGACAACGAGACTTTTTTTTTAAATGTTGAAGTCTTTTTATTTTTATTTATTTATTTATTTATTTTTTCAGTTTGAATTTACAAAACACAAAGAACATTAAAAAAAAAAAAAAAAAACCTCCCACGTTGGATCTGTCACACATACATAAATTAATTAAAATTAATTACACAGGCATAAAGTTTTCCACATACAGCATAAAAGGCTGCCACATGTCCCAAAATCTTTTAACAGAACCCTTCAGGGTATATCTTTTTTTTTTTCTAGATAGCTATGATACATCACTTCTCTTATCCAATGTACATATGCTGTGGGGGTGAGGGTTCTTGCACAGAACCAGTCTTCTGGCCAAAAGAGAGCCAAAAGCAATCACATCATTCTCGTGCTTGCTGAAGGACATATCTACAAGGACCACCCCGAACAGTGAGATGAATGATGATTGGTCTACAGTTTTTACACAAACCCCAGAGAAAGTGTCAAAAATAGATTGCCAAAAGGTCTTTAGTTTGGGACAGATCCAGAATGTATGCAGGAGTGTAGCTGGAGTTTGTTTACAACGATTACATGCGGGGTCCAGGTTGGTTTTGATCTTGGACAGCTTGTCCTTGGACCAGTGCAGCCAGTACATCACCTTGAACTGAATTACAGCGTTTCAGATGTTCTTAATGTTTCTTCTCCAGGTTGAGTCTGATATGGATTCCTCCAAGTCTGTTTCCTATTTCAGTTTAAGGGAGTCCAAACGGGCCCCCTTAGTTTCAGACATGCATTCCAAAAATCTTAACCATTACATGTTTAGAGGACAACCAGGCCTTTAATATGAGAGTAATGGTGACAAATGTCACAGCTGATGTTGTAGTAATTATTTGATAGAACATTACCTCAAAACTAACCAGACTAACCATTTAAATTATATCCTACAAGTGTATATTCATATGCATGTCTGTTAAATGTAGTGTAACTCAGGTGCTAGCTTCCTAGAAGAAATCACTGGAAGAGTCTGACTATACAGATGCTGTTTTCAAAGCCATGCTTGTATCTGTGATGCAGATATGTAGTTACACTTTTGGCCTGACCTGCTGAAGCTCAATGACAGAGGAACACAGAAAGGAGAATTTACGGGTCAGCAGGGCTCACAGCTGAGACTTTATGGCAGGATTTACACCCTGTGTGATTTTACAAGCAGCAGGAGGGAATGTTAACCCTTTGCAAATCAGAATAGAATAGGTTACTCTTTCGATTTTCTTTATGGAAAAAAAAAAAAATCCCATGGATGAAAATCAGAGAGGCACGCTTTGACACCTGTAGGAGGTAACACGTTTGCCCAGAGCACTAAGGCAATTAATCTTGTCAATGTCAAGTGCATTGGGAGAGAGGATGAAACAAAGATTTGACCTGATTGGCTATGAAAAGGTCTCTTATTTGGGCCCTGTTGGGAGAGAGGAGGGTTACAGGGGGAAGCGTTTGGCGCATGCAAGGACAGATGCACAAAGCTTTGATTTATCTGCCTGAGTCTCATCTCTCCCAGGGAGCCACAATTTTTGCTCTATCTATGGATGTCCAGAATAAACACACATTAATTGGCTAATTAATTACAGGAAGGAATACAGAAGGCGAGTCTGTAAGTCTCCCACTTTGATTGCTCACTGGCTTTTCATGCTGTCCACGCATGTTTGTGTTTGTGTGTGACGGCGACTCGTCACGCAGAGGTTTAGGTGTGAAAAAGTGATGTTCAACAAGGGGTAATGTAGGTCAACACACCCTCAGAGGATGCTGCAGACTTGTTATAGCTGGCCTGAGCAGAACGTTCATTCACCCATCCATAGCCTTACAACTTCTTCAGAAGATAGCTGTGCCACACAAGAGGGACACTGCATGGATATATATTGCTTTGGTGTTCATATTCTGCAGGGCAGAGCTCCCCCACACTGTATGCCCAACATTTTCCCAACATTTTAAATGCTGTGTATGAGACAAGGTCAGCTCAACTGAATTTGTTTGATTCATTGGAGTACATCAATGTGCAGAAGGTGACTGAGCACTGCGACTGCGTACTGCACACCACAGCGTCAGTCATCCAAACAGTGGGATTCCTCCGGCTTCCTGCAGTCTCAGGCAAAACACAGAAGACTCTTTAAAAGACAAGGCCATGTTTGAGCTTGTAGACGCCTTTAAAATGTCATTTTTGATCTTGGATGCTTCGATTGAAGCATCCCCTGAGTAAACTTGTGAATTTTTTTTTGTAAAAATTGGTAAAAAAAAAAAAGGAAGAAGGAAGACACAGAAAGCCAAAAGTTGCAGGTGGACGGAGACTTGCCTGGGTGGAGATGAAGCACTGAATATTGCAGGGCACAAAGGCATGGTGGTAGGAGGCAGCATCACTTACAGAACTGTTACATCCTGCCATCCATATTCAGGTTATTTTCTACTCAGTCATCCTGCCCACAACCAATTTAGAAACTTTCATCTGTGTCCACTTTAATAAAATGTTAGGGAGCGATGCATTGACAGTGGCTTGATATTATACAGATGCTAGTGTGGGAGACCTTAGTGTAATTTGCTTTGCTCAGTGAGTGAGACTTGCTGAGGACCACAGAACTCTCAGAGAGCACCCTGTAGATTTTTGCACAGTCTTTTGTCTCTGACCTCAAATATTTGGTTTGCAAAATGAACTGGGGTTTATTCAAAGTACATTCCCCGCGTCGTTTATTCACTTGTTAGATAATGCCGTCGTAAAGCACTCAGTACGTGTAAACACAGTATGGGAGGGATCTGCTCTGCATGAATAATATGGCCAAAACTCCAGATGAGGCTGTGAAACTGTGAAAGTGCCAAAACTAATAACAGCATCTGTTAGGAGATGAGAACGTCGAGGAGGCATTGCTGACCCAGTAAGGAGCCGATGCAATAGGCACCCAGCTAGGATGGAAGCACCGAGCAGATATTCAGCTGATGGGTAGGAATTGAGCTCATAGTTAAATATAGATTTATCATCCCTTCCTTGCCACATAAAGATGCAAATGCAGACAATAGAGCAGCTCTCTTCCCTCTCCTTAGGAGTTGTTAAAGTCAATGAGCTCTTAAAACTCATGGCTGAAGATGTGGTAGAAACGTGGCTGTTGTAAAGAGCTGTGCTGAGGCTCCCTCGGGACCTCCACGGCTCACTTTTCATAGACATCCACTGTCTGTGCTTCCTGTGTTTGCTTTTGGCCCCGGTGTGTGCACACTGTGGGGTAATAAGAAGTAGGAGGTTTGCCGAGAACGCTCCATAATGGTTATTTAAACCAGTATTATTCAGCATTCTGTAACTGTTTTCTGTTGTTCTGCCACCTGTGTCCCCTTGTATTGTGTGGCAGCTGAAGAGATACGTAATGCAGTATGAGTGTTATTGTGATTTTTTTTTTCCCCTCACTCTCGTTCAGTTTATTCCTTCTCCTCTTTCCCTCGTCTTCATCCTTGTAAGCCCTCTACAGAAAAAAAAAATCTCCTTTACAGTATCCACTGCCTAACTGCCAGACTGCCTAATTAGGGATGTTACCCAACACACATCATTCATTCATGCATTGAGGACATCCATCCTCTCTCAGAGACAACCTACTGTTTCATGGTTGGCAGTGTCCCCTGCCATGCACAACATTTGGGATGAAACCAGTTTGCCATCTAGTGGCAATTGCACAAATAACTCGTTTTGCATGAGGTCTGTGAGGAAAGCCTTCCAGGAAAGCTTCAGCCGGGAAACTATAGGTGCAATCTTGACTAGCTGAGCTGTGTTTTAAGTTGGCTGCAGTGTCAGCCATCTTTTTATACGTCCCCGAATATTGAGATGGCTGGGAGTTAAAGAAAGCATTGTGTGCCAGTCAGAATGGGGAAAACTGCTAAGCTGCATTTGAGACCCTGCCAGGCAGCTGTCGGCTTTGCCGTTCTCTTCCTGCCCCGGCCACTCCTCTTAACCCTCGGTAAACAACTGGAACAAATCCTATTTTATTGCCGCTTTTACCAAGTGTGAGGGATCTCGGCAAGCTCCAGTGCCCAGGCATTTTCTGAGCCTGCACTATCCTAAGATGGCATCCAGTGGATGCAGTCAGAAGCATGGACTTTGTACTGTGTTGTTCTAATTGGATCTTTAATAAGAAGCAGGTAGGTAGCACGTAAACCTTGAAGTGTCTTTTTTCTTCTACATTTCAATTAAAAAAATGTATTTAGTATTTATTTCAGTAGCAAAGCTGACACAGCAGAACTGTGTTTCACACAGATTTTGACAACCGCACTAATATTGAGCTGCACAGCTGATACAGATGGACTGATGTTTATGTAAATACATGAATTTTATCCATGTAAGAGACATTTTGTCTTTAACATAGTAGTTTCTATCCCCGAAAAGTTCCCTTTCGTTGGTCATTTAACATGTTCAACACTGAAAAGATGTAACATTTAAATAACAGTTTGTGTTTTTTGGAATTTATTCTTCCACTTGTAATCTATTATCACCCATCGCTGTGCCCATATTTGTGTGTGCATGTATTTATTTGTCTGTAGCAATCATTCTCATAAAATAGTGAATGATTTTGCTGAAACTATCAGAAAGAAATCAGTGCATGCAACATGTACAGCTTACTAACTTTTGGAATCAGCCTGAAGCTAATTGACATTAGCATACATGAAAATGGCTCAAACTTAGTACATTTTACACATCTTGAGCTCAAATTTGCTGTAGTGGTAGCTGAGAGTTGTTAGGGGCCTTGGTAGTTAGGCGGTCTGTGCTGTGTTCTTGTAATACTAAGGCTGTGGGTTCAAGTCCAGTTTGCATCAAGGTTCATTCATTCAACCTTTATTTATACAGGCTAGCCTCGTTGAGCCACGGGGACTCATTTACAAGAGGGACCTGTTGCACTCACACCTAGGGTCAATTTAGAGTTACCAATCAGCCTAACATGGTTCTTTCCTGTCATTCGCATCGCATGTGGTACATGAGGTGGAGCGAAATAGTGTACACAGGATCCCCGTTACAGCCAACAGCAAAAAAATAAATTGTAAAAGAAACAGTAAATAAGGATCTAGGATATAAACTAAGAAATAAACTAACTAAACACTAATAGTGCAAAACAATAGGCGGAACAACAGCAGAACGAACATGAGTCTGTGTGAGCAGATGAGTACGAATGAACACAGCAGCATGAAATAATCAGCAGCATAAGGTCAGCATGGGTAATCAGCAGCACGTATCAACAATCAAAGTGGCATTGCATTGATTTTTACATCAGGACATGTGTTTTTCGCCTGTACGTTGATCACATCAGGAAGGGCAACCGGTGTGAAACAATGTTCTCTTGCAATTCTGCTTGCTGTGGTGACGTGCAGATGGGGCAGCCCAAAGAAAAACAAGAAGAAGAAGCTGAGAGTTATTCCCAACACCTCCACTAACATGTTTGCCAAGAACTGATGGAATCAACACTTTCCTGTCGTTTTCAAAAAAATCTAATAGATTTTAGCAAAGCTCTCAGAGCATATTCAGTGGCTACGCATTGAAAACTCTTTAAAATTAATTCTAGAGTTCCACCGCAGCTAATTAACCTTAATGAAGACGAAAACAGCTGAGTCTATTTTGATTTTTTTTTCCCCTGTTAAATAGAGTGTGGTAGTAGCTAAGTACCATGCTCAACACATTTTCTGAGCACTATCACTTCACACAAGACATTACCGTATTGCATGGAATTTCACATAATGTAATTTACAAGTTTTAACCAAAAGGTTTTAACCAAAACCAAAATATTTCAAGAAATACTAGACTCTTTATTGTTGTTACATTACACCAAGGATGGCATTGACCTAAAAGAGGGAGTGAAACGCCTCAAGTGGTTGCAAAGAACTGTTGCTTTGCCTGAAGGACAGTGGAGATCAAATGCGTCCACAATGTATGTGTTAGTCTTTCCGTCAGCTGTTCACAAACCAGGAGTGGACAAACATTTTCACAGGGGAATAAATATTGTGGCAGCCTGTTTGGTAGCTGATGTCTTCAGTGTTGGTGCCTTTTTTGAGTCTGAGAAAATAAAGTTACAATTCAGGAATTTGTGGATTTGTTTGGGGTCCTTTTTTTTGGTTGTTGTTGACAGAATAAAATAATTAACCACAACCTATAAAAGTATACGTTCCAGTCACAGATATTATACACATATTTCTGTTTTACTGCCATTCTGGAAAAGTTTATTTTCTTCTCAAGAACTAAAGCAGCTATTTTCTATTAAACCCAGCACAGTAATTAAAGTAAAGGGCTCAGGTGGCTCTAGCACTTGTCCCCGGAGGGAGACGGGACTCAGTCCACTCAGAAAAAGTCGGGGTGGCATGTAGGTTTTTTTAGTCGAGTAAAGGTCATGTCTCAACGTTGTCACAAACTAACTTTACTTTGGAATGTCAACCTTTTTTTTTTCCTCCCCCCCCTGGAGGAAATGAAAGTTCTGTGTTAGGTTTAATTCAAGTGCATGAAAAAAGAGAAGTGTACTCTAAAATCTCCAGGTGATTAGACATTTAAAATATCAAAAAACTGTTGCTTACCTGGGAAACAGGTGCCGCTGTTGCTAATTTTTTATAGCAGTTTGTGTTTTTAGCGAGGCTTTTGCTACTTTTAGCTTTTAGTATTTTTGTTTCATTTAACTTCAACGTAGTTTTTTGCTTCTTTCGGCTTTTGACTTGTTCTGCTTTATCCATCCATCCATCCATCCATCCATCCATCCATTCATCCAACCAGCAATTCATCCATCTATCATCCATCCACCCAACCAGCCATTCATCCATCCATCCATCTATCCAACCAGCTATTAATCCATACATCATCCATCCACCCAACCAGCTATCATCCATCCATTCACCCAACCAGCTATCATCCATCCATCCACCCAACCAGCTATCATCCATCCATCCATCCACCCAACAAACCATGCATCCATCCATCCATCATCCATCCAACCAGCCATTCATCCATCCATCCACCCAACCATCCATCCATTCACCCAACCAGCCATGCATCCATTCATCCATCCATCCATCCAACCAGCCATTCATCCATCCATCATCCAGCCAACCAGTCAACCAGCCATCCATCCACCCAACCACCCATCCATCCATCCACCCAATCAGCCATTCTTCCATCCATCCATCCAATCAGCCATTTACCCATCCATCCATCCATCCATCCATCCATCCATCCATCCATCATCTTTTGCCCGCTTCTTTCTTTGGGTTGCGGGGCTCACTGCTGCCCTTATCCAGCAGTCAATGTGCAAGAGGCGGGGGACACCCTGGACAGGTCTCCAGTCCATTACAGGGAGAGACAAACGAGACAAACAACCATTCACTCTCACCTAGGGATGATTTAGAGTTACCAATCAGCCTAACATGCATGTTTTTGGTCTGTGGGAGGAAACTGGCGTACCCGGAGAAAACCCACGCATGCACGGAGAGAACATGCAAACTCCACCCAGAAAGGCCCCGGGATTTGAACCAGGGACCTGCTCGCTGAGAGGCAGCAGCTCTACCAGTTGCGCCACCGTGCTGCCCTAAACAGAACCCATTATATCAAAATGTTGTTAAAATTTAGTCATGTGAAACACAAATTATTGTTATTACTATTCTTTTTAAAGATAATTTTTAAACTATGTGGACAATACATTTCCTCTGGTGCTGTAGCGCCCTCAACACCTCCACTTCCTACACCCTTGAATCATTTGTAAAGGTCAGTGTGATGGGAATTAACACCTTTCCTCTCTCCTCTTCCTCTCTCAGTCCATTCCTCCTCAGTCGGCCTCCTCATACTCCTGCATGTTGCCTCCATCTCCTTCTGCTCCACGCAGTTTTGACTCCTCAGCGTACTCCTCCCCTCACCTGCAGAGTCCTCCCTCAGCCAACTCCAACACAGGTGAGGATCCATTTAACAGAGAGGCACAAAAGCACGACCGCCCTCCTTGTTCGCTAAAGTCAGACTGAACTCCAAACTCATTGCTTCTATTTTCATTCCTGTTTCTTTCAGGGCTCATCTCGCCTGGGGTTTCAGTGCCGGTCCAGGTCCCAGGTACAGAGCCGCAGAGCATGGGTCAGAACTTGGGCCAGTACTGGGCCAGGCTACAGTGAGCTCCAGACGATTGCTGACTAACAAAAGAAGAAAATGGAGAGAGCAACCATCTTGGTTTAGAAGGAAGCACAGGTTTGAGCTGCAGAAGAGCCTTGATGGGTTGAAGACTCCAAAAACCATTAAATGTTTACAAACTCAGCCAAGAGCAGCTTTGGTTGCACTTAATAGTACTCTGGACATACTGATATTGTCTTAGTTTGCACAGATTTTTTTGAATAATATGATAATTCAATGGACGAAATGAAGATTAGGATCAGTCTAATGCATGTTTAGGATTAAAAAAAGTCTGAAGATGGAATTTCAGTTTGTGGTCAAACAAAAATAATTGCTTTTTTATACTTGATAATTAGAATTTGGATCAAATTTCTCCACAAAACTGGGGAATAAAGAGATACATGTTTATGTTTACTTTATTCATAAACCCTCAAATTACGTTAAAAACTCCAAAAGGTTGCATAAATTTGCACTATCATATGTTTTAACAAGTGGCTTTTAAATTCAAATTAAATTTAAAGCCCAGAAAACTTTAAAAGCTCATAGATTTGAGCTGTATAGCTTAAAGGTTTATCTAAAATTTGATGATTAAGTTTCATCGTTGAGTGAAACAACTTTGCTGAGCAGAACTTCATTTGAATCACTGCCATGCCACACAAACAGAAATGCAGATTAAATGCCAGCAGATGTCAGGTGTATTGTGAAGTGTAACTACAGTTTCCTGTTATTTGAGCAGCTTAATTGACAATAAATCCCTTAGCATAAGCTGTGACACACCTGTGAAGATATTAGACAATCACTTGTATGAAAACATTGAACATTTTAAGATGAAAAGTGCAAATCCTGCCCATCCTGACAACACTAAGACCACTATTTTTATAATAATAATTAAAAAAACATCTGCGTGTGAAGAAGGGAACTGTGGACATTTGATGTTATGAAAGGGGAGAATGTAGGGTGCTAAAGGCTCTGGTCATCTTAAAGCACAGGTTTAATTTGTCAGAATAACCAGTTTGATCAAAAACTATGTCTAAGACGAAACTAAAATACTGTAACTACGGTAAAGCTATTTATTATCTTCATATTTTATATAAATGTGGACAAAGGTTTTATAAGTCAACCAAATACCAAAAGCAGTCTCAGAAAAAAGAGCGAATAGAAGCTGTGATTTACGTTTTTTTTTTTTTTTTTGTAAAAATAATAAAGACACATATCTTCATCAGCGAGTGACAATCAAGAATCCTTGCATGCAAAACATAAAGATTTAAAAGCAAATATTTTAGGGCTGACAATCAGACTTGGAAGAAAAGAACTTTAGAAATTGTGAAATTACTGCAAATGACCAAAAGATGGTGCTGCAGACAATCAGCTGCTTGCAGAGACAAGTCAGATGTACAGTTATTCTGCTTGAGAGAGTTTTAAATTCTGCTCACTTCCCTCTGATTATTGGTTCTGTTCATGCATCTCATATAAAACTTTTATTTATTTGTCTTTAACCTCGATCACGAAAGTCGTTTGTGTTGTTTTTGTTGTCGTCACGTGTCGTGTTAGCACTGCGTAGCTATAAGAGTCAACCCTTTTGTGAAGGCTTTGGATCCCTTTAATAAAAATAAAACTGTGTTTAAGACCTGCCTTTGTCCTGTGCTAGATTTGACTCTGCACCCACACAAGGGTGAAGATTATTTAAAAAAAAATCTGTTTTGAATAGTAATATCCAACGTTTTTTGTGTAACATGTTACTTCAAAAGGATAATCAATGTCATTATTTTTTTTATTAGGGGCCCACTAACTTTCAGTTTTTGTTTAGTTTTGATTATTTAGTCTAATTTATACAAACACTCAGCTGGTTTTCTCTTAATAAAAGTTTTAGCAACGCTTGAAGAAATCACCAGTCAGAGATTTAGACTGAAATCATCTTAACTTGAGGGACCAAAGAGTTGTAGACAAACTTTCAAAATAATGTCATCTCATGCAATAGTGTTTGAAGTCATGCTCGCACAGTGTGATGTGGATGAACTTCAGCTACATCAAATTTTAGCTAAATATTCATCAAGCTGACAGAGTTGGGAGCATTTTTGTGTTGGTTGATGCTGATCAGCTGTGGTGACCATCTTCAACTGTAGAAGCATATCCACTTCACTGACAAAGTTAACTTCACCTTGATGCTAAATTTTGAAACAAAAATCGTGTGTAATGCGTAGCTCTTACAGTACATGTTGTGACAAACACTCACTTAATGCCACACAAAAGTTTAGCACTAAAAACAACTGAATTACAGCTATTTGTGTTTTTTTAAATCAGCTTATTGTAGCATACACAATGAATAGGACTGAATCTGAAAGTTAATCAGCTGTAAATGTATATTTATTTAATATTTCCTGAAAGTTATATAAAAATGTGTCCATTGTTCAGGAGATATTTTGCTAATGGAGAGAGGTGACTCCAAATAGTTAATGACAAAATTTAGATAGAAGATATTGTACAGTGTGGTAGAGCTTAGAATATGTGTTGGGGATCAGACTCAGTTACCACCACAGTAAACTTTAGGTTTATATAAGTAAAATTGACAGAGTTATAGTCATTATTGTGTTTTTAGGATCAGCTGTGGCACCCATCTCATATTGTAGACCTAAAAACTATAAAACATGTCAGTTGTACATGTATATCAGTGATTACTTTGTGCAAAACATGTTTAGTGGTTCATTAGCTCTTTTTGTAATCCCCCCCTCCCCACCCACACACATACCAAAACCAAATATTATTGTCATTATGTGCCGTCTGGTGGAAGGTAAGAAAAGAGCAGTGCACTTTATGCTCCAAATACCAGACAACAGATTGATGAAGATGGTTTCCAACTGTTAAACAAAGTGATGCATTTAAGGTAAAAAAAAAAAAAAGTTTCCTGTCAAAATCTAACAGGAGAACACTGGGATGAAATGAGATTTGTTTCAGTGGTTCGTAAACACACACCTCACAACATCTAATGTCTAATTTTGATCGGGTGTACACTTAAGCGCTTGAATATTAATATTACCATGATGTTCAGTGTTGCAGCTGATGTCTGCAGCCTGGGCTGAGCAGAAACAAGTCAGGATTGATTTATTGATTTGCTAAGAGAAAGGATGTAAAGTTAAACTGGGCTGCAGATTGTAGCTCGGTTTTCTTGTAGTTTTCAAATAATCTTTCAGATTTAGGTCACATGCCTTCAAAACAGGAAAAGGCACATAAATAACTGATGCAAAGCAGCAAACTTTGTGCACAGAACAGCAACATGAAATGGACGTGACGGAAACTGGCCTGCTATTAGCACGACTGCATTTTGTGCTAATGGCATGACTCACTCAGGGTCCCAAAGGATGAAGAGAAATTAAAGACAAGTGAAGGGGGAGGGGGCTGAATGGAAAGATAATACTACTGATGCTTCGCAGCCTGCATGAAAGTGCCGACCCACAAACTTAATGGGACTCTGAGATGCCAGAGCCCTCCTTAATGTAGCCTCACCAGTCCATTCAAATAAATTATTTCATTACAAGAACACTCACTGAATCATTTCTTTTAAACTAAAAATGAAATTTACTGTATTTTTAATGATCTTGTTTTTTATATACAGTACATTATATATAAATTCTGTTTAGTTTAAAATGTTAAATTCAGGTAACCAATTTTTATACGAGGTTAACAGTGCACTTTTATTTTTGTATAATTTTCTAGATGTTTTTTTAATTTTAGAATGTGATAATGATTAAATGAAAATGATTTAGGCTTTAGCTAGATAATCTAGAGAATAACATTTAAAATCAAAGTTTCAAATAAAATAGAAACGTCTGAATTAATACTCGTGTTCTGATTTCAGTTTATTTCTAGTAAAAGTAACATTTAAAAAGGGTTTACATTCCTTTATTGTACACGTTTTTAATTACGTCAGCCCTTAGACTAAATCAATTTTAATGAGCAAATCCTTTTCCAAGCTGTTTTGCACAGAGTATTTGTATATTACTGTGTATACAAACACAGTATTTTTAAATAAAAATTACATAGCTGACTAATGTTTGAAATACACATAATTCCTTGAAGTATGATGACAGCTTCATCTTGAAAAGCACTTAAAAATAAATCATAAAATCTTTAAAACAACGTGAAAAAAGCATCTTGTTTCAATGATTTATCTTTGCATCTATAATTATTTATTTGTGTTGCACAACTTGTCAACAAATCAAACAATAAATTGCATTTGTGTCTGTCTGGGTTCATAAAACATATAGGTATTATTAACTATTTTAATTACTGTTTTTTATTTTTATTTTTTTTTTTTTTTGCAATTGCATGGATAAAACCAAAATGTATAAAACATAGAGGCTTCATGGTCCATAAAAAAGAAAATCTAGAACTTGAGCAAGAAGACTAATGTCAAATTGTAAAATATTTACATTTATCTTTCTGTTTGAGAGTTATATTGGGAAAAAACAGTTTTAATCTTTAAATAAAATGGAATCTCTCCACCCATAAAACATTTATGAGAAAAGTTTGAATTAAAGAAATGAATTCTTAAGTTGTGACCAAAAACTAGTCAAGTGAGGTCAATACGACTAAGACCTTTCAGCTTTGACCCCCAAGATTTAATCATTTCTTTGTTGGATCTAAATGAATGTTTGAGCCACATTATAACCTCCTCAAAGCATTCCTAAAGTCTTATTCATGGGAACAGGCAGAAGAACAAGAGAAGAACACAGAAACAGTGTGGATATTGCTGAGCTGGGAAACCAGAAGAAACAAGAATCTCCTGCATCATATCACTCTTAAGAGACCTTTAAGGTGGCACGTCATAAAGTACTCCCTAATAAAGTACTAAATAGCAACATTTGACATAAAAGTTTTTTTTAATTGACACCATTAACAGCTGCTTGGGTCCTTCAGTCACATTCTTGGTACACTCAGATCCTCCCATGACTGCGAGGGGTCACACAGTTTGTGACTGACTTTATGATAAAAATGCATACAGAAAATTAAGTGTTCTTGAACTCTCTACGAACATGTGCAGGTAAAATAACGGTTTATATAACAAAACAAACAAACAGCTTTGTTCAGAATGCGTTATGAGACCCTAAACTGTCATGCTGAATGTTGAGTGTTAGACTGCAGGTTTACTTGTGGTTCCTGGAGTTTCCAAAAGCAGAATGGGAGGCGGAGCCTTTAGTTGTCAGGCTCCTCTCTTGTGGAACCGACTTCCAGTTTCTGTTCATGACGCTGACACATTGTCTGCTTTTAGGATTAGGTTTAAGTTTTTCCTTTTTGATACATTAGGGTTGGCTTGGGTTTCCTTTAGTTATGCTGCTACAGGCTTAGACTGCTGGAGGGCAAAGTGACCACATTTCTTCACTCTGCTGCCGTCTTTACTTACTCTACCTGTTTTGTATTTGTAATTATTTCTATCCACGTGTTTTTTTTTTTTTTAATCTTTCTTCCAATAGGGGGTACACCTGCACCTACATCTGGACCTGCCATTCTGTATTCATTTGTTTCTCCTTCCTGTTCCTCTCAAACTCCAGCCGGTCGAAGCAGATGGACGCTTGTCCTGAGCCTGGTTCTGCTGGAGGTTTCTTCCTGCTCAAAGGGAGTTTTTTCTTTCCACTATTACCTTTGTGCTCTCTCAGGGTGGGAGACTGTGATGAAGTGAAGATTCAGCACAATCTGCTGCTTCCTTTGATAGAGAACTTTAACTAACTGGCTTTTTTTTTAATGTATGTGAATGTTTTAGTTCAGTGCCCTGAGATGATTTCTGTTGTAACTTGGCACCATATAAATAAACTGAATTGAACTGAACTGAATTGACATTAATATATAATACACATGAATGTAGCACAGAAGTTAAAGCCAGATAAGTTTATAACAATAACTTGATTTTTATCACGTGGCAACCATTAAAGCAAATAAATATTGTAGGGTGTTACCTGCATCAGCATTGACCATTGCTTTACTTGTTGCAAAATACATCATAAAAAATGTTATGCTGACAAGTTGTCAAAAAGTGTAGTTTGAAAGAGTTCACTCCAGGCGTTTTTCAGATATGGTGACAAGCAATTCTGAAATTCAGGTCCACACGCAATGTGAACAAATCACTCGAATTTACCAAAAACCATGCGGAAGCTTGAGTCATGTGAGTGACGTATGTTCAGTTGCATATTCTGTGGAGGAAAACAAACATGGTGAAATTGCACAAGCCTAGAATCTCAGTAAAGAGGATTTACGAGTGAGTCTGCTATAAAATATGAAAGGAACCCCAAAATTTAAGTCTGAAATATTTGAAGAGCAACATTTTGTAATGCATTCCGACAAATTCATCTAATTTTCAAGAAAAACATGAGAAATACACCCAACAAATCTGAGTGTAATAATGTACTAATACATCAAAATTGACCGAGTTTTTCATTCTAACAAGCTCCCCCATAGATGTCACAATAGATTACCCATATTCAAGACTCTGGCTGTTTCATAAAAACAAACAAACAAACATACAAAACAAACAAACAATAAACGCTCGTGGTAGTTTGCAGCTGTTCACAAATTTTGTTTACAAATCTTTAATTTAAAGACATCAATATGATAAAAAAAATGTACAAAATCTTTGCATTTTATGATTTCTTTCTGACTGGTGTTTATGACATTGCAATATGTATTGATCATGGGCCATACATTTCCACCATGAGGGGAAAAAAATGTTCAAAGAGTGATAGCCTTCCAGAAATTATTCAAATGTGCCCCAATCATCTGCATATATATGGAAGCAGAAAAGTCACATAATTCAAATTAAAATGGATTAATAGAAATGCTTTTGAGTTTCAAAATAAAGCTGCATGTTTTGACTCATAAATAAAATTTAAAACGAATAACCCAAACTGCATTTTCATTTTCGTCTTCAAGACTGCTCAATTTGTAAAATAACATGCAGCTTTAGTTTGAAACTCAAAAGCATTTCTATTAATCCATTTTAATTTGAATTATGTGACTTTTCTGCTTCCATACTTTTGAGATGAATCGTTAGCAGCTGATCATCAGAAACCTTTAAACCTGAACTGCGCAGGGGGTCACAGTCACTGAAAGCCTTCAGTTAATGTCGTTAATTAAATTAGTTTATGGTTTAAAATCCAGTTTTATTTAAAAATGAACCGGCTGGTCGGCCGAACGGAGCTCACCAGTGGGCCGGATTTGGCCCCCGGGCCGCCAGTTGAACAGCCCAGTTTTAAACATTCTCCGGAGTTTGTTTTACTTTCCACACATTTCTCCTTTAAGTGTGAAAAATAAAAAAAAAAACGCGTTGTCATTTGTCAGACATGAAAACCTAAAACTATCTCTGAGACAACGACACGACGCAGGGAAAGAAACGATCAGTTCAGGCTCCGTCTGTAAATCTGGACGTCACGACGAGCGCGAAGACGAGACGACGAGGCGTCCTCCTGTGGGATCAGAGGTTCTGCCAGACGTGCGCTTGCCTTCCTGCTTCCTCTTGTTTTTTTTTATTTGAAGGATTCCCGGTCACCGTTCTGAGCAGGAGCAGGGTGCGGGTCTTGTCAGGTCAACCTGAGCGGGGGGGTCAGGGCGCACACCTGCCAGGTATGGACGCATCGTACGGAGCTGGACAAGCAGTCCCGCGTGCCGCCGTGTCAGCAGAGCAGCAAAAGGCCCGACACGGGACACGGTGACCTGCTGGAGTCTTTTCAGTTCTACCCCCTGAACGAGGACGACGAGCGTTTTGCACATAGCACCATGTTTACAGCTCCTAACAGGTGGAGCGCGTGTCCAGAGGGTGGGTTTTGTTGTCCCGTCAGAGAGAGGATGAGGAGGACTACAACCGCTCGCCTGCTGATGAAGAACTAAACAGATGAAGAGAAGCTCGCTGGTGGGGTGAGGAGGAGGTGGAGGGTCCGTTCAGCTGATTCTGTTCTGTGCACGAGGACTGAGGTGACAGAAGGCACTACTGCCAGGTGAGGTGAAGTGTGTGTGTGTGTGTGTGTGGGGGGGGGACTGTCCTCCAGGCTGCACCAGCTGATAAATCACAAACTGACTCAGCAGATTTGACCCCCCCGCAGAGAAAAGTCTCAGTTGTCACACGAGCCGGTCGATGACGCACCTGAGCCTCCAGGTGTGGACCCAGGTGGTGCAGACAAGTCCTAACCATCAGGGCGGCTCAGACCTGCCTCCACTTCCTGAACTCAGACCCGGTCTGAAACGTGTTCCAGCGAGCGGGCGGGGGCGGGCGTCGCCGGAGGAGGAGGAGTTACTGCTTTCAACTCGTTGCCAGGGCAACTCTGGGTGCTGACGCCACGGTTGAGGGCGCCGGCGCGCAGCGGAGCGTTAGCGGGGGGCACGTTCGGGTCGGTCCGGGGGATGTTGACGGGGCAGGAGCGAGTGCGAGCGTGGCCTTTGTGGCCCCCCGGGTGGCAGACAAGGCTCCCCACCGTGTCGACAGGCGACAGGTGGCGTTTGAGCCAGCGCTCCACCCGCTCCTCCTTGTACTTGATGGAGTACCAGGTGAGGAAGATGAAGAGGAAGCCGAGGAACTTGAGGCTGGCGGCCAGGCCGAAGTAGACGAAGCGCAGGGAGGTGACGTCGTACTCCCAGCAGGAGCCGTGGACGCCGCAGTCCTGCTGCCACAGCATGCAGGTGGTGTCGATGACGGCGCCGAAGTAAATGGGCGTCGGGATGTAGGCTGCGGGGAGAGCACAACAGGAGGCGGAGTCAGAGGCGTTCACATCGATACACACGTTCAGCACAGATCTGCTCGCATCAGAACAACCGGACACGGGTTCGTTCAGACTCACCGAGGGTCCTGAGGAGAACGAACTGCATTCCCAGAGCAAACGGCCGCTCCTGCTCTGCAACCGACCTGCAGCACAAACAAACAAACAAACAAACAAACAAACAAACAAACACGGAGCGTTCAGCTGCAGAACATCTCTCAGAAACTGCTCTAATACAAACATGCACAAATAACTAGAAGTCACGTTAGAATATAAATTAATTAAAACTAAATTTATAGCACATACCTGTGCACGTTGGGTGATGCTGATTTATCTTTAAAACACACTTGAGAATAAAAAAGTTTAAATAAAAACAAGGAGACCAACATGAACCCTGAATTTATATTCAGCTTTGATTTTTAAAAATAAAGCACATTTTCTAGGAGTGACTAACTAATTACTAATACTGTACTGACCTGCTTAATATGTTTATTATTATATATTTTATTAAATCTTTATTATCTATATTTTTATTTTATGTTTTCCTGTCCGCTGTGCTTGTTTGTTTCTATTGTACAGCACTTTGGTTGGCCTTG
>JARVGS010000001.1:41019846-41035784 GCA_031762315.1 Hypsolebias antenori | reverse complement strand
ATATATATATATATATATATATATATAAGATTTGAAATTTTGTCTGCCTAAAGGGCCACAAACCTACATAAATTTTGAAAACATAGGTAATCCAACAAAGTGTTGAATAAAACTTTTTAAAACCTGTTGCACACAAAGCTAAACATTAGCAATATAGTTTTCCACAAACTAAATAAAATAGATTCCTTTTTTTTTTTTCCCCACCATTTAACGTTTTGTCAGTTTCTGTCACAAACTGAGCTTAAATTCACATGAAACTATTGTATGTTCAGGGTGGCGTACCTGTTTGGCAGCAAAGTCATTCTTTGATTTATTTATTTATTTTTTTGTGGCTGATGAAGCTCCTCAGAATTCAATTAAATCTCAAAGGCAGTTTTGCTGGGAGTCTCTCCGCCTGAAATATTAATAAGACAATCCATCTGTTCGTATATGGCAGCAGTCTACTGACTTAATAACAGCTCCTAATTTGGATGAGGAAACAGTGACTATATCTCATTAAATGAATGGTGTGGTATTACAGAGGCTGTCATTAGCGAGCCGGAGGAGTGGGGGGAAGGGGTGAAACTCATTGCCAGATATAATCTGTAAGGGTCCAGGCACTGCTAAGAAGTGTGCAAATACGCTTTAACCTTTTCTCTGTTGTCTCATTGTTTTCTCGGATTGTTAAACAGATGCCAAATAATGTCTCCGTGGTGTCTAAAACAATCCCTGTAAATCTTCACACTTGTCAAACAGAACGGTAATGTTTGAAGAGCTGCCTACTTGTTTTGCTCTGACATATGAGAGGAAACCACAGGTGAGTTTCTGTGATTTTAGCAGACAACTGATTGGCTGATTGTCAGATTGCAACGCAGCTAAAATAAAACCCAGTTTTCGTCATTTATTTGGGTCTTTGTGTTATATATTTTGAAGAAAGCTTTAAGAAGGTGGTAAAATCAGTTCTTCCAGTACAAAAAGAGACGTTTTTGTGTATGTCTTAGATATATTTTTCTCATTTGTGTTACCCTATCAAAATCTTGATCAAGGTGCAACAGCAGTTGTCTTACAGTTTGAGTTTTCTCCACCAAACTGCCTGAAAATAATCCTTTCGAAAAGCTTGAAGGGCGGCACACTAGCAATCTGAAAGTGCCATCTATTGGTCGACAAGGAAATGAGTTTATGGTGAAACGAATGCTGCAGTGCAACAGGGACTTCAGTTTTTCATCTTGCTGCAAGACTCAAGTGACACCACAAAGTCTCATGAAGCCATATGTGTAAATGTGTTATTATTTTCCTCACCGTGGTATGATTCTGAGCGGACTGCATGTTTTTCTGATTACTTATTCATAGCCACTGTCCCTTCCCTGAGCATCGCTCTCAAATCTCTGTCTTTTTTGCCCTGCCTTTGCCGTCACTCACTGTCAGTGATGTGCTCTGTTCTCACACACAGGGGGGGAACGGGGAGTCTGGGGTCCCGAGGGGAAAGGGGGAGAAGGGAGAGGGAGGCGATCCTGTACGTATTTTCCTGCGGTGACATTTACAACGCCGCGGTTACACAGTCATTAACCAAGGCCTCCTCCCACAGGGTCAGCCGGGCGCCGAGGGGACCAGCGGCATGAAAGGACAAAAAGTAAGTCACATCAATGTCAAGAGTCAGACATGATAAGTTGCTGCCTGACTGTGTGTTAAGAGGGTGGATGTAAGTTCAAGCAATTTTCTTGGTGTCCTTAATTTAAAGGTCTTTGTGTTGTCTGTTTGTTTTTTTAACACTCAGATTTTGACATCATGCAGCATAAAGAACAAATCTCTTTTGTTTGCTTTACTCCAGTAAGCATGAATCAGATCTTTTTTTTTTTTTTTTAACCACTAACATGTTGTGTGTGTACTTATTAGTGTGTGCTTGTGTGTGTTCAAGTTATTTGTTGGTGGTGGAAACCTGAGGTGGTCAGGAAAAAGACAGTTAAAGCTTAATGTCTTTATTTTTAACATCTTTTGTAGCCTCTATAAGCTTGTGTCCAAAAATAATTTTAGTATCCAATATTTTCAGTAAGACTAGTGTTAAAGAAACATTTATTATTATTTGCAAAGGATTTTTTTTTTTTACTTCTGGTTCCTGAACTGAAAAAAAAAAACTCTGTGAACTCAACCATTTAGGAGCGATTACCAATTTTTTTGGCTCCCATCACGCAGCGAAAATGTGGAATTGGAAATATCCTCTGTCCATCTATTTGTGTACATCGTGAGCATGATAACGTGAAAAAAAAAAAAAAAAAAAAGAGAGACTTCCAGTTGGTTGTGTGGCCAAATCTAGGCATAAGGAAGGTTCCTTTTGAAAACTGGTTTGCAACATTAACATCCAAGATGGCTGCCACCATAAACGTCCGTCCGTCTTGTGAGTTTGATAACTTGAAAAATAAGCAGCATGCTGACATCTGCTTTGTTGTGTGGCTCTATCTAGGCATAAGATAGGTCACTATCAAAATCTGGATTGCCAATTTAAATGTCAAGATGGCCACCACCATGTCTTGTTCATGAGTGACGGTAGGATGGAGCGGGAGATGGATCGACGGATTGGTGCCTCGTCCTCTGTAATGAGGGCGTTGCTTCAGTCAGTTGTGGTGAAGTCAAAATGAAAAGCTCTCAATTTAGTCTGTCTTCTTTTCAACCCTCGACTATGGTTATGAGGTTTGGATCATGACCGAAAGAACAAGATCCTGGATACAAGCAGCCAAAATGGGCTTCCCTTGAAGGGTGGCCGGGCTTAAGCCGCTGCTCCTCCACATCAAAAGGAGTCAATTGAGGTGGACCGGGCATCTGAGGATGCCGCCTGGACGCCTCCCTTTAGAGGTTTTCCCAGCACATCCTACTGACAGGAGGCCCTGGGGCAGACCCAGAAGTTGCTGGAGGGATTGTGTATCTTTTCCTGCATGGGAACACCTTGGAGTCCCCCAGAATGAGCTGAAAAGTATTGCTGGGATGAAGGATGTCTAGTTTTCTCTCTTGAACCTGTTGCTTCCATGACCTAATTACAGATAAGCTGTGAAAGATGAATGGATGGTCCTCACCATATATAGTATACAACCACCTCAACCATTTGAGAAAGCTATGCTTTCTAGTTTTAAAGTGCAGTAGTCCCTCGTTTATTGCGGGGGTTTGTTTCCAAATCCACTCACAGTAAGGGAAAATCCATAAAGTAGCAATGTTATATTTATTTTAGTATTTATATATATATATATTTGGGCTTTATAAATCCTTCCCACACTCTTGCAATGTTCTAAACTCTTAAACCTATGTCATTTTAACAACATACAAATATGTACTGCGCAGTAGCTACCGCAAAATTTGATATGGGGACTCACCAGCCTTGGTTCGGTTCTGGTCTGGTTCTGATCGGCTCTGCATTTTCCCATTACAACCTTTAGGGTCTCATCAGCTGTAGCACTTGCAGTGCAGCCTGGAGCAGCTCTGGCAGAAATACAGTAATGTAGTTTTTCTCATTAAACAGTCATGTTTTTATGAAGTTTTTCTATTGCAGTTGTACGGAGATGGCAGTAATCAACTTTGTGCTTGGCCCCACTCAGACTAGCCATCACAGAGTTCTGTAAAAATTAAACCCTGTTTCCTGAAACTAATGTCATTCAAATCACTTTTTTAAGACTAGAATGATATTGGTTGTTCATAACCTTTCCATGGAACTGTGCTTCAAAAAAATCTGACCTTTCCCTTCCATTGACAAATTTCTAAACAATTTCTGCAAAAACACACTCAAGATTCTTCTTTCTACTCAGTTCAGCCTTCATTTGACAGCCACATAAACTGTCCTCTTAAAATTTGACCAATTTTCACAGAAATGCAATAAAGGCAAACCAAAATGACGAAAATCTCTGTGTCATACAAGAAGCCCGTGCAGAATTTCTCCTTTACAAAGGAATTCATGTAAACAATTTAAAAGTCATCTTTATTGAGTTGATTTATTTGTTCTGCTTTCTTCCAAAGCAGCAATGCCCATAATAATTAGATGCTGGGACTCAAAGCTAGTTCAAAACTAATCATTGTAATGCTTATTGTAACAACAATAGTCATTTATACAAAGCAAATAAAGCATAACTTTCCAAGTCTTTTTTTTTGTCAGTTAGAAAACAGAAATTATGATTTCTGTGCTTTTGAATTAAATGTTTTTGTATCTTTAAATTATTTTATTTCAGGCACGAATGTTTGCAGCAAATTCTGTGATGTCTGTTATGCCAGAAAAATGCACACAATTAGGTACTGTTAAGTTTTGCAAAATCCCTAAAACGCCTGAATAAAACATATCCAAATTAAAATAAATGCTGTTCTAGAATCAGCTTGATCTGCTGTAAAGGTAACACTGATTTTTTTTTTGTCATAAATATTGTAACTTAGTGTGTGCTGAAGTTAAAACACACAAACATCATAGATTTCTTTTCTCATTTGAACATTTTTAATTATTTATTTATGTTGGAGGGATGGACTGGGAAATTATATGAGGCTTCAGCACCAAGTCTTACATATTACCAGCTCAAATTTGGTAACAAAAGCACTAAAAATTGTTATCCTGGACAAATATTTATGAGAGTAAGCCCATGCATATTTCAAAGTGTCAAAATGGAGTCCCAACATTTCCACAAATGTGGACACCAGCATCACAGAGCTGTAACTCCTGAATGCTTCAACACACAGTCATCAGTGAGGGCTCTAATGAAACTACCTGAATCATATTCTACATCCATATTTACTGTCAGCATGATTAAAATACAGTAAATTCTGCATAAACATTAAGCAGTCACACAGCAATAAGCACGTAAACACATGTCCCCCCACCAGCGCCACACGTGGCTGAAATCACAACAAAAAGAGTATAATATCCTTACTTTTTCTAAATGTATTTATATCTAAACAAGATATAAACAAACAGCAGCAGTTTAAAGGTTTTTACCTACCGGTACTTTTGAAGTAATGTTATACATGACCCAATTCATAATCCACCCTGTGCAAGATGCTCACAGAGACGCTTCACTGATCACCTTTTTTTTATCAATTTTCTCATCACAAAATCACTCTTTCGTCTCTTAAACCCCTCAGCCACTTTGTAAAAGCTATAATTTCTCATTATAGTGCGTTTTGCCACCTTTTAGTTGAAAATAACCTGCAAAACAAGGAATTTTTTGCCAATAACAAAGAATCATGCACACAGTGGTTCCCAACCCAGGTGCTTGAGGGAACACCCCCATATGTTAATAACGATTGAGAATTAATTTCCTACTTCCATTTTACTTTTTGCCTGCGAACATTGCATATCCACATGAAAGCAATTTGATTGGCTATACGTCTGTAACAGCAGAGGCATCAAAGCTGATTGGTCAGTTCTGACATCAGTTCTGTAATCAGAAGAGTGTGGGTGTTCCCAATAAGCTCACATGATGCTCGGTCATTATTATTGGCTCTGGAGAGACCAGAGATCAACCCATTTCATCAAATAAGGTGTCATTCAAAAGAGGAGGCTCTACACCCCCCATTTTGACTATGTAGTATTTAAAGTTGATCTACGTTCCTACCCTCATCTATGGTCATGAGCTTTGGGTTGTGACCGAAAGAACAAGATCACGGATACAGGCAGCCAAAATGATTTTTCTCCACAGGGGTTCTGGGCTCTCCCTTAGAGATAGGGTGAGAAGCACGATCATCCAGGAGGGACTCAGAGTAGAGCTGCTGCTTCTGCACATCGAGAGGAGCCAGTTGAGGTGGCTCTGGCATCTGGTTAGGATGCCTCCTGGACGCCTCATGGTGAGGTGTTCCAGGCACGTCCCACCGGGAGGAGACCCAGAGGAAGACCCATGACACGCTGGAGGGACTATGTTTCTCAGCTGGCCTGGGAACGTGTTGGGATTCCCCCGGAGGAGCTGGCCCAAGTGGCTGGGGAGAGGGAAGTCCGGGCCTCCTTACTTCATCTGCTACCCCCTCGACCCGACCCCAGATAAGCAGAAGAAAATGGATGGATGGATGGATGGATGGATGGATGGATGGATGGATGGATGGGTGGTATTTAAAGTAGAAACACCTGGTAAAGCGTAGCAGCTATTTAAAGCATAAAGATGTCACGTCAGCCCCGCAGGCAGACTGTTGCAAGTTAAAAGGATAATTTAATGTTATAATTGTTCAAATGGAGGCATGTGGGTACCAGAAAAAAACAATAAAACTCTAAGTTGTTTTTTATAGCCCCACCCAAAAAACATTGTTTTCAGGCTGAGCAAAACACACTTCCATTTTTTTTTTTTGTTCTAACACATAATGTAAAGACAACACTGACACATGCAACAAGAACTTTAGTTTGTGTGTTTTAGTGAAACTATAGAGCCACTTCATGCTCCTCTGTTTTTTGAACAAATACTTCTGTGGATTTTTATATTACAAAGTACTTAACTGAGCAGGGGGGATTAGGGAATTCAACACAATAAAACTGCTGATTGACTTTCTATTTTTATTGCCTTTTTGTTGCCAGCATGTAATTTCAATATATTACATCTCATCAGCAATTAAAGGTGATGCTGAAAAGGTTGTGCTCATTTCACACTGTATGATCAGGCTGCAAAACATTTGGCTGTGTTTGTGTGTGCAAGGAAAAATGAGAAGGTTCTACACTGGAGCCTCCATGTTGATACCATACAAAAGATAACTGGTTTTGTTTTACAACCCAGGACAGAATCCTTAAGAATTTCATAGTTCTGAACAACGAACATTGACAGGAAGGAATCAGTTCATTTAGTGACATTCCAGTCAAAATACTGATTTATATCTTAGGTCCTGTCTGAAAATAGGTGTGTTAGCTACAGAGATTTAAACACTTCAACATTTAGATTATTGTTTGGTCTTGATAAGCTTTATCATGTATTTCTGCAGTTTATTTTTTCATGTAAACATAGGATATTTGCCTCGTTTGATGAAGCCAGAAAATGTAAACTGTATGTTATTAATTATGAATAGGAGATTAGAGGCTCCCTCAAGCAATGCCTAACAATTAAAAACTCTACAATGCTCCCAGGACTTCCTCGTGAATTCAATGCACAAGAATACGCATGAAGAACAAAACTTTTATATGACATACCATCTAAATTCATATTCACAGTCTTTAGTGAGAACCATCAAGAGTTCTTTATCCACTTGCTTTAAAATTGTATTTAGTGAACATGGAAGTGCCTGTAGGTACAATGCCATCTATGAAGTATACACACTGATAAGGTACTAGTCATAAACCAGATAAACCTGCTACTAATCTGATAAATACCAGGCAAGTACCATGTAAATACCAGAGATTTATCTAGAACACACATATTTGGTACCCAGTATGTACTCAAGAAGAACCTGTTATGTATCAGGTGCATACCAGATGTGTATCATGAACATACCAGGCACAATATGTCAACTATGCACAAAATAAATATCCAGTATATGTACATGGTTTTAACATGTACCCATTAAGAATCTAGTATATGTATGTACCAATACATAACTGGAACGTGCCATGTTTGTTCCTATACTTTTCCAGGTACTATGCAGATATGTACCAGAGACTATGTAAGTACCTGGTACCTGGCACTTATCAGCTATGTACCTGGTACCCAGCATGTAGCAAAGATGAATTATGTATTGCTATTGGATATTTTGATTTTTTTTTTAAATTGGGGACTGCCTGAAGACAGCTATCTATTGGTATCCACTTGAAGAAGCTTGCTCTTCCTTCAACTTAATGCGGCCCGAAACCCAAATACAAGTGTCCCCACAAAGTTTATATCAAAACAACAACTGGCTCAGCACCGTGATGTGTGCTAATACTTTTATTGGCATTTTGAGATACCATTGCAACATAATTCACAAACAAAGACGCATGAGCAGTTTGATGGATTTTTGTTAACTCACAGAAAGTAATCATCAGATGTACCTCTAGAACTGATTACATTTCAGAGCCATTTTGGTTCAAGATGGCTGCCACATGTACCGCAGAAAACACAAAAGTGGCTCTAACTAAATCATTCTTTGAGTTATTCAGATGGAATTTGGTACGGTGGTAGCTGAGAGCGAGCCCCAGCACCTAGTACTGTCAAATCAAAAAATAAAAATGTCCGCAATGTGGCAGTCTTCATCAAAGTTTCTCCAGGAACTTTCTAGTTATTTTTTTTATTGTGACTAATTGTAATAAAAATGTATTAAAATTGACATTTTGTTTTATCTCTAGGGTGATGTTGGTCCTCCTGGTCCTCCTGGTCCACCTGGCCCCGTAAGTACAGTGTTGTGCTCAAATAATAATGATAGGTTGATAATTATAGCTTGTTGTAAAATATGCACCACACGTTATACGTGAAAAAGCTAAAAGATGCAGCTAAAAAACACATTAATGCATCAACAAATGTTCAAATCATGCGATGTAGAGACCAAGGGTGAGAAATAAACACCAAAAGAGTGTTTGCCTTTGCTGTCACACCCCGAACACAGAGCCATGACTTCTTGTAAGCAATTTCCTTTCCTTGAAGGAGCTGCAGATTTATTCTATCTTTAGATGTGTGCAGATTTCTTTTTGCTCCGTGTATGAACAGCAGAGCTGGGCTGATAAAAAGGCATCAAATACGTGAAGTCTTTGTACGAAAGATGAGATTAGTTGTGTGGAATTTCTGTAAGAAAAGCTTCCTTGTTTCTTTAAGTGATGAAGTCGCTGCTCATTTCCAGCAATCTCCCAGTGAATGATCTTTAGTGATGTGCATAGCAAACGACTGTGCACAAAATAACTTAAAAGGCAATAAATGCTGTGATTTCCCAACCACCAGTGATAGTTTAATCTGTCACTTGGAACAAAAATCAGCTTTATAGTGTGAATTAATGAGGGTCACGGAGCACATGACCTGTTTGTAATGTCCATAATTGTAAATTACAGGAAATGATTTTTTTTTTCTATGAAGGGGTTCAAGTGCTGCTTTTAGTTGAGAAGCTGATTAAAAATGGGGGGAAATAACAAAGTGACAGCATGGAGGAATATCTGAAAAATGCTGAAGGTGACTCAGAGCTGTTAGGACTGGAGTGGGAAAACTCATCGCCACGACATTTTAAAGTCAAAACCACACTGCGATAAATCAGCTGAAGTTCTGTGGGGTGGCTGTAATGGCTCCAAAGATATGCTACAACTGCATTTTTTTTTCACAGGAACAAAATTAAACTTTTGAAAAGTGTCAAATGGAAACACAGCATTGCAGCTTTTGTTTCTCAATGTGAGCGCTTTGGCATTTAGATGACTCTGGCTAATGGGCTTTGTTCTAAAGATCTGCTGCCTATTGAGCCTCTGAAGGCCTCAGACATAAGCTTGGAAACAAAGTTTGACGGCTCTAGTTCATATTCTCATTTTCCTTGCTTGTTAGCTAGTGATTCATATGGAAATTAGACAGCTTAATTATAGATCAAACAAATATATCTCTCTCTTCTGGTTTTGGTCAAAGCAAAAAAAAAAAAAGACTTCTCAATAAAGTAGAAAAGATATCAGTGTAGGTGGCTTGAGTAGCTGTTTAAAGCGCCAAAGTCTTCCAAAGCAGATTGCTCTAAATTACATTAACATTAGAGCATTCATTCCTAGTCCCGTTTTGTAATTGTTTAGTGAGTTGTTAGCCTCTGTCGTATTGCATTCTAGAGCATCCAGCAGAAGGAACAATATCAGTCATTTATTAAATGAGCTGATTTGAATATTTACTTACAGTCTTTGTCTGTGCTCTCTTCCTTCCCATGGCAGATGATTTTGGCAGATGTTCATTGATTCTCTTACACTGCAGAAGCAGGGGTTTAGATCACTACCCTTCTATCGTAAACCTTCACGTGCTTCTGTTTATTAGTGATAAAAAAAGCGGCAGTCAATTCACAGGCCATCATGTCAACCAGTGCCCTTACAGGAGCTAAAAGGGTATTTTAAAAATCCAAGACGATCTAGTTTCTATTGCGTCATTCTGTAACGACTGCAGCTATACACAGATACGAGGACCAAAGAGAACAGATACCAAGAATATTCTTACAGTGTTTATTTACAATGTGGTAAATCAAATGTGGCATGGAGGGAGCCGGAACCCTGAAAAGCAAGAAGATGGTTAATGATCTGTCAGCAGGGGTGACAATGTTGTTGCTGCTCTTTCTTATAGTAGAGATAGGAGTCAGGTGCAGGAAGAGTTGACCCAATGGTTAACCTTTTTTATTTAACCAGGCAAATCCCATTGAGATCACTGATCCCTTTTGCAAGAGAGGCCTGGGCCTGAAGGCAGTCTAACATGTATGTTTTTGGTCTGTGGGAGGAAACCGGAGTACCTGGAGAAAACCGATGCAAGCACAAGAAGAACATGCAAACTCCATACAGAAATACCCCAGGTCCAACTGGGGATTGAATCCAGGACCTTCTTGCTGTGAGGCAACAGTGCTAACCACTGAGTTGTCGTGCTGCCAGTGTTCCAGGGTGAAGATGGTACACATCTCAACAATGGGTTCCAGTAGTAGGAAGGCGTGGAGGCAGCTGCAAAGGCACAGGAGAGCTCGAGGTCCACAGAGGAGAATCAGGGGGACAGAAGGATATCAGGGATTATATCTGCAAGCACAGAGAAATATAAAAGGATAGAACAGAACTACCATCGGCAGGTAATGCTCCAGCGCTGACTGGATGTCTTCTGCAGCCTTTTATGCTCCTCTTGCTCATCAAGCCGATGATCCTCAGGTGCTGCTGACTGATGCTTAGCTGTGGCTGCAGAGAGCTGGCAGAGCAGAGCTCCCACACATGCCTTTACAATGAAGTTTTATTTTATTTAAACCCTAATCTGATATGCTTGCGTATGTTAAGGAAATAGTTCTACGGAATATTTCATTGCAGTTACAAAAACTTGTCCAATGTTAATGGGCTTGAGATATTCTATTTGACAACAAAGCAGCCAATTTGTTTTCTAATAGCATGTGCAGGTTGATAGATTTGTCAGGGTGACTAGTAGAATTATATACCTCTCTCACTTTGACTACACTATTGCTAAAGAGAAAGGTATTCATGTGCAGCGTATAGAGCATTTAATTGGAGGAAAATAAGCTAAAAGGACTCACAAGCATGCTTTAATCAGGAACAAAATGATCTGTACAGGTAAACCTTCAAATAAAAACTGGATTACTGTGAGACAGCAGGTGTTGCAGTGTGTTTATGGACTCTTCCTCCATAAATGAAAGTGCAATAAGAAAATGATGTGGAAAAAAATAAATCCAGTGTAGAGCTAGTTCAAGCTTAAAGTTGGCTATTAAATTATTTTACATCAGCAAATCTCAGCTAGTTAAAACTGCACAAGGGAGGATGTGTAGAAAATAACAGAAAAGGTGAGCTAAGTCTGAAACATTAGATCCTGTTTAGACTTTTACTCCAGTTTATATCAACATTTTACTGAGCTCCTCACATCCAGATCACTTCTGTACTTGCAGATGTGTGTCGGTGCAGTTTGCACAGTAAAACATCTCCAGCGTCTGCACTGAAATGAAATAGTGGGCAGTTCAGCTGAAACAATTGCCTGTATCATCTGTGAATGCATTGTTCCCCCTCTTCTCACTGGTCTGTCCTTCTGCTTCCAAAGATGATTGTGGCCATTGTTAACTGTAAAGAAAAAGTTGTCAGTCTACAATAATCTTTGAACACGTGTTCATGGATTCATGTACACATATATAGTGCACCTATTTAGAGTACCCTTTAGTACAGTACATGAATACGAAGCTCTTAAGTGTGGTATTTTTTTTTTTATATTATTATTAGAGAACATGTCCCTGTTGTTCCTAGTTATTGGGAGTTGAAGCCAGCAGTACTGTTTTATGGGGGCTGCCATGTTGTATTTTTGGAACCAGAGTCTGTGCATTATGATGCCCTGCATAAAGTCCCTAATTCCATGCATCCGTTCAATTCAATTCAGTTCAGTTCAGTTTATTTACATGGCGCCAAGTCACAACAGAAGCCATCTCAGGTCACTGAACAGAAACATTTGTATATAAAAATAGTAATTTATCACTTTTTATTTGAGGAGCAGACTGCTTTGAATTTAACTCCATCACAGAACTCTCATCTTGAGCAAGCATGAAGGCGACAGTGGAAAGGAAAAACTCCTTCATGAGGAATAAACCTTTAGCAGAAGCAGGCTTGTCTGGTCCACTCACTTTAAAGACTGTTATTTCTGAGGATGATGGATCTGCTCACACAGACTCATGTTCGTGCTGCTGTTCAACGTAATGTTTTTATTCCATTAGTGCTTACTGCATTTTTAGTTTATGTTTTTCTTAGTTCATATCGTAGATGCTTTTACTGTTTTTTTTTTCTTTTTCATTTTATTGTTAGATGTAACTGGGACCCTGTGTACATAATTTTGTTTTACCACATGTACCACATGTGGTGCGAATGACCACAAAGAATCTCCGACTCTCTGACTCTGACTGATATGAAGTTTGTTACATGAAGCCAAGACCTCTACGAACTATTTTTGTTTCCAGACTATCTGGGAATACATAGTCTATATGATCTGGCACAGCAATTTCCAGCAGGATCAGTAAATTTCTACTAAGTATCTCATCTCATCTCATCTTATAGGAAAGTCACAAATAAGGTGAGATTCTCTGCATATCTCATTGTTAAGAAATACCACTTGCACAAATTGGTGAAAAGAAAAAAAAAAAAGTTTAAGCTCCTGTTGAAGGAACACCATTGGGAGTGCTTATAGTTAAATTTCTATATAAGTGTTAGGTTAAAATAAAACACAGCAGTGAAGGTTATCTATGGGGCAGATCTGGTTGGCAGGCTGTAGACTGAGGAAGTCCTGGATGGGTGACAAAATGTTTCTCACTTAAAAAAAAAAAAAATACTAATAATAATTGGTCCAGATGAAATTGTTTAACCTTTTTTGTTGTTATCTACATGGATAATTGAGCTTACTTTTTTTTTTTCCAAGTTATGTTATTTTATGAAGTACTTTCCACTGCAGGACTTTGACAGCAGGATCATAAAGCATGTTGGAAAAGTCCTACTTGATCCCTCTCAACTTAAATATAACATCTTCCAGTTTCTTCCATCTGATCAAAGACCGGAGTCCGTCAATGTCTGCACAAAACAGCATAAAGTGCTGAACAGGACACTCAGCACTGTAAACAACACTCAGCTCTATTCACTTTTGCTGAGTTCACAAATTCTGAAACTCACTGAATAATTGGTTTGCATATTTGGGTCATTGCACGAGTACAATAGCACGCCTGATTTATACTTGATTGATTCCTTTCTTTGTTTTATTCAATCCATTATTCCATGATTTAAGTTTTATGTCAAAAGGTGCTACATCAATAACATTTTATTTACCAAAAATACAAAAATAAAGTCAGCACATGTCCATCTCATGACAACTATAAAGAACAGGTGGACATATCAAGACAAATCATTCACATGTGTAATGTACATGGCAAAAAAAAAAAAAATTGGTAAATTTTAATTAAATTCACAGCAAACTTCTCACCAACTAATGAGAAAAGGTTCCTGACATCCACTGTCTCAGTCCTGAGGAGGCTCATCTCTGAGCAAGCACAAGCTCTGGAGTCATCCCACCACACAGGTATACACCTGAAGCTACATGAAGCAGAATATTAGCTAAAAATAATAAGAATATAGCTCAAACCTAAAAAAAAAAAACAAAACAGTAAGGCTAACTGAAAGCTAAAAGTAATAGAATGAGATAAAAGCAACACAACAATTATCAGCTGTAACAAAATGATAGCTAAAAGCATGAAAAAGCAGTTAAACATAAGTAACGAATGGCAAACTAAACTTAGCAGAAAGCTAGCTAAAATGCCATTTTATGTAACTTTTTTCTTTGAAAATGTTTAGTAGAAGCAAAAAGTATCAAAAGTTTGTCTGGAAGCTAAAAATAGAAAAAAGTCTATCCAAGAGTATTAAATTAAGTAGGAGCTAATGTTAGCAAAAACCTAGCTGAAAGCTAAAAGTATTATATGGTCTACAAAAGGCAAACTAAAAGCAAAAGTAGCAGAAGGTACAACAGCTATACTAAAGCAGATTTACAACTTTGAGACACAGAAGATCCAGACTTGCAGGAAGGGACTTGAGGCACAAAGGTTCCCACAACAGGGGCTGAAAAAAAAAATACTAATCATCAGAAAAACGTCTTTGAATGAACCTAAATCCCTTGCAAACATTTTAGAGTCAGTTTATTAGTATAGCGCCAAGTCACAACAGACGTTGTCTCAATGCACTGAACTAAAGCATTCACATACATTATAAATGCCATTATCGATCTACTGAAGCCAGCACATTGCGTTCCATTTTCATTATGTCACAGTCTCCCACCCTGAGCAAGCACAAAGGCAACAGTGGAAAGGAAAAACTCAGTTTTGACAGGAAGAAACCTCCAGCAGAACCAGGCTCAGGACGAGCAGCTGGGGTTTCAGAGGAACAGGAAGGAGAAACAGACACAATGGCAGGTCCAGGTGTGCTGTCTACTGGAGGAAAGACAAAACGCACACTAAGATAGAAATAAGTTCTAATTCATACAGGTTGAATTCACTGTAGGCAAACCGATGCTCGAGCACAACCACAGCTGCAGGTGATGACACACACCGGTCGCTCACGAGCCGTAAAGAAGAGGTTCTGGAACAGGTAGAAGGATCCAGGAACTGGAATCCTCACAGGAACAATGTTTTAACAGGACTTGAGGAGATTTTGATACATTTCCAGGCTAAAATGTATTTGCAAACATTTGAATATTTTAAAATGTATAAAAGTTACACACCTTGAGTTGTAGCTCCATGCGTCTGAATGAGCTGAATGTTGTGATACATCAGTGACTGAAATGGCACAATGTATGCAGAAGTACATGCACATTGTCAGAATGCTGAATCAGCATTCTCACTATGGAGAAGAGCTGTGGTCTTCTCAGTTCTCCTGAACTGTTCTTCATCACCCACTGGTTATCACACAAGGACATTTATACTATTTAACCCCCTGACATATTCAGGCTTAACAGATGCACCCTCTAAGAAAAGTACTCAGTATATTTATTTATGGTGTGAAAGGGAGGTACAAGTGGGTAAACTACAATGTAATAATGGGAAGCATGACTGCTGGCTCCATTGAGAGATCATTAGTGGCTTGCTTCTTGGTTAAAAAAATAAAAAAATAAAAAAAATAAATAAACAACAACAAAAACCAAGCTCACTGCAGAAAAAGAGAACTGCTTATATAAACTTAAAGAGAAACCCAAAGGAATGCCATCACCTCAGAAAGAACAGCTGTCACATCATTGATTAAGGTAGTAATCTTAATTTATCTTTTTTTGTTGTCAGATGAGAAACAGCGACAATTAGCCGCTGAACATAAATCATAACTTATCATACCTGCTGGGGTGTGAAAAACCCATTTCCTGAATGTCAGTTTATCAAAATTTGGTAAAACAATCTTTGAGTTATCCTGACTATCTTCCTGTTTGAGTCGATCAATCATTCTGAAGCGTCCACAGAAGATGACAGCTGCCTCAAACGTCCTCCTCTAAGTTTTCCGAGCACTTCTTATGAAGATCACAATAAAAAATGTTAGAAGTCTGCTCCATCACGAACATGAGCACTTATTTTAATTTTGACCTACCCTCCTTATTTTTTATTATAACTTTTCATTAAAAACACTCCCAGTTTAAATAAATGGTCAGACAAACAAGAAGGGGAAACAACTTTAATTACTTTGTAAAACCAAATTCATAAATGTATCTATAAATGTCTGAATGGTGATTTGAGCATATGTTTTAGCTATTTTACAGCAACTTCTCATAAGCTTTGAGTGCTACTGTAAAATAAAACCAAAAACAAGTGAGATGCCCAAAAGATATGAATCATTCTTGGGGGGGGGGGGGGGGGGGGGG
>JARVGS010000001.1:40961257-40974417 GCA_031762315.1 Hypsolebias antenori | reverse complement strand
AAAACAACAACAGCGTACTTAGAACGCCGTTTTAATGTGATTCCAAGCAGTTAGCTAACAAAATACCCTCAAAAAAAATGAAAAAAAAAAAACATAAAATGCTGCATGAAAAGGCAACGTGAGGTGTGATGACGTCAATGGGGCGGCGGTCGTAAACGCGAAAATCCGGGAACCGAGCCGGTCATAAACCGAGGACCACCTGTATAATTCTTTACAAAATTATAGTTTAAATGTTTGATTATGCTTATGTTTAGATGCGTTTGAAAGTCTGAGCCCCTGAAAAATAATGTTTTACATGTTTTGCAGATTCTTTAAGCTTTTCCTCTAAATCACGGGTGTCCAACGTGCGGCTCGAGGGCATTTACGGCCCTTGGCGTGATTTCGTGTGGCCCACAACTGCAGTTTAAGAATGGTATCACTTTGGCCAGCGGGCTTAAGAGGTCGATGCAGACTTTCTACATATTAGTTGATAATCCTTTTTTTATATAATGCTTCGGTTTAACAGCAAAACAGATGAAAAACAATCTTCTCAAAATTAGCAACATTAAGAAAAATACAAACCTTTTGGCTATATATTTTTTTAATGTTCACTTCATGGCACAAAGCATCAAAAACGTTTAATGATTTCTACCAGAAAGGAGACTTTTGGATAATGATTCATAAAACTTGACTAAATATTGCAGTTGATAAAATAATCAAGAGGGAAATTTGACATTTTTAAATAAATATAACGTGGTTTTATCTACGTACGAGTTGATCATCTTTATCAAACCTTCTATGAATCTGTTGTAGCGACTGACAGCTGGACGATTTTTCAGAACTACGATCAGCCTTTTGGCTCATCCACGGTCCAAAAGGCTGTTCAACCTCCTTTTAAAAGGACATTTACTCATATTACACTTTTTGTTGGATAATGTATTTATCCTATCATCAGCTTTTTAAATAAATAATCCACACAGGAAAGGAGAAGATCTTTCTTAGTCAGGTTTAATCTTGCAAGATGGAGCACCCATTGATAAGCCAGGTTACAGGATGTTGCATCACGCCCGGATCACAAGTTCTGCTTAAGAGAAAGAGCTAACAAAAGCTTAAATACCTGTTATCAAACAGAGCTGAGGTCAAGAAAACACTGCTTCACAGCTTAGGGCCTTGAAGTTTATCAGGTGAACAGGCTCCACTTCGCCAAGACTAAACAACTCTAATGCACACACATTGTTTATATAACATTTGGCATTAGTAAGTGAAAAACATCCATGACCTTTACATCCCCATCACTTTTGTTGCTGAAAACAGATTAAAATAAACTTTCCAAACCCAAGAAATCAGCAAACATAGATCCAACAAATCAAATAAATCAAAGCCGTTTCAAATATATTAGTGTTTATGAAGCTTTTAATGTTTTGGATTTACAAAAGTTTAAAACTATTTCTCCACCCAAATTTGTAAACTTTATTCGTTCTCCAAAATATTGTTCACGATGCAATTAATTTGACATTTTTTCTGGCCCACGAGTCCTTTCATCTTGATAGCTTTGACCCACATATGAAAATGTTTGGACACCCCTGCTTAAAATTAAAGCACACACTTCACACGTTAAGCCCACATTCATTACAGAACTGCAAATAAAAAATAATGCATTTATACGAGTTTGAGTCTGCAATATTTTCACACGTTCTGCCCTATTTTTGAGGCTTTCGAAGCTGCAACTTTTGCTCCTCAGCACAAAGGGCATTACTGCCGAAGTGAAATGAAAGTAATACAACTTTGAATAGCTGCTGTATCAAATTTAATATTCCCCCGCTGAATGAGTCTTATTTTCCTGCTGAGTTTGGTGAGCCGAGCTGAGAGAAGATCTTGACAAAAGATTTACCCGAGTATAATATCCTCCCTCTGCTCCTGAGTTTGACATGTTTGGTTTCAGCAGCGAGATGCACGACGAGGATCCATTTAATTGTCATGCCATGATAACTATAATCTTTACTGTACGTCCTCTGCTGCCAGCTGCCTGTGAATAAAAGTTTAGTTCATGTTGTCACTTAATTGGATTTTCTTCTCTTCTTTGTGTGAAAATGCTTCAGTGAGTGCTCTTTTACTCTCCCTGCACAGGATGATCCCAGCTTTACAGAAGAACTCAGAGAATTTATCCAAAACGAAGTAATGAGAATTTTCGAAGGTAGATATAGTTTGATATTTCATTTGGTTGAAGTATTTTGTTGTTTGTTCCTTTTTTTTTTTTTGGTCACCTCTAAAACCTCAACATGTGAAATCTATTTTTTCGCCTTGCAGAGAAAGTATCCAGCCATGGCATGAGGCAGAAGACACCTGCTGGCATCTTAGCCTCACAGATCCAAGGGCCTCCGGGAACCCCTGGCAAGGATGGATCACCAGGTCCTCCAGGAGAGCCAGGGCCACCTGGTCCTCAAGGTAAGAACTCGAGATTGATGGCTGAAAACATGCTAACTTCAAGTAAAAACACAATTCAAACACACCTAAAATGTAACGCCTGTTTAAATTGATTACCATTTGTGGTTATATTTACCTATTTATAAATGATTTGCTCTTCTTATACAGGTAAATTAATTATAAGTTAAGATGTGTAAAATTTCAAATAAACAAAATGCAACATGTTTCAAATCTTACCCTTTTTAAATTAGCATGTAACACAGTAAACATATAAAATGTTTAAACTAAAATTTTTTTATCAGTTTTTGTGTTAATTCAGGATTTAATTGGCAGTAACGCATCTGAAAATGTTGGAACGGGGCAAAAATAAAAGGCTGTAGGAGCAAGTGGTGCAAATAAGAAACAGCTGGAGGAGCATTTTACCACTAATTAGCTTAATTAGCATCAGGTCAGTAAGAGGACTGGGTATAAAAAGAGCACTTTAGAGAGGCTGAATCTCTTAGAAGTAAAGATGGGGAGAGGTTCACCAGTGTGCAAAAACTTTGTCTTAATATGGTGACAAATTTAATAATGTTCCTCAATGGAAAATTGGGAATACTTTGAATCTCACATCATCTATAGTTCATAATATTACCAATAAAATTATAAAATCTGGAGAACTTTCTGGGGAAAAACATCAAGAAAAGTCTTTATTGATGCCCTAACCTTCTGGCCCTCAGGCAGCCCTGCACTAAAATCAAGTCTGTGAACATCACTGCATGAGCTCAGAACCAGTACCACAAATTGTAAAGACCATGCCATCCATAAATGCTGGGTAGAGCTGTATTATGCATGAAAGAAGCCATGTGAGAACCATCCAGAAACACAGACAGGGTCATGAAAAATGTTCCGAAGCAAAAATGGAAAACTTGTTCCATGGTCTAATGGATTAAAAAAAAAATTATTTATTATTTTTTGGAAACTACAGAAGCCTGGTCCTCCATACTTAAGAGGAGTTTAACCATTTTGCTTGTTATCAGCACACAGTTCAAAAGTTTATCTCTGATGATAAAGTGCATGCGTGTCAAACTCAAGGCCCGGGGGCCAAATGTGGCCCTTGTTGACATCTTTTCTGGTCCCCAACATTATATTTTAAACGTAAAATACTTTTATCACAAAGTTTTTCAGTAATTTTTGATTATGTTGTCAAAAGTGCAACATAGAATGTTAAATGAGACCAATCCAACTCTTGTTGAGGTACCTGCAACCAAGAAAAGATGTTTGGTATCTAACTTGAGTTGAAGTAGATTCTGAAATCAGCCCTTGGTTTGAAAAAGTGGTTAATTTGGGCCCCCTTTTGTGAGTGGATTTGACAACCCCTGGTATAGTGGTACATTCATGCGTATGTCATAGACAGCTTACATATTTGGCAAGGAGCTGTCAATGCAGAACAGCATATACATATTTAAGGACAATGTATTCCTGTCCAGCAAGTAATTCAGCAAAGAAGAGCCAAGAATGTTCAACCGCTAAAATCCTAAATCAGAGAAGAATGGGACATTTCCCTCTCAAAACTTCAGCAGCTGGTCTCCTCAGGTCCTAAAGAAGGGATTCTTCACACCGATAATGACTCTGTCCCAAATATTTTAAGATGTGCTGATGTCATCAAATTCAAAATTACCTGTTTTTGTAAGTTATTTGTGACTAAATGAGGTTGAGATTTGCAAATAATTGATGTCTGCTTTTATTTACAATTTACACGATGACCCATCTTTTTTCATAGTTAGGGATTACCTATAATGCATTAAAACTTCAAATGTGGAGTAAAGGTTAAACGTCAAAAGGCTTTTTTAGGTTTATATCTCATGAAAATGAACACACAATGTAAAGTACAGGAGATTGTCCTAACTGGGGTTGGGCTCACAGTTGCATTTTGTATGGATTCATGAGTATTTTTCTCTTGCATAGACCCATATATCAAAGCAGACTGAGGTGCGGGAAGCAGAGGAAAAGGACAGGAGTTTGGTGCACAGCAGCTCTCTCTGGGAAATATGAAGACAAACGAAGAATTGGCTGTGAATAAGAGAAAGTGTTATCAGTGTGGACAGGAAAAGAGCTACGTTATTGATACCTCACTCCGGGAGAGAAAGCTTCTAAAGTCTGAAAGGAGCGTAGTCAGGAAGGAGGGAGGACAGTCTTTATCAAAGCGATACTACTCTCTGACTGCTCACACAACACTAATGGTTTGCTGGTCAGGCTTTGAACCTCAAACTTGCTTAGATTTCTAATGTGTCTCCAACAGAATAATGCGATCCTAAAGGGCTAGTTTACTCATGTTTGAAGTAACGTTTTGGAAAATAGTTATCAGCACTTTATCGACCATGACTTCAGTTGTGGAACATGTAGCATGGAAGAAATGACAAAAGTCTTCGTCCAGGCTAATCTAGTAGCTAGCAAAACAAATGCCAATTTTAGCCAGGTCTCTCTTGTAAATGAGTCCTCGAGGCTCAATGAGATGAACCTGCTTAAATAAAGGTTGAATGAATACGTCTGTAGAAAGGCGGACATATTATGTTACTATCTCCGTCTGTCCGCCTATACCTATGAACATAACCTTTATCTTGCCTTGCACATAACAATATGAATTCAAATACAAATGCATCATCACGAGACGGAGTGTCTTGTACACTTTTCATCACCCCAGCTCCAAGATCAAAGTCACAGATCAAGGTCAAATTTAAAACAAGATCTTTGCTTGCCCAGGCCATTATTTCCGATACACTCGTGATAACCTTACAAAACTTTAAACAGATTCGGACCACCAGTAAACAGCATACTGCATAATCTTTTCATCACCTAAGCTCTAAGGTCCATCCATCCATGCATCCATTATCTTCGGCTTGTTCCGAAGTCGGGCCGTAGGAGCGACAGCTTGAACAGGGAGGCCCAGACATCTCTTTCCACAGCCACCTGTGCCAGGTATTCTGAGAGGACCCCAGTGCATTCCCAGGTCAACCAAGAGATGTATTCTCTCCAACATGTCCTGTGTTCCCCCCGGGGTCTCCTCCCAGTTGGACATCCCTGAAGCACCTCCCTAGGGAGGTGCCAAGGGAGCATCCCCAACCACCTTTTCTCTCAATGTGGAGAAACAGTGATTCTACTTCGAATCTCTCCCGGATGACTGAACTTCTCACCCTGTCTCTAAGGAAGAGTCCAGCTACCCTGCGGAGGAAACTCCTTTCATCTGCCTGTATCCGTGATCTCATTCTTTCCATCATTACCCAGAGTTTGTGACGGTAGGAACAAACTCTGTAGTGACGGTAGGAACGTAGACCGACTGGCAAACAGAGAGCTTTGCCTTACAGCTCAGCTCTCTCTTCACCACAATGGACTGGCACAGGTTCTACAATACTGCAGACACTGTACCAATCCGTCTGTCAATCTCACGCTCCATCCTTCCCTCACTCGTGACCAAAACCCCGAGATACTCGAACTCCTCTACTTGAGGCAGAACTTCACCCTCGACCCAAAGAGAGCAATCCACCTCTTTCCGACTGAGGACCATGACCTCAGATTTGGAGGTGCTGATTCTTTAAGGTCAAGGTCACAAATCAAGGTCAAAGGTTATACAAGGTATTTGCCTGTCTTGACCATAGCTATATATTGCTGTATAATAGCTTGTCTACAAGCATTTAATCTGCCATATGCGGTTGTTTTTCAACTCTGTCTCAAAAGCAGTGTGAAGGAACATTACTTTGCAAATATTAAACCTCTAGTAGTGTTCTGACACTGCTAAAAAGGTGTTAACTATTAATAATAACTATTTAACAAAACGTCCCATCAAAAATGACTAAACTATCCCTTTGGACGTGTTTGTTGTTTAAAGTGTCTTTTTCATTGAGCTTTGTATCTACCTCACATCATTGAAGACCATTTACCATTTAACTCACCGCTTTAATTTTTACGTGCTGCTTTCATTCATGTGTAACGTCGCTAAAGTACTCAAACTACATATGTGTGCTGTGTTAATGCCACTGGCATTACACGTGTTGTGGATTTTGTGTTACTTTGTTGTTGTTTTTTAATGCTTCAAACTAGTGTTTTATAGGTCATTTATAATGCAGCTTTGCAATAAATATTTATGTAAAATAAAGAGAAAAGTTATTCCCCTTGATGAATCAAGAATTCAAGAAGTTCTTAATTTCTTTCTTTGTTGACTTGTGGCTCCACTCAGCTGGTGAGGGAGTTTGGGGTAATATTTCCTCATTATTTCTCGTCATCCTCCGCTGGAGATCGTGCTCCTTTGGAATATCCAATTTGACTCCTTCTCTATTGTGGCAAAATGAATTGTTTATGGAGAAAAATAACCCTTCTGTTGAATTCACTGTTGTATTTTTTTTTTTCTTTTTTCCTCCTTGCTTCGTGGTTTGATTGTACAAGTGAGGAAGTCTCCAGCTGTTACAAGGACACATGCTGAAGAGCAGCACTTTTTTAACCTTTCATTGTAATTTAAGGCTTTTCTCTCTCTTTATTTATCTTTTGCTATTAGTTCAAACTGGAAAAATCTTTTAATTATTGTTTTTGAATGCATATGTAACTGAGTTTACTTTTATTTTTTGTTTAAGCATTTTTTTTATGTTAGTGACTTTTGTACTACTACTGACTGAAACATGTTGATTTTTCTTTATTTACAGTATAAATTCTGTTTTGCAGCTGCTGTTTTTTTTTTTTTTTTTCTTGTACAATATGGAAGCCTCAGTAAACATCCAATTGTATTTGATGGAGCACCTGTTATAAAAATTTTTGTTTTTATGATGTTTTATTTTTACTTGTGTAAAGCAAATAGTCATATGAATTCATGCACCCGCTTCGAATGTTATCAGCCATTAAACGGCCATTATTAGTTGTCATCATCCCCATAGGTTGCCTTCAGTCTATCCCTCCTGTACCTCCTAGCGAGCTCAGTTGGGTTATCACAGAATTATAAGGCTAGGGTTAGGGTTAGGGTTGGGGTTGGGGTTGGGGTTATTTCTGAACATAATTACAGTATAGTACTTTATATATTGCTGTACTGTATATGAATTATCGGAATGTCACTAATCTGACAAAAACAAAAATCTGTCATATCCTCTCTTAAGTGAGTTCTTTTTAGATACCGAATTGAAGCCTTATGACTGTTAAAGCTGGGATTCCTTTGAAGTAAATCCTCGATATCCAGATGAAAAGTAGTAGGTAAATTGTAAATAAAAGTTTTGAATAAAGCTAACAACAAAAAGCTTCTAGTTTTAGATGCGGGCAAAGCTGCATACCATCAGCGAAAAGAAGGTTTTTGAATTCATCATGTCCTGTATGACTGAAAATCTTCACCAGCGTACCTGTAAACCTACTGGGAGGTACAGGAAGGACCGTCTGAATGCAACCTCTGGGGATGATAATAACTAATAACAGCCATGTAATGGACTGATAACATTCGAAGTGGCTGATTCAATTCAATATACTTCTATTCAATATACTTTATTGATCCCCAAGGGGAAATTTCATCAATGCCATGCTTGTTGCTGTCAGTAATGTTTACAGTAACATACAGAAAGGCTGTAATCCCATCAGTCAAGACTGAAATGACACTATGTGTAGCAATATTAGTTTTATGTTAACTTACTTTGACCATTAGTGGCCCACAAAACAATTTGTTTTCAAACAAGTGCACGGTGTGACATTTTGGATTTTATCAGGGCGCAACACTTCTGCGCCACCCAAGCTTATTGCTTTGTGTGCTGTTCAGTATTTCCTTTTTGCTTAAGGTACAGTGCACTTTTCTCCATGGACCGTCTCCTCCCTGAATGAATGCCCCAGGCTCTGTGAGTGTTGAAAGAAGTCTCATTATTGTGGCAATGTGTGGATAGCCCTTCTTTCTTTGAGATTCACTTTTTGGAGCATTCATGAGCCTTTCTTCTGAGATTTTCCCTGACATGTAAGCGCTGAAGCGTTTCCCCTTTGGGCCAGGCGGAGAGATGCTTGATACTCCTGTCAATGTTTCTGATGCACTTCTCGCAGCTGCTGGTTGTGAGACTCCATTACTTTAAGTGCCTCATGGGGAAATATTGTTGTGGCCCCTCGCATTCTTACTTGCTCTGCTTCTGTTTGGAGCTGTAAAGACTTAGCAGCTTTGCATGTAGTGGAAAAGCTTTGAAAGGATGACAGTGTGCTTATCATTGTATTCAACAATGCCTGGTCTGATGTGAAGATTAATGTACATGCTTTGACTTTTTTTTTTGTTTTGGTTGCACTTGTCAGTCTTTTCTTAAAGGGATAGTTCAAGTATGAACAATATATTTTTGACTGAATTGATGAGCTAACGTCTAGTCGGAGCAAGACTTAGACCAAAGTGGATTGTTGCCATTTTAAAACTATCAGTTTGATGCTAGTTTTGCTCTTTTACAAACTCTGACTTTGCTGTCAATTTTAATTGCACAAAAATTTTAAATAGCTGTATTATTATAGATAATATCTTCTGGAAGTGCTCCAAGACAGCATCATAAATGTTACAGCTAGCTGCTGCTGCCTTTGTGTGAAGTCACAGATTTAAAGCCTAGCGTTCCTAAAGGAAATGCATACCCCTTGTTGTCAGCCATACTAAGGATTTTAATTTAATAATTTATTCAACCTTTATTTATACAGGTTACTCCCATTGAGCCAAGGGGACTCATTTACAAGAGATTCCTGATAATATAAATAATATAATAAATAAATATCATATAAATATCCTAAAATATTATCATCTTAAGCTAAGAAAGGCAGTGTTGTAGCTGATTTGCAATCTCATGAAATATGGCAATATCTTGCATAATTTAATAGCAGTGAGAGCAATAGTCACAATAAGCTCAATATCTATAAATCTAACTGAGGTGCTTTATGTTCCCAAAGGTCAGTTGCCAGCGGTGGCCATCTCGAATTAAAACAATAATCTACTATGGATGTAAAATCAGTAAATAAAGTTTAATTTTACATTTCTTTTATTTAACAAGATACGAGGTCAGTAGCACACATCACTAAAATCCGTCCACGTTTGAGATATTTTGCTAACAGACACAGAGGACTTTAAAAGCTTATGGCAAAGTTAATAAAAGTGTCTTGAGGTCAATTTGTGCTCAGAGTGTGTGTTTTGGATGATGCTCAACTACCGCCGCAACAAATTTTGCCCCAATATTTGGAGAATTGACCGAGCTATAGACATTTGTGACTTTTCATAAGATTGTTTAGCTTTGAGGCCGACTTTAATGGGTTTGACTCCAAAAGTTAATCAGTTCTAGGTGCACATTTGATGGTTAACCTCTGAGTGTTTCAATAAAACCCATCTATGAGATATTTTCCTAACACCACAAATGGCAGCAAACAATAATAACCATAAAGTTTTATGTAAATAACCATATAGTGCAAAACTCAGTGCAGCGTAAAGCTTTAAAAAATAATGTTTATTTGACTCGCTTTGATTTGTTTTACATTTAGAATTGTTTTAAGATGACAGCAGTCCTTTTTGGTCTTGGCCCCAGTCAGACTAGCCATTCGCTCATCAGTTGAGTCATGAAATCTACAAACTCCTTCAAAAGATCTGAACTATCGCTTTAGCAAATAAAGCATGTTTGGTTTCTACCCTTAACTATAAACCTGATTTCACCCTCTGTGCGCCTGCAGTGACTCAGATATCTGACCTCGGGTTAAAAAAAAAAAAAAAAGTAACTCTATTTTGAAGTTTTCAAAGACTTGTTCATGTTGTTGTCCATGCCTTCTTCTTCAAAAAAGAAAAAAAGTACATATATATATAAATAAACTAATGGACTGATAGCTTGTTCGAGGATTTCTGTTTTGACAGGGTGTCAGCACATCTTTTATTATTTAAAGAGTTAGGCCTGAAACTTGGGATTCAGAGAAGCCAGTGCCAACAACACCCACTAAAGCTACTGCGCTTGAACCAAATAGGTGTAATTCTGATGTCTGACATTGTTGTCCTAATAGTAATACTTCAACAAATACTTTGTAGGAGTCACTGAGCAGATGTAAAGGTTGCACACACGTGCATCATCTTGACACTGAATTTGAAGCTGCTGTGGCGTTTGCTCTAATCTTACTAACAGTCTGAACAAGTGGCGGCACACAGATTTACTTCATTTTGGTTTAGAGGATTGTGCGTCTGTGTGTCTTTGTAGGATACAGAGGTCAAAAAGGAGAACGAGGACAGGTTGGGCTGGGGCTTCCAGGAGATCCAGGACCCACAGGGCCACCAGGTAAGTAAGAAACACAAGAACCATGTTCATTTAAAAAAGCTAATTGAATGTTAAAAAAAGTTATGTGTGTTTGAACCTTTTGGTCCACTGGGGGTTTGAGGAGCTGCAACATGAGGCAGAAATAAATGACATTTTTAGACCATCTTGATTTTAAAAAGTCCAAACGGCAAACTCAAGCTCTGAACGAAAATCATGTTTCATGGTTTTGTGCTTTAACACTTGATTCCCTATTTTTGGTCTTTGTAAAACAAAACAAAACAAAAAAAATCAGCTGGGAGGTTCTGTATAATCTATCAAAAAACATCTGTAGTTTAAACAAATATACTCACAATATTCCAAAATTTTTCAACTTTGGGATCAGTAAAATCTGTCCATCCATCCATCCATCCATCCATCCATCCATCCATCCATCCATTCATTCATCCATTCATCTGTCCACCCATCTATCTGCCATCCAATTCCATGTGATTTTGAAAAAGTATTTACAAAAATAGACACATAAAATATGATACATGCAATCAAAACAATATATAAATAGAGAAATTTCATTTCCTGTGTGTGACTGCTTATACCTGAAGAACCTGATGAAAAACAGCTTAAATTAGCTAAAAACATGCTGAAATGTATCTGAAATGGAAGAACAAACCCAAGTTAGCAGAAGAGAACAGAAAGAACATTAAATTAGGTTTACATAAGTGGAAATAGGCACAAAATTTAGGAAATTAGCTCAATAAAGGCTGAAATTTGCAACAAACAAAAAAAACAACAGCTGAATAGTAGCTGAAAATGGAGAAAGAACCTTAGACTAACAGAAGGAAGTGGAAAGAGCTGAAATGAACTAAAAAATGTGGAATCAGATGAAAAGGCTAAAATTTGCATAAAAACATCTAAATAGTAGCTGAAAGAGCATAAAAAGCTGAAACTAGCAGAAAAATATTGAAAGGCGTATAATAAGCTGAAATTAGCATAGCAAAGGTTAAAAGTTGCAGAAATTGACACAAAAACTTGAATTTATCTAAAAACAGCTAAATTAGCTTAAAAGGTAGTTGAAATTTTAGAACAAGCTTAAACTAGCAGAAGAAAGACTACATGGTTGCCCAATTAGGCTGAAAAAAAAAAAAAACCAGAAATGAGCACAAAAGTGGAAACTATCTGAAAAAAAGCTGAAATTAGCAATAAGTAAAATGGCTGAAAAGTAGTTTGAAAGTTTAGCCGCTTAAATTCAAGGACGTATGTTTTAGGAGTCGATTAAGCACATCTGTTTCTGACAAGTATGTCAAAGAAAAGTTAACAGTTTCGGTTGATAAGTAAGAGCACTTTTCAGAGCAGCCACTTCTGTGTCAGAATGACCAGACTTTACGTTTACAGCCGGTCCTCCTCCACGTTCAGCCCCTTTTGTGCAGGTTTCCTACTAAAAGGAAGGAAATGTACTGAGCTTGTAAGCTCTCAGATTGCATTCTGTTACCAAAAAATTTGCAATACTTTATCAAAAAAAAAAAAGGCATCCCAGCAGAAGAAAACAAATTACTGTACTGAAATGAAAAATTGTGTCTTATCTGCAAACTAAGGTCCTACTTTCCGTCCTGGGGAAAATAAATTAATAAATAAAGCCACAACATTAGCATGTCCCCTGCTGATGTGAGAACAGGGAACACTTTTCCAAGTTTGAGTCCGCCGCAGCAGGCGCTCCTCACCAAACCTAAAGTCTCTCATATACGTGTGCATAATGTATGTGTAGGAGGAGAAACATAAGCATCTTGTAACTCCTCTGGAGAAGATAAATCACAGCTGTTAAAAGAAATCATCTCTGGAGGTGCACAGTTATGGAAAGCACCTGCAGCATAACTGCGGGGGGTTAGACTTAAGCCGGAGCCACATCGTGGAAAGAGTCAAAAAGTTCTTGAACCAGCCGATAAGAATGTAGGTCCATTGCTCTTCTTTTCCCTACGCTCTTAGCTTTACAAGCTGCTGCAGCCTACAGCGGAAGATTATTTTTACCGACTGAAATTTCTTCCATCATAATGAAAGATAGCCTGTATCCTTGGCATCAACGCAGAGCCGGCTCCCCTTGGACTCATGAAGACTGGGATGTATGAGTCACACGCTGAAGATTCCTACAACTGAGTTTCATCAATTCATATGTTAAGGAGTACAAGTCCTTGTTGGAAGACGTAGTGTTAGTTCTCTGATAAGGAACATTCAACATTGAAATTAAAAGACAATCTCTGTGTCTGAAAAAAAAAAGGTTTTCTACCAAAGTTTCTATTTGATGTTTTTGTTCTCACATGTTTTGAAAAATAATGAAATTCACTTCAGTTCAACTCAGTTCAATTTGTTTATATAGCACCAAGTCATAATTGAAGTCATCTCAGGGCACTGAACAGAAACGTTCATGTACAGGTATATACAGGTAGTCCTTGAGTTACGAACGGGTTCCGGACCTAAGGACCGTTCGCAACTCGATTTTGCCGTAACTCGGAACGCCGGCCACGTGGC
>JARVGS010000001.1:40933336-40953402 GCA_031762315.1 Hypsolebias antenori | reverse complement strand
ACAGAGCTCTGTGAACAGCCAGCCTCTTTAGCAATGACCTTTTGTGTCTTGCCCTCCTTGTACAAGGTGTCAGTGGTTGTCTTTTGGACAACTATCAAGTCAGTAGTCTTCCCTATGATTGTGTAGTCCACATAACTAGACTGAGACCATTTAAAGGCCTTTGCATGTGTTTTGAGTTAATTAGCTGATTAGATTGTGGCACCAGGTGTCTTCAATATTGAAACTTTTCACAATACAGTATTCTAATTTTCTGAGATACTGAATTTGGGGTTTTCGTTAGTTGTCAGTTATAATCACCAACATTAAAATAAATAAACATTTGAAATATATCAGTCTGTGTGTACTGAATGAATATAATTTACAAGTTTCACTTTTTGAATGGAATTACTGAAATAAATAAACTTTTTCATGACATTCTAATTTTATGACCAACACTTGTAGAAATATCAAGACAATTCACCTGGCATGTCTTTTCATGTTCAGGCGATGAGCTTGGTTTCAGGGTTTTCACCCATCATCTCAGCTGGAATCTTCTCTGCCACTCTGTCCTCCGCTCTGGCCTCCTTAGTCAGTGCTCCTAAAGTTTTCCAGGTAAGACCTAATCCAAGCATTGACAATTTAATATGATTACACTAATGATGAGCTGTACTGTCAGTTTTACATACTCAGTTTATTGGTATTTTTATTATTGTGATTATTGTTTTTAATTTACAGTAAACAACAAGAATGGTAGAAACATTTATTTTTCCACAGGCTTTATGTAAGGACAACATCTACCCTCACATAGGAATATTTGCCAAAGGCTACGGCAAAAACAATGAACCCATTCGAGGCTACATTCTGACCTTCGGTATCGCTCTGGTCTTCATCCTCATTGGTACGGCTGAATGTTACGGCTGAATGTGTTTCTCAGCTGAAAACTTTTTTTCTAAATGTTTTTGAAAGGGTTTGTAGTTGGTGAAACTTAAATACAAACATTTGATTGTCTGATTGTCACATTTCAGACATCAACAATAATTTTTGTGACATTAAAATGATTACAAGTTTATTTATTTTCATTTTATTCATTAGAAAAATGAGAAAAGTTAATTCTTAATGTGCCATTATAGTAAGTGAGTAGCTCATTAATACTTTATACTGTTCTTAAGATGACGTTTTGACTGATGCCTGTTCTAAAATCAGTTTTTTTTTTTTTTTTTTTTCTCGCAGCTGAGTTGAACACAATTGCACCCATAATCTCCAACTTTTTCCTGGCGTCCTATGCTTTGATCAATTTCTCAGTGTTCCACGCATCTTTGGCTAACTCTCCAGGTAAGCTCAAGATGAAGAACAAAGGAAGGAAGCAGTAAAAGATCCTGAGTTTGAATGTAGGACCGAAATAGAAGCTCTGTGAAAGTTACGAGACAGTCCTTGTCCCGCTTAAACCAAACAGCTTCTCAGACGGCCGGAGTCACAAGTTATATAGTGTTTAACTGTGATTGTGATAAATGTTGAAAGGAATTACTTAAGCTCCATAAAAAATATGAAGGCATGTGATGGTGTGTTACTGTATTTTTTTCTTTGTTCAGAGCGTTTTGGGGCCTCAACCTTTCAGCCAGGGACCTTTTATTTTCGAGCGCTGCTGTAATCTTGTTTCATGGTGTTAGACTTTCAAAACCAAATGTATTCTGGGAATTTTAAGATTACCTGTCTTGTCAGTATCACTTTTCTGATATTGATAAATTACTTCATACAGAACCAATGTTGCTGTCGGATCCTAGTATTTGTTTAAATTCTCTAATTACACATTGAAACGGGAACAGTCTTTTTAGACATGGATGCAATTGTTAAGATTGCTTGAAAGCCAATTATTACATACATCTCAAAAATGGACAAATGCTATCCTCACATATGGACATGGTTTTGTGAGAAATATTAAACATATTCTGACAGATTTGTCAAATTTCACTATTTAAAAAAATATGGTTGCTATTTTTACTTTTAAGATCCAAATGATGACTTAAGGAACACAGTTTAAGATTGATTTTTTTGTTTGTTTGTTTAAAAATGAACTACTTGCAGATTATCCTCAAGCACTAGATTGATTTCTTAAAAATGGACTTGTTTCAAAGAAAATGTACCTTACTTGTATGCTGATGAACAGATGAGTAATCTACTTAATTGATCTTTTTATATTGAGTTCTGTACTTTTTCTCTTTCTTCGATACAAATTCTTAAGCAGATCAGCAGGTACAGATTTTTTGTCTGCTTCTTAACATCTCAAGCAGGTCCACTGGACCTAAATGGTACATGACTCATTTAGATGCACTCGAGTGTAATGAAGTAAAGTTTTTTTCTGCTCTGGAACTGTAAACTCAATTTGGTGTTCTAGTCTTTTCATGGCCAATTTGTGCTTTCTCTCTGGGAAATGTAAAACCCCTACATGGGAATTATAGGAACCATAGAGTCAGTGTACCGCTTACGTCCTGTGGTTTGTTTTAGACTCAGTCGATGTGTAACTACACATGCCACCCTTAGATACATCACTAAGTTCCCACTGGTCTAGTTTTTGTGGTACTCTGTAAGTGAAAATAATCCCAAATATCTGGTATAACTTTCTGGTCAAAGTCTTAACAGACTGCTAACTTCCATTGTTTAACCTAAGCATATGCTTAACTCCAATTTTAACATTATCCATGCTGTTTAACTGCAACATTTACTGTTTAATATATCATGTTACTATTAAAAAATCTTATGTTTAGAGAACTACCTCTCTGTCATTCTGACTTAACCTGACCCTTAAGAAAAATGTGCATTTCCCAGTTTAAACACCATGTTACCCATACAATATTGGTGTTTAATGTTTTTATTGTACTGTGCCTCTTGTTGCCACTCTGAGACTAATGGCTGTTTTTTTTTTCAGGCTGGCGTCCCAGTTTCAAGTATTACAACATGTGGGTTTCCCTTGCTGGAGCCATCTTGTGCTGTGTGGTGATGTTTGTCATCAACTGGGCAGCTGCTCTCCTAACTAATGTTATTGTTATGGCTCTCTATATCTATGTGAGCCACAAGAAGCCAGGTAAAACGTATACGGTATATATATATATACATAAATATAAAATGTACTGTTCCTTGAAGAAAGTGAATGAAAACCATTTATTATGTACCTTATCCAGTCTTTTACCATTACCCCCACCCCCAGCTGCTCAAATGTCAGTGTTTGGTTGTATTTTTCTGTTCACTGTGCAAATTGATGTACATCCAGACAACATATTGCACATGTAGATATTTTTCCAAAGGCTTGAAAATTGACTCCCAATAAAATTATAAAATTGCCTTAAGAGTTCATATCTGTAGAAAAATAAGGAAATGATGGAGAAAATATGAAGGAACACTCTTTGCTATAAATTTGTCATTGAGTTCATGGCTAATTGCCATCTAAGAGTACGCAACATAAAGAGTGAAACTTAGTAATTACTGGTACTGATGGTGGCGAGAAAAAAGTAATTACCGGTACTCTTTAGGGATTTAGCACATTGAGTGTAACTAAATTATTTGTTTAATTACATTTGAAACATTTAAAAAATGTTAATATTAATGTTCATAGCAGTAGAAATTTATGGTCTACCTCCTGATAATAGAAATATTTAGGACCAAGCACAGAACCTGTGGAACTCCACAAGTGGCATTTACAAGTGAATGTTTTTTTTTTTGTTTTTTTTTTTTAGAATAAGTGTGTTTTGAATAATAGGATCTAAATACAATCACCTAAATATAAAAAAAATGTATGTAGTATAAATATTATCATGAATACTGGTATATGCTGATTTAAACAAAAGTTGCAGCATTAAAACATTGTTTTTCCATCTTTAGCTTTTTCTCTCTTCTGAACAGCCTCTGAAATGTTAATCACTCAGTTTACCTGAGTAAAAAATAGATTTTGATTAAAGGAAATGTTTTAAAGAAGAAATTTACTGTGTGTAAAGGCCTTTGTAAAGGCAAAGCCCACTTGTCCTCTGAACACACGTGTTTACACAGTTTGAGATGCAGCTACACACACACAGACATTTTCTCTGACTCGCTCTCTGTGGGTCATACGGCCTTTAGCTCAGCAGACTGATCTGTAAACACTTGCTAATTCCAGCGTTTATTTCTGCCTGCATGTGTCTTGGTTCTCCAGATGTGAACTGGGGCTCATCGACCCAGGCTCTGACCTACCAGCAAGCCCTGACCCACACTCTGCACCTCAGCGGAGTGGAGGACCACATCAAGAACTTCAGGTACCACATATGAGCATGTTGCTGTCAAACGTCAGGGAGTATTTTTATTTAAAAAGGACAATAAGAGACAAAAAGTGTAGTCACTGCTATATACAGTAATCTTCACTCACACACAAGAAACCTTCTACTTACCATTCTTGGTGAAATTATTTTTCAGAGAAAAAAAAATGTATGTGCAATTTTTACAGTGACGTGTGTGACTTTCTATTCAATCTCTGAAAGATGCATGTGCACACTGGGGTCCAGTGTTGTTTTCAAGCATTAATTGGTAACCCTGTGCTGTTGGACTGTTCCCATGACAGCAAACCAAGCGGGGATTAAAAGGCATCAGATGGTCTTTCAGAGTCACTTGTATGTTCCCCTGAGCTCCTTCTTGTCTCCTCCCATCACTTCCACAAAATCCTTTTGCTTAAAATATTTGCTTTGATGTTCGCTATGCCACACCTGATTTGTGTGTACGAAGAGGCCTCTGTGTAGGTCAGAGAAATGTCTACAGGTTTAGTCGCCACTGAATCTGAAACTGCCATGACAGTGGGCGCAGTCCTTTAAATGCTTGAATAAATGTTGGTGCTGATGTTTTGATTGTTTTTATTTTAATATTAGACCCCAGTGTTTGGTGATGACTGGCTACCCTAACTCCCGTCCTGCCCTTGTGGATCTGGTTCATACTTTCACCAAGAATGTAGGCCTGATGATCTGTGGTCATGTTCGCACGGTGAGCACATTTGTCTTTATTTTTTTGTCCTAACAAGTTGTCAAATAAAAATCTTCAAAACCAAATTACATTGCATATGTTAGCAGTGCAGTTTCACCCACAAAGGCTGCTATTGGTAGTCAAGCAAACCGTGTTGGAATTACTCCCAGTAAGGGTCCGACCCAATAATCAATTTCTTAGGCTATAAAGTTGTTACTAAGATCCTAAAAGCCACCCAGCTATTCAGTTTCATATAGTCTAAATAATAGGCCTGTCGCGATAAACAATAAATCAATTAGATTGCATGATAAATGGAAATTCTCGACCTCATTTTCATTTATCGGCTTTGTTGTTTCTTCGTCTCTTTTTCTACTGAAGACACTGGATGACAAAAGTTAAACTCTGGTGCTCTTCACTGACCCGGCCCTTTCTCTTTAAAATCCATTTTAACAGTCCAAAATTGTGTTTTTGGATAGTTAAAAGCAGCGAAGCTAAGAAGCTAAGAAGCTAAGCTACGAGCTAAGCTAACAAGCCGACCTCGGGGGGGGAAAAAAAAACCCGTCTTGTTGAAGCTCCACAATTCAGTTAAAACCCGTGCCTTCGTGTAAAAAGTTGTTTTTCTTTGCAAAAAGAAACTAAGAACTTGTTTACTTATTTTTTTTTTATTTATTAAAAGTTTTGTGTGAAAAATGTTATGCTAAAAAGCTCAAACCACACTGAACCTCCGCCATTTTGAGAACCCAAGAAAGGAAAGAGAGACAGCCCATGTCACATCAAGGGACCTCCCTACCATTTTTCTTAGAGACACTGTGCTCGCTCCCTCACTAGCCATCCTTCAGTTCAAACATGTCTAATACTGCCATCCGGTGGTCGAAAAAAGGTACTACATGCAAAACAAATAACCAACATTTCTTCTTAAATTTGACAATAATTAATAAATATTGTTAAATTTCAAACAATATTATCGTTTATTGCAATAATTTGAGACAATTTATCGCACAGCAAAATTTGTTATCGTGACAGGCCTACTAAATAAAATGCATTTTCTCAAACTGGACTTTTCATTCACACCACAATTGACACTTTCAAATCAGTTATTTATCGTTTATCAAGCGATGACAGTCTCCATATGGCGTTGTGTCCAGTGCAGATTGTTTTTTTTTTCTCCCCTGGTTCATAATTAGGAAGCATACAACCATAGGGAAAACAAAGTTCTGCCATGTTTCAGTTTTAGGGTTTCATATACCAGGAAATAATTAAAATAAAAAAATGTTTACCTTCAGGTTCTGAAAACATTCAAATCTTACATCCATGTACTGTATACAAAAACAACATTCAGCAGATTCTAGAACCATCTGCAGCAGTAATAAGTGAAATAAGACATTTTATGTATAACCTTATCAGTCTCTCATGGTTGTGGAGAAATTTTGTCCCACCTTTTTTAATTTTTACTTTTTTACAACATTGCATTGCTTCAGTTCACTGAGATTAGCTTGCATTCTTTTCTGTACAACTCTCAAAGTCTCAACAGTTTTCAGTCGAGTTGTGGTCCAGAACTGGACTGGACCATTTCAAAATCTTAACTATTTTATTTTTCAGCCGTTCTGTTGTAGATTAGCTGCTGTGTTTGGGATCATTGTCACTGTGACCCAGTTGGCTTCAGCTTCAGCTGTCGGACAGATGACCTCACATCTGACTCTATAATACTTTGGTCTACAAATGAGTTCATGGTTGACTCAGTTACTTCAAAGTGCTCAAGTCCTACAGCTGCAAAACGGGCTCAAATCATCAATCCACCACTGTGCTAGACTGTTGGTACTTGTGCTGTTATTTTTTAATTTCTCCAAACATGGCACTTGGCATATTTATAATCTTTTTTTTTTTTTTTTTGTGGTGTGGGGGGATAGTCTTCTATAAAGTCACTGTAGAACTCTGCAACAAGAACATTAGTGCACAATGACTAGAAGTTGATGCGTTTGTACGCCCAGCGTAAAAAATGCTTTTTACAAATCCCCTGCTGGGCATAAATGTTTTACAATCGAAAGGCCGTGTTGAGTGGATGAATGCAGGCTTTGTGCAGTCCTCTGGCAGCAGCTCTGTGGAACACGTTGTTCTCCACAAGTGGCCTCTGATCTGCTCTCCTGCCTGATGCTGTTGCTTCCAATTGGACCGAAAAGGAGCTTAAATGTTGTAAACATTTCCAACTAATAACATTAGTTTCCTGACTGAAGGGCAGCATTGTAACCCTCTCCTCAAAGACACAAAGTATCAGACAAAAACCTGCCTTTTTGCCACTTTGCCATCGGTAAGTGTGGCTCCACTCGCCTCTCCTCTTCTAGCTTCTTCTTAGCTGTAGGTGGTTTGCCACTACAGTGGAGGCTGACCTATTTCCCTGCTCTGTGGGCGGTATTGTCAATGCAAAGTGGGCGGTATTGTTAATGCAAAGTGGGCGGGATCTTAAATGGTCTTTTGGTGTTCGAGTCACTCCTCCTGTTGCTGTCGTTAATCAACCTATAATTATGTCTTTAGCTTATCCCAGCACTGCTTATAAAGCTTGGGTTTAGCTATGCGCCATCGCCTCTGATATCTCCCTGTAATGCACTCTCATTCTTGTGGCGCCGTCCGTCGATGTAATCAGAGAGGAAATGGAGGTCCAGACGTAGTTTCCAGTTTTGCTGGGTGGGTCATCCAGTGACGTATCTTGATTGGTCAATCAGCAGCTGTTTACGTCAAAATCTGCACCTCGGAGCAGTCCGCTTGGAACCACAAACGAGGTGGTCTCATAAATTGGGCTGAGTGGGAGTGGGTGTCGGCAGTAGGGAGGCCCTTAACTGGTTCCATGTTGTGCAAAGACGAGGGAAGTTGAAGTGGCAGAGCCCCATTATTTTACTGTATATTCCCAAAATCCATTAATTTATTTAGATTATATTTCTAATAAATGATCCTATTAAGAAAATGAAAGTGGTTGGGTCTGAGGTCAGAACTAGCTTCAAAGTGACAGCTGTGTGCAGTGCACCTCTAATTGAGATCAGGAGGAGCAAAAAAAAAAAGATGAGAATGAAAAGACCATGCAGGGTTCAAGTTTTGTGGCTGCTCACTCCAGATCAGAGGCTCGCAGGTTCAAAACAGGAGGTGTTGGCAGAAAGTCATTTACCCAAGTTTGTAAAATTGTAATATATTTCTGTATGTGTGGTTCTCCACAGGGCTACAGAAAGCCAAACTTTAAAGACCTTGCTACAGATCAGTCCCGGTACCAGCGCTGGCTGATGAAAAACGAAACCAAGGCCTTTTATACACCAGTGTTTGCTGAGGACCTGAGACAGGGCTCTCTGTACCTGCTCCAGGTAGGAAACCGGCTCCACAACTTCACTGTCAATATGCAGTTTTATTATTCAAAACACCGCCAAACTCTCTATGCTGTTTGAGTTAGTATGCTAATGGCATAGGTTTCTCAATAGCTCAGGCACAGGAAATGTTTTATTTTTGCCTGCCTGAACAGATCTTATTGCTTAAGAAAGTAAAAACATTTGAACTTTTCCACAAAATGCCTCTTACATGTGTCAGACTCCAGGCCTCGAGGGCCGGTGTCCTGCAGCTTTTAGATGTCTCTCTGATGCCACACAGCTGAATCAAATAAGGAGGTCATTAACAGGACTTTGGAGAACTGGACTGCACTGAGAAGCTAATTCAGTCATATGATTCAGCTGTGTGGCATCAGAGACACATCTAAAAGCTGCAGGACTCCGGCCCTCGAGGCCTGGAGTCTGACACCCCTGCTCTAAGTGCATGTTTGTGGGGTTAGCGGTAGAGAAACTACATATATGGGTAGTTGTCAAAAGCATAGAGGGCCCTCTTCTGGCTGAAAATTGTAATGTTTACTCTGATTCATGTCAGTGAAAATTAACATTTAATGCGTCAGTCAAAAATTGCGTCATGAATATGTAAAAAATAAGTGCGACTTATAGTCTGGAAAATATGGTAAACAGCTGGTATATATAACAGCTTGACTAACCTCAATATTATCTAAATATAATTGGAATTTAAACGATGTGAATGTGTTGAAAGTTTAGTCCCATTTTATGTTTTTAAGGTTGCATTGGGACATACTTGGCCTCTAGCTTACATCAAGGAGCGCTGAAGCACCCGCTACACCCCTGCTTCCCACTGCTTAGATTTTAAGTAATTTACTTATTTATGGAGGTGGATTTCTGAAAAGAGGAGATGTTTTTATTTCTTTTTTTTTATATATATTGTGAGTCACGACACATTTGCAATGTTTATAAAAATCAGTTTTAACGAGAACTCGCTGTAAATTACTGCTGAAGATCTTTTGTTTGCAAGCAGTCGATACTCATCAGCTGCCAATGCTTTTGTAATTTAACACCCCTCACATACAATCCATGATACACATGGAATGCATGTGCATTAAGCGCAAAAAGAAAAACTTTACAGAAAGAGAAAATACTTAAGACTTTCATATCCACTCGGAGTAAAGTGACCCTTTATTGACTTTTTGATTTTATTTTGTTTTTCTGTTAAATAAATGTGTGATGTATTTTCATTTGTATGTCAATTAAATGACTTGACAATGTAATATCGCCACCAAGCTGTAGCTCGTCATCATATGCAGTTTGTTAAAGACTGGGTTGCTTCTGTGATGATTTTGTTGTTTACAGTGTGTCATATTTGATGATTCCTTTGCATGATGTGAATATTTCTTGATTTTCAGCAGCTCACAGGGAATCAGACTACTATGCTACAGCCGTGATGGATTTAAGGCTTTCTTTCTTTGATTGTTCTGGTGAAATGTCATTCTCGTGAATGTACTTGAACTTTATTATCTGTCTTTGCCTCGACAACCAGGTCTTTCTCTTACTAACACAGTCATGAACCGTTGTGTTTTGTGGGGTGCTTTAAGACTGGATTTAAATATATTATTTATTATTTATTGTAAATTTTCTCTTTTGGTTTATTGTTCTCAACATTTTTCTGTTTTAAATTTGATTTGCACCCTAGCAGGCCATGTAATGTATTACTTACAAGAAACTAGATTCATTTAGCTAAAACACTGTAAATTTAAATAACTAGAACAACTATCAACGTTAAACAGTGAATACATTATACAATAAATTATTTGGGGGCCAAAGTTACTGAAAGCCAAGATCTCAGGGGCCGGACATCCAGCAGATATTATCATTAAGTGTGTTTTACGGTTTAAAATCTAGTTTAATTTAAAACAAACCCATTAGTGGGCGAACTGGTTTAATCCATGGGCCTGATTTGGCCCCGGGCCACCAGTTGAATAGCCCTGCTACATAATGTAGGCGACAATAATCACTGGCTTGTGATAAATGTCCATAAATCTCCTTAATCTTTTATTTTCACCTCTGTTTGACTCAAATGTTTTAATTTATGTTTTAGTCCTGCTGTAATTAATGTTTAAAATGTGTTGTCAGTGGTTTTGATTAATTGTTTTAACGACATTTAAAACTGTTTGTTGTGTGCGTCTTTCAACTTATGAAATCTTTCCCCTCGCATCGTCATCATCGTGCTTTTCTTACACAGCGAATTTCAAATCACATACAACTCGGATGCTGCAGAACATATTTTTGAGTGTGCCAGCTTGTTTTTTATTTTTTTTTCTCTCTACTTTATTTATTTATTTTTTATATATGTATAAAGGCAATAGGGTCTAATTTTAGAATAAAATCCATGTCAACAATTTCATTTGTGGTTTAAGGTCGCCCCCTGCTGGACATGTTTTGAACTTGTCTCTTTTAAAGAAAAATAATCATTCTTTGGTTTTATTGGCTATGTAAAATTCCCTCCTTTCTACTCATTCTGTCTTCCCATCTCTGCAATTTTCATATTAAGCATTACGGGCCCCAAACCGAGACAATTACGCTGATCTTGATGAGATTTAAACGAGAGCAGCAGATTAATGTGAGCCAAACAGTTTTTCAGTGTGCTTCTGGGAACAACTCCCTCTGTGTATTAAATTTAGCTTGGATTGAAATTAATACGCACCAGTTTGCTGCTTCCATTTAACTAAACAGTTTGATGAGAAGGGAAGGACAATAATGCCACAGCCAAATATTTTCCATCACACCAGGGGAAAATTAATTTAATCTAAGTGGAAAACGTCCAGTGGAAGCAAAGGACAGAGGTGCAACAGCTTGTTGCAAAACTCACTTAAAGCAATCACCTTCGAATGTCGACATATTTTATTATTTTGTGTTTTCCAGTAACGTAAGCTGATCCTGTTGCCATGCGTAATCTAACCTTGTTAGTAAGGTTGTAATGAGGGGAAAATATGGATCAGCCTCTCAGCATGGACCCTCAGATTAAAAATGTCTGCCTGCTGATCTCACTCAAACTGATTTCTGCTCCTTCACAAGCTCTGAGTGACTTTAATATTTGTTTTCAGAAGTTTCAGTTCGGCTCAATGACTACCTCGTATTTTTTATTTTATTATTATTATTTTGTTTACCACATGTCTATGTAATTATAATAATAATAAAAATATATATAAAAAAAAAACGTCAAAACAACTGTTGCCTTGGAAAATAGACAACTTCATGCAAGAACACCTCCGTGCAGGTTGGATGTTGACGTCAGCGTGACTCACCTCACTCACTGATGGCTGAAAAGAGGCATTAACGTGCCTTTTGAGGAGTGTGTTTAACTCTGCTCTTTACTTTACACTTGTTAAAGTCATCTGCCTTTTTATGTGTGCAATAAATGTTCTTAAGTGCTTTAATTATTTCTTGTGTTCAGTGTTTATTTTCCCCAGTAACTAGGTTAAGTTCTTGTACCAGTCTCAGTCCCATCATGTGAATATCTAGATGTTAAATAGTTTACATTAAACTTGGTCAACTCTGCAGGGGCCATAAGGCGCAACATACCCCAAAAATATAGTTTGTTCAATGAGTTTCCTGTTTAAGTTGGTGTTTTTTTTTTTTCCCCCAATTTTTTAATAATAATATTCTTGGGTTTAATAATCAGTATTTGGTTTTGTTGTTGTTTTGCGCCTTTCTTGGTGCTTCTGTAGTTATTGTGTTCATTATCTTCAGTTCAGCCAAGAAAGCACTAAATACAGTCATAATTCTGTTTAGGAAAGGACTGCACATTTCCAGAAACACTTGCAAAAACTCTCAACGAACACGGTTCATTGCTGCAATCACCTATTCTGTTCAAATTCCAACATCTAAATGACAAGTTCATTTTTGATTTGACCGTCCTGTGGCTGCTTCAGACCTTTGAACATGGCCCCTGTGTTGATTGGAAAGTGGTGAAAGCTAAATAAAATAAAGTATTCCAGGTGTTCAGGCATGCCATGTAGTGTGAAAATCCCACACCTGAATGTATGTGTTCATTTATGAGAGAAACCATTCTGCTTGTTGCTGGTTCAAAAGCATGCCCCTGTGATGGTGCATGTGACAGGCATGTTTCAAGTTCGGTAAATTATCATAAAGAATTGTGCAACAAAATATCCAAAGTTCATGCTCAATAATCCAGGTAAAAATCCAACAAAGTTCAGTCAGGTCATCTGGACGGTTTCTTTTTTGTTGAGACGTTTCGTCCTTCATCCAAAGGACTTCATCAGTCCTTTGGATGTGTGCACTGAAATGCCTCAAAGAAAAAAGGAAACTGTCCAGATGACCTGAGTGAACTTTGTTATATACAGCAAAATTACATTTAAACAGAAAATTTTGATCTGGACATTAAAGGATGTCTAGATCTGGATTGTTTGGTTGCTCCTCAGATTGAAGAAATCCTGAAGGATGAAATGTCTCAACGAAGAAAAAAAAATGTCCAGATGACCTGACTGATTTTTGTTGTATACAGCAAAATGACATTTAAACAGACAAATTTGATCTGGTCGTTAAAGGACGTCTAGATCTGGATCGTTTAGTGGCTCCTCAGATTGAAGCAGTCCTTTGGATGAAGGACAAAATGGCTCAACGAAAAATGAAACTATCCAGATGACCTGACTGAACTTTGTTGTATACAGCAAAATGATATTTAAACAGAAAATTTTGATCTGGACGTTAAAGGACGTCTAGAATGGATCGTTTAGTGGCTTCTCAGATTGAAGAAGTCCTTTGGATGAAGGACAAAATGTCTCAACGAAAAAAGAAACTATCCAGATGACCTGACTGAACTTTGTTGTATACAACAAAATGACAAAACAGAAAAATTTGATCTGGACGTTAAAGAACGTCTAGATCTGGATCGTTCAGTGGCTCCTCAGATTGAAGAAGTCCTTTGGATGAAGGACGAAACGTCTCAGAAAAAAAAAACTCCAGATGACTTGACTGAACTTGGTTGGATTTATATCTGGATTGTTGAGCATGAACTTTGGTGTTTTGAACCACTTTTTAATGACATGTCAGCGGAGTCGATGGCAGAAAGGGTGGGCACCAGAGGCCATCTTAGCACCAGCAAACTGTTTTGTTTTGTTTTTCACTATGGAGTATGCTGTTTGTGGGAAGAATCAGTTTGTTTAATGGCTCCTCAGATTGAAGAAGTTCTTTGGATGAAGGACGAAACATCTCAGCAAAAAAGAAACCGTCCATTTATCCAAAAGACTTCTTCAGTCCGAGGAGCTGCAACAAAACCAGTCTTATAAACAGCACTTTCTCATAGTGGATCAACCAGTTTGCTGGTGACATCCAGAACTGGTTGTTCACATGTAAACAGGAGGACCATCAGCCTAACAATTGATCGTTAGTGCCCTGATGTCCACTTGCTATTTGCAGAGGCCTGAGTGATAAACTCTCGAACTAGTCTGAGACAATGCCACAGCTCTGTTGTCAATGAAGCATCAAATCGCACATCGGTTGTTTCCGTTTTAATGAAATATAATCATCACATTTCAAACATTTTTACAGATTTACAAAACTTACTGAAGTCAGTGTGACTTGATGGCATTTTCATCCTCGGTCCTTTTTATTTGGGCTGACGAGGCAGTCAGATGTTTGGAAATGAACTCGACAACATGGACAACAACTTACAAACGCTTCACAAAGCGAGAAAAATGGGAAGTTCATTGAACTGCCCTTTTACAGAATTTTAGAAGTTTATTTATAAAAAACAATTTTTAAAAATGAGCATTGAAAGAAAACTACATAAAGAGAATGGAACAAATAATATTTTTGGTTGTTTCATGTAGAAATGTGAATTTTCATAGGATGAAAAATGAAAATGATCTGTTTTGCCGCAGATAAAGGAACAGCTTTGTGCCGTTTTGTCTCAAAGATGATGACTCCCTTTAATTGAGATGTACACACAAAAAGCTCACACGAAGAGGTCAATGTTTCAAAACCCAGGCCAGCGACAGCCTCTGAGAGGACCGTGTGACAAATGCTGTGTGCTCAGGGAGATCGCTCGAACAGTCTTTGCATCTCTGCCAGAACCCCTCTTAGTTCCCTGCGGGTCCCTTCACATCCATGACAGCTCCTGCCTGGAGGTTGCAGGCTGAGGGGTCACAGTAACCGTTAAGACCAGCTGGACCTGGAGGACCAGGCACACCAGGCTGTCCAGGAACGCCCGGAGGTCCCCTCTGCCCGTCAACACCATCTTGACCATAGCCGGGTTTGCCGGGCTCTCCTGGAATCACATTATGAAAGAATTTAAAGAGAAGGTTCACCTGGTGTGAGAGTTATGTGTACCTTAACAGCAAAATACTTTTCATTACTCTATCTTTCGGGCTTTTAAGAAACGCTTCCTGGAACTGTACAAACTGTAGAGAAAAGATTACAGCCTTTGTTCTTTGTCAGCTAGAGTAACTGGTGAAGAGGAAGTACATACATTTAATTAGACACTGCTGAGGTCTGGATTTCTTAACCAACAGGCCACAGTCTGTGAGGATCCACAACTTCTCCTCCTCCACCATAACCCTCAGCACTGGCTCCCCTCAGGGCTGTGTGTTGAGCCCCCTTCTGTTCACTCCACAACTATGTGCCAGTACCTTCATTTGGACTTTTTTTGGTCATCTCCAAAACAAAAGCCATTAATAACCCAATTGATGACATCTTGGTCATTGAATTTACTTCACTGCAGATAGTACACACAGATATTATAGTGATTCTTCTGGGATAATAAATCATCTGGTGATTTATTGAATGCTTAGTAGCAAAATATTTTAAATGACTTATTTTAAGCATTTAAAATCCTACTCAATCCCAGCTGTTTTTTTAATGTACCCATTTACTAATCTGTGAAGCTGTGGCTACTCTTATCAATGTAGCTGTTCTTTTGTATTTTTAGGTATTCTGACCCTAATTGCTGCAGATCAATTTGGGCTGTTAGGATGAAAAAAACATTTTATACATTTTATTGCACTGTATTTCATAATCAGTTACTTTTACATGACAGATATGTTTCTTTTAGGAAGATCTATTGGTTGAACAACACAAGCCTTTTTAAAACAAAGTGTTGTTAAAGAGAAACAAGTACCGTATTCTCTGGACTACAAGTCACCCAACTTTGACTCAGCAACTAAGTTATCAAAATAACCCAGCAGTTTTTAGTGTGTGGATTTTTAGCATCTTGCATGTCTGCAAAAAGGTATTTTTTTCCTTTTTCTTTATTTCTTTTTCCTTTAATTTAATATCAAATAATAAGATGTCTACATTTAATAATGCACTTGGTAAATGTATACAGTATTTCTGTAAATCAACATTACATATGGTGATTTAAACCATTGCAAATTGATGCATTGGCATATGTATAAATCTCACTGTGGTTTTTGTTTTAGCAAAATATTTCAAAACTCCTCTCTGGTTTGTGGTAAAGAGCTAATGGAAAAAGTTTTCCAAAGGAAAATAAGCTCACCAGGAAGTCCAGGAAGTCCTGGCTGACCTTTAGGTCCTCGCACAGTGGGCCCTCTCGCCCCTCTGTCTCCCAGTTCACCTGTAATATAAATGTCATATTTTATTCCACATTTATTGAGCGCACAGATAAGCTGTTCAAAAATAAATTACTGTACAATAATACTGGCAGTTGATTCAGCACCTTTTGGCCCTTTTATCCCCATTTGCCCCGGTGGCCCTTTGAGTCCTGGAAGCCCCCTCGCTCCAGCTTGCCCTGGAAACCCATTGTCTCCTGGGGAACCAGGGGGTCCAGGAGGTCCAGGTTTTCCAGGCAAACCAGGGGCGCCGGTCTCCGGCCTTCGTAAACTAGCAGCTAACTGGGCCAGCTGTTCTGTTAAAGCACAAGAAGAAGAAGACAATGATCATCTCATAGCATCAGAGGATTTCATCCCTGAAAGCCCAGAAGTGATGCCGAGATCTGGATGAAGCTTTTAAGGTCTGGTTTTGCGTGAGGTGAAACTGTGGTCGTAACGTCCCTCGAGCCGCTCCCGTTATTCTTTTCATGTAAGCTTCAGCAAAATGAACCAAAAGGAGATGATGTTCTTCGTTGCAAATACAGTACAGTATTAATATTAATCTCCTTACTGTTTTTTAGACTTCTTCTTTTTTTTATTTTTTATTTTTTTACATAAACTTTCAGTTTTCTGGTGCTTGATAAAAATGTCTGCAGTAGCTGCACGACTGCTTCTTTTTTAACATTTCCTTTCCAGGCAAACGCTTCGCTCGGAGCAGAAAAGTGCAGGTCTGCTGGAGGTGAAATTAATTTTTCAGCACATGGGGCATAAAAAAGTCATGAGAGCAGGAGATGAGCAGTGAAGATGTAAGAGCCCGAGAACGGGGAGAGAGCAGATGTTGTGACTTCAGTGAAACATTTCGAAGGCTCGGAGAACGTATTTTTCATCCGTCACACGAACAAAAGGCTGAAGCTTATTTCATGTTTTTTTGCTTCTCCAGTTTGTGTTCGGCAGCCGGACAGATCAATGAGACAATGCAGAGCAGCACAAGGCGCATAAAGAAACGTTACAAGCAGGAAATGAGGCACAGAGGAATCATAAATGGGGTCAAAAGCTTCTTTTTTTTTTCTTACCTTGCATGACTCGCATGCAAACTTGTTTGATATGCTGATCACTTGGCTCTTTACCCTGCGAGAGGAAAAAATTATGTAAGCATCTGAAACATTTATCGCTAGAATTCAAAACTACTGCTCCATCATTTGCATTAATTGACAGCGTTTTAAAAATATTTGTAAATAAACCACAGCATTCTTAGTTAATTAATTTCAAATCCTTTGTTTTTCCTTTTCAGAAGCAGAAGAATTTTGGAAGGTTTCCCCTTTTTTTACAGAATACCAGTAATAAATTGTGGATTTTTATTATAAAAATCAATTTGCTGGACTCAGATTGCAGGTAAGTCAACATGAGAAAACATTTTACACACTGTTGGATGATGTCTCATTTTCACACGTTCTGATTGATTAAAGATCAGCAGGCTTAATTTGTCAAATAAACCAGGAGATTTTTTTTTCCTGGTAAAATTGAGGTGAATATATAAGATAAAACAGTCAAAAGCCTTGGGCCTATGTGGGTTCTGGTCTTCCACAGCGCTCTAATCAGTTTGTGAAACCGATCAGAAAAATTGTGAATAAAAACCCACTATTAGACCAAATCAGTGAGAGGAAAAAAAATACAAAAATATTTTATTTAAACTAAAAAAAACAACCACTCAAAAACTTTTAAAAGGTGTTAAGCCTCATGTGTATCTGCACAACACAGATATTAAACAGCAAGGATTGTTGTCAAATTTATCCATTTTTTAAATCACATGATGCATTTAAAAACAACATTTAATGTGGAAAAACAAAAAACAAAAAGATAACGACATAAGAAACCCTTAAATAATATTTTAATGACTTATAAAGGAAACATAATGGAGGCTGGAATCCCAAACATACATAGTATGCTGTATTTCAAAAATGTAAAATAAGAGATTTAAGAAGATGCAGATGGGTTAGTATCAAACTTACACAGTGAAATGAACCCAAAAGTGTATTTTAATTGTTTTCTTTTTCAATAATTAGCACAAATATAAAATAAAAAATGTAAATTGTTTTCAATCTGTGACTTTTTTTTAAATAAAACGTAAAAAAAAAACATATAGACAGAACAAGTGAGATTGAATGCTAAACTGTCAAGAAAAACAGAGAAGTTTTAAAACTGAATATTTACTGACATTTATCTGTCAGGCAGTAAAATGCCTCCTGTCTTTTTCTGCTCATCAGCTGCTGTTTGAACTCTCAGAGATGTTTGCTAAACTTGTCCTCTCAGCTGTTTGACCTTTAGGACCTACCGCAGGTCCCTGGGACCCTCTGACTCCCCGCGGGCCCCTGTTCCCTTGCATTCCTCGTGGTCCAGGTGTCCCGGGAGGGCCCTCAATACCCGGCTGGCCTCGACTCCCCTCGGGACCTCTTTGGCCGGGGTCACCAGGGGTACCGGTCTAAACAAAAAACAATAATTTGACCAGATAAACATTTTAAACCTGTTCAGTAAGAAGAATAAATCTTGGCCCACCTCTCCTTTAGGTCCAAGTTCTCCTGGGTCACCCTGTAAAACCAGTGGGTGAAAGTTAGACCATCAGAGAAGCTGATTTACTCCAGTGAGACAGAACAAAACACACGAGGACTGTTAGAGTTACAACTTACAGTATCCCCTCTCTCTCCAGAATCCCCCTCGTCACCTTGTCCTCCCTAAAATTACAAAGTCTGTAGATTATTTATACAAAGAAACATACTGGAAGCATTTTGCTGTAAAGGAAACTAATCATAATATTTAGTATAAAGGTTTCCTACTTGTTCTCCTTTAGGTCCTGGTCCTCCACGCTCCCCCTACAGAGATCACAATACAAGTGTTAACCTCTAAAACAAAGGAGACAAGATGGTGTATGGGCAGGACAGTCAACCCGGGACCCAAAGGTCCTGGGTTCGATCCCTGGTCATTGCACATCCTGTGGTGTCTCTGAGCAGGACACCCAATCCCAAATCGCTCCCCAGGCAGCTTACATAGCTGCCCACTGCTCCACCTGTGTGTAATCCAGTGGCGATGGGTTAAATGCAAAGAACCAATTTCATCTTTGTTTGGGAACATACACTGATGACAACACACAGCACTTTATTATTATTATTATTCATCAAGAACTAGAGAAATGGCATTATAACTGCAAGAATGCAGTGAGGATGCTACTGCAGAAGAACTTGCTGAAAAACAGCTGAAATTAAGCTAAAAAATATGCTGAATTGTAGCTGAAATGAAAGAACAAGCAGAAGAAAGTAGAAAGAACACATTTTTGTTGAATTAGGTGTAAATTAGCAGAGATTAGCACAAAAATAAAACAAAATAGCTTAAAAAGATTAAATTAGCACAAAAAATGGCTGAAAGTAGCTTAAAAGGCAGAAAGAAGCTTAAACAACCAGAAGGAAGTGGAAAGAGCTTAAATGAGCTAAAAATGTATACTTGGCTGAAAAAGCTAAAATTTGCATAAAAACAACTGTAGCTGTGATAGCATAAAAAGCTGAAACTAGCAGAAAAACGCTAAAAGGAGCAGAACAAGCCGAAATTACCATAAAGAAGCTAATTAGGCTGAAAGTAGCAATGATTACCATGAAAAATATGAATGTATCTGAAAACAGCTGAGATTAGCTTTAAAATGCTAGGTAGCTGAAAAGGTCGAAAAAAAGTTAAACTAGCAGAAGAAAGCAGATAGAACACATTTTCAACTAGGCTGAAAGTAGCAGAAATGAGCACCAAAAAGTGGGAGTTATCTGAAAAAAAGATAAAATAAGTAAAAAAAAAAAATAAAAATTAAAAAAAAGGCTGAAAAGTAGCAAAAATTTTCAGAAAGAAGCTTAAATTACCAGAAGAAAGTGGAAAGTGCATTGTTGCTGAATTAGACTGAAAAAGTTTAAATCAGTGCAAAAAAATGTGGAATTAGCTGAAAAGCTAAATTTAGCATAAAACAGCTAAATAGTAGCTCAAATAGCAGAAAGCTGAAACTTGCAGAAATTAGCTGAAGTTATCATAACAAGCTGAAATTAGCAGAAAGAAGTTAGAAGAAGCACAAAAAAATCTTAGAAAGAAGCTAAAACGCGCACAGTCAGCTGAAATTAGCTGAAATTAGCTGAAAAAAGTTTAAATTTGCACAAGAAAGCTGAAAGAAGCTGAAGCAGAACAAAATGTGAAAGGA